>CALSBV010012075.1:2075991-2154128 GCA_943590825.1 Bovichtus diacanthus | reverse complement strand
TGTGTGTGTGTGTGTGTGTGTGTGTGTGTGTGTGTGTGTGTGTGTGTTGTGTGTGTGTGGGATGAGGTACCTGATAGTAGGCGTGAGTCAGGTCTTTTGTCGTCCTGTGTTATTTTGGGGTTTCTGTTACTTGATCAATGGCGGCCATCAGCGCCATGGGCTCGCCAGAGAGTCACTTCCATTAGAGATGTGAGCAGTGGAGAGTATCGTCAGTGAGTATTGACCCTGAAACGGGCCTGACTGTGTAGAAGTGTAAAACTGTTATGTAAGGGACACCTTTCATTAGACGGAAGAGGTCAGGGTCATTTGGAAGCAACCCAAATGGAGGACACTATTGAGTTATTTTATACACATCGACGACTACTTCCCATTAGCG
The DNA here is from genome assembly GCA_943590825.1 of Bovichtus diacanthus. NCBI lineage: Eukaryota > Metazoa > Chordata > Actinopteri > Perciformes > Bovichtidae > Bovichtus > Bovichtus diacanthus. Next base: position 2,153,752 of record CALSBV010012075.1, on the reverse strand, counting down.
GTTGATAGCGAGCTATCATAACTCAACAAAATAAAAGTCCTTACACTGCAAAGTTTCTCCTCTGTTCCCATAACTTTAAAAAGCCAAACGACAAATGTGAACGTATATTCTGAACCTCTCCTCTGAAGTTGCTCTCAGGAGGAGCGATGAAGATGTAATATTGTCCCAGAGGAGTTCAGCGATGAGAACGGTTTCATTGAAAACTGATGATTCACTCTGATTTGATTGTAATCCCTGAGTTGTCGTCTTTTTGTCCTCATCTTATCATGTCTTGAATTAATTACGTTCCCTATCTGGCTCTCCATCTGCAGATCTCACTTACGGTGTTAAACGGATTACATCCCAGTGCCTTGTAGCTTAAACCACAACATAAGGAGGGAAGATACTAGAGTCACACATGTTTGATACTGAGCCTCCATTGTGATTTCTTTACATCAGTAAACTGACTTCACATCTTGTAACACTAAACTGTCTTTGAGCTTTTAGAGTACTATAAAAGAATCTAAAGGGTAAAACATTTTTTTTTTAATTTGAAGTCAGATCTCTCTTGTCTGTGAACTTTGACCCCAAAAGCAGATGTTATGGAAGCTGCAGTGTTTTGTGAAATGACTCAGCAACCACAGACGACAGAATTTCCTCTGGACACTCTAGACCTCGCTCTGGTTTTACTTTCAATAACACTTAACCCACCTGCAAGTTCATTACAGAATATTACTCATGGTTCTCTGGCTGACTTGTGTGTGAGATTGGCATATTGTTCTCATGTTTCCATAATAGAGCATTGTGGGTAACAGGAATAAACACATGAGCAGTGTGACAGAAGGGCCAAGCAGCTCTCTCTTATGTGCACACACACACTTTGTATTATGTTCTGCTTGCCTTTGATTGTGCAAGTGGATTCATTAATTCATGTTCATTTACCTAGAGTGAGGGATTAACCTGCTTTTCACTGCACATTAGTCATTACAGAAGAAAGAGGACTGACGCCAATTTCAATCAACATTACACTGCTCGTAATGGACTATTAAGGTCAACTTCACTTTATCTGTGTTTCTTCTTCTCTCTCCATGCTTACATGTGCGTCTTTAGGTCCAGCTGTCCAGCGCCAAGTCCAGAATGGACCAACTTCAGATGAGATAGAAGCTCAGAGAGCGAGGTAAAATGTCTTAACTGAACTTAACAGTAAAATTGTTAAACAAAATGGAAACATTTGTAAAGCCCCTGAAAATTTGTATTCACATCTTAAGTACGTCTCTGTAACATTAAGTCTGTATTAACTGATTTGTGGACACAACAAGCTTTAAACAGAAACACAATATGGTGAACCTGTTAGCAAACAGTTGCTAACATATCCAGATATAAATATATGGAGCAACATCAGCAGTCATTTGAAGTTGGGTTTGTGTCCACCTGGGGAATGTTAGTCCAATATTCTCTCTCCTTTTAGCTCTGTTTTTGGTCTCCATCAACTCGTGAAAGAAATATCTGGCTTTTAGCTGCTAAATGCTTTCTATGTTCACCAGCTACTGTAGTCGCTAACATTGTCTGTTTGCTGTTAGTTGCTGGGCAGGTAGGGTACAGTGGGTTTTATTTTGCTGAAATTTGCTTCCTTCCTCTGAAAATTATGGTATGAGAGCTGCAAGAGTGAACCGAAACAGTGAAGTTGCGAGGTGTAAAACTGAAACAATGAGCTAAAAGAAGCTAAAACACTCCGTAGAGCTGAACTGCAGTCTGGTGATATGCCCCCTTTAACACACACATTGTCATTTGGATAAATTGTTAATGTAAAAATATTGATTATAGCACCTTTTAAATGTTCGCTTAATGAGCAACGATGATGTTCAACATCAAAGCTTGTAAAAAAATGTTTGCAGTGACTATTTATTAAGCTTGTGCTTCAGGACCAGATCAGACCCACAACTGTCATCAGATTCTGACTCAAATGTTGCTAAACTCTGACTGGACCACCTTTTATCCCCATTTCAGACCAGTGAGAAGACCACAGACAAAAACAGTAATCCAGAAAATCTCACACGTAAAATAACCAAAACTGTTCTAACTGTGGCAAAAGATTGTTTTTCTTAATGTAGGAACCCACTGATACTGAGCACAGGAGCACAGTGACACTCCAAAAGACTGGATTTTTGGAAAAGATAAAAGATTCTCAGCTCTATTAGAGCTTCCCACCAGTGATGTGACATTCTTGTCTTGTTTACCGGTGAGACTTGTTGTATATTAGTGCAGGTAGGATGGCTTGTTCGGAGCATTTAACTGAATTATCTCCAAACCAGAGATGAACTTTAAGAGACCTCGAGTATAGTGGTTAAGATTATGGTAGTGAGTGCAGCCCCATGTGGCTGTGCCTGTCACACAGAATGAGTATATGAACTCCAGGAGCGGAGATACACAGATTGCTATTCTCTTCCATCTAACTCCTATGTATAACAGTCAGATAAAGAAGAGAAAGAAAAGGGGTAAAACACACACGTTTTTTTTTCTGAATCAAACTGCCTGATTGAATAATCTAGAAATAATGGATGAGTAGTATTGCAAGTGATTCTTGAGGCAATTTCCATGGCTTACTAAGCAGCCTGCATTTCTTACACTGTGGCTACAATTCCTCTCTTCCCCTTAGAGACAGACTCAGGCACAACTAGGTCTTTGTTGCTGTTTTTAAACCTGTTTCAGCTCTGCCTATTGGTTCATCCAAATCCCAAATGCCTGGGTTTAAGAGAACAAATATGATGGGAGTTACGGCTCCCTCTCATCCCGTGTCTGCTAAACTGAACCTCTGGGCACAAAGGATTACATCTGTGATTGTGAGGGGAGATTGTGTACTTATGCGTGTGGGTTTCGGGTTTGTGCGTGTGCGCTTGTGTGTGTGTAAATGAATTTGACTGAGCTCTCTACAGTGGTAGCAGGGCAGTATTGCTCAGCAGCTCTGCCTCTCCCACTGTGTGCGCCGCTGTCACGTCAGGGAGGTTGCTGGCTCAGCACTTCTGCTCTCCAACACACAGCTGGAAAATTCCACTTCCTCTCCATGAGCTGTCTCCTTTCTCTCTCTCTCTCCTGAGTTGTGACATACATATGCTTCTCACATCAAAGACAGGGATGTGAGGAAAGATGGGGAGGGTTTGATGGGTGTTGGGAGGAGGGGTTGTAGGGTGGAAAGTGGAGATGGACGGAGATGAAGGAGAGAGCGAGTGGGGTTCGGACAGACAAGGAGAAAGACGTTTACTTCATGCTGTAGGGGAAACTGTGCAGCAATGCCAAAAAGTTCTTTGAACTGTGTAGACAAGTGAATGACATAAAGTCAAGTTAAGTCTAAAAGCTACACAAATCAAAGCTGCTGTCAGCATGATGACAGCGACAGAGAAAGTCACCCCATCTGCCACAATTTTTTTTAAATAGTGGAGTCATAGAAACACTAAAGTTGATCCTACAAAAAAGCATCAACTTTAGCAACTCCCAAGACAACGTCATTTGAAAGAATTACCCATTTTTCCCCCCATTTCATTTCACATTTCTAGGTGCTGAAGTCCTTAGCATGAAAAAGGTGTAGTCCAAATCTACTTTTTTTTTTCATTTCATTCAACTTTGTTTAACAGTGGTATTTAAAAAGAATGACAAAAAAAGCATCCCTATGAAGTTGGGTACATATATATATTTTGTATCATAATATTAAGATTTTAAAGCTGCACTAATCACTACTTTTATATTAAGAATAAATGACTGTGTGTAATGTAAAGATGGTCCCTCGTGGTGACAAACCCACACAGAACGATCACTTGACTCCACAGTTCCCCTCAGTTCTACTTAGCCTTTTAGTCTCATTTATGTGGTTTTACAACCTGCAGCTTTAATTTGGTCTCACGACTTTCATCAACCTCATTTCCAGCAGGTATTTCAGCAAAAAAAGCTCTGATGAACACACTGTATGCTACCTGCCTCGCACCAAACAACAGACAGACACAGTTAGCTACTAGCTGGTAAATATACATTAGCATTTAGCCACTAAGGAGACAGATATTTTCCTCAGGTTGGATTCTAATATGGAGAGTGAATATTGGACAAACATGACCCTAAAGGAATGTTGCCGTGTATCTGCTCGATGTGTGAATAGGAAACTGTTTGCTAACCTGATAACCAAATAAAAAACGGTTAATACGGCTTTAAACAATTTACCTTCAAAAACTATTTGAGAAAGTAATGATAGCGGTCTATGGGAAGCACGGGAATGCAATTCATTTATCTGATATGTGTTGAAATGCTTTAAAGCAGAAAGCATTTGAGAAAACAGACAACAATGAAGACCTATGATGGTGGATGTTGTTTTTCTCCTCTTTCTTTAAAAAGTGGAAAAAAAGAAAACAGGAAAATTGTATTTGTGAAACTTTACTATATTTAGTGCTGGCTGGTCACAGCTTATGCACAATAGACCCTGCAGTAGTTACAGTTACTTGTCACTCTTATTTGGACCTGCTGATGTTTGAAGTTTCCTATTTGCAGCTTTCAGGCAGAGGCACTTTTCTCTGGCTGCGGCTGTGAGATGGCTGGCTGCACTGTTCCCGTAGGACAGTAAAGTGACAGAATCACGGATAAGACGTGACATCCGTGATATTAAGTGACCGGGCGTGTTTCCTCTATGTCCCTTTAGGCAGATGATAGAGCAGCAGCAGCAATTGCAGGCACACTTGGAGCGGGAGCGACGGACGTCCAACTCAGGTACTCACATTAAAGGCACACATTTCAACTTCGGTAAAATTCTTTGTATAATTTTCAATAAATTATGTTTTCCTTTATAAGTGCATTTGAACTCAAATCCTCACACAGTTAAGTGCACTTACATCTTCTCCATCTTCACATGTCACACTTTCCGTCCAGGTTCTCCTTTCCAAGGCCACCCTGCTGTGCTATCTGTGGCCCCGCCAGTAATACCTCCACCAATGAACATGGGCGGCCCTCCTCCCCCTCCACCACCGCCAGGACCTCCTCCACCTTCAGCAGGGGCACCCCCGCCTCCTCTCCCACCGCCACTTCCCATGTGCGGTGGGAACGCGGATGAGCCCCCCGCCCAGACAGGTCTCGCCGCTATGATCGCCGGAGCCAAACTGCGGCGCGTACAAAGAGTGAGACGCCAGTTTATCTTTGTGACTTTGATGCCTCGATCTTCCAGTCAGGCAGATAGAACTGGATTATCTCCAAACCTGACTGACATACTTGAAAAGTTTACCATTTGTACACATCAGAGAGTAACTTTGGGCTTTACTCCACTCCCCAGCCCCAAGACGACAGCTCTTCAGGCGCCAAAAACGATGCCAACCGAACAAGTGGAGGAAGCGGAGGACTGATGGAGGAGATGAACGCTCTGTTGGCGCGAAGGTCAGGGCAAAGAGTTCAGAAAAACCACAAAAGCATTTTGCATCGTCATCCTGCAGCCACATTAGACATAATTAGTCAGTAAAGCCTTTAATCAATGTGTGGTTCAGGATTCATTAGTGATTATTATTATTATCACACTCACATTGACATTGAATAATGCCCAGTTCTCACTTGAGGCTTCTTCTTTCCCCCAGAAGGAAAGCAGCCTCAGAGCGGCCCGAGGACAGCCAAAATGTGAGTGAATGGAAATGAGTGATGTTTGCAATTCATGAAGCCGGTGTTGTGATGTACAAAGATAATTAGGATGATTAGATGAGCTTGATAATGATCATTGTTATTTTGATGTAGCGTCATTGTCATTACTCACATTGTGATGAAAACATTGAGGAAAAATAATGAAATGATGAAATAAACCCAAATGGTTGTTATGTATTAATAAAGGACAGTGTTCATGATGAGTATGATGATGATGATGGAGGCAATAATGCACATTAATCTAACTTGTGTCTTCCTGTAGGATGACCAAAATTCTTCGTCACCCAGCACCCGGAGTGGACAGAATGCCACAGGTGGGGAAAACACAGTAATATGTTTATATGTATTTAGATCATGTTCCTACCTCGGCTGGACAATAAAGTTTCTAAGCTATATGCAATTACTCCAGTGAAAGTCTTACACACCCAAAGACTTAGGACAATAGAAAACATACAAAGAAGAATACATATCTACTATGTGTAAATGTCAGTAAATCCCCGCTGCTTTTTCTGTCTAACCCTGTTCCTGTCGTCTAGATGGTGCAAAGAAGCCTTGGGACCGAGCTAACTCTGCAGACAGGTCGATGGTTTCAAGGTGAGAGCAGGAAGCAGCACAGCTCATTGGACATGTCTGTGAGACAGAACAACAGCAGTGACTCTGACAGAGAATTCTTTATTTTTTATCCTGCAGGGTACGGCCCGTCGGGGGCGGCAGTGACACAGACTCGTTAGACCTTGATAGAATGAAACAGGTAAACTGTAAAACACTGTGATAACTGCACACTTACTCAAAGACCACCTCATTGTCAAAAGAGCATTTGTTTTCCAAACGTCCATTTGGATTTTTCCCTGTAAACATTTACTTCCTGTGAAAAGAATATTTCTACAGTGAATAAAGAAATGTGTGATTGACTTTGAACACGTATTTATGTATTTGTTTGTGCTTCATTAGGAAATACTGGAAGAGGTGTTTCGTGAATTGCACAAAGTGAAGGATGAAATCATCGATGGTATGTTTAATTTTCTCTTGGAACTCTAAAAAGGGGTAATCAATCAACATTTAGGAACACTGTCTCTCTCCTAATTTATGTTAATGAATATTTAATTAGAAGTCTAACCAGTGGGATGATGGGAGTTAGGTAGTTGTGTGGAGTTGTGACCACTAGGTTGTACTAGAGTCCCAGAAACCTGAACATAGAAACCTCATATATCAAAGCCCACAACACAGACACAAGAAGCTTCTTTTTTTTTTTTTTTAAAGATGGATAAATAGATGATATATTACCTCACACAGATGTGTGTACCTTGGGTTATTACATTGTTAGTAATATTATTATTACTTGAGTACCATAAAATGTGTCAAACAACTTGCGTTATATAAATGTTTATCACATTTAACAAATTAATGGAGAATGGAGCCAAGTGATTGTCCAAATATAATACAATGAGTGGAAAATAGTGTTTGTGAGAATCTGTTCATGTAAGCCTAAAATGCTCCTTAAAAATATCGTCTTCAAGGCCTAAATGCGAAATTGACTTATAATGTAATAACTTACATAGATGAGAAATATGTGAATACTTTGTGTAATCACTTTGTTAGTCAATCGTTAAAGTATGCCAAAATAAAAAACTCTACAGGATAGAATATTATTGGAATGTTTATTACGTTGTCAATTCATATCATTTTGAGGGTAATTTGCATTACATTTTGAAAATTGAATGCATTATTTTCTGGGGGACAAAGAGAAAGAATGAAAGAAGGAAAAGGAGAAAAGTGCAGCAAAGGCAAAAAGTGTCTTTTTAGTATTTTTTGTGGATCAAGCTTAAAAAACGCTGGATCCTTCCTTCTCTATAATGTAATTGGATAGCGTCTTTCACTGCCTTTCAAACCCTGTGTTTAAATCTCAAGCCCAAATCCAGGGAACAGATATCAGGTCTTTGTTTTTATTAACTTTGGAAATCTCCCTTTAGAGCTACAGAAGACATTATGCTACTGTTCAGAGGATGTGTATTACTGCTCGTGATGACCAAACTGAATCTTGTCCCTTCAGCTCCCCACTAAGTACAATAGAGACAAGATTGTGTTATGAGGCTTGTTAATAGGGTATTATCAACCTAAAGTTCCTGTGTTTTCTCTCCTTTTCCTACAGCCATTAGACATGAACTCAGTCGAATTAGCACGACATAATCTTTCAGAGCCACTCCCCCGACATGAACCACCTTTTTGAACCATTGCCCCTGCAGCAGCTGCTGTGGCCCTGAGGAGGAGAAGTCAGGAACGGAGGCCCAAACTGTGACATCCACTCATCCGGTTCAGCTGTGGTGTCGAAGCTGTAACACCTCAAACATGTCTGTGTAACATTTGGTTTGTTTGTTTGGACGTGAAAGGGGCACACTCGCGTACTGATTCCTCACATTTTCTGTCTGTTTGTTAGCCCACTTTGCCCCTCTCTCCTCGGCCTGAAGGAAAACGGATAAAATTCATATGATTTTATTTGTTTTGCCTTTTTTTCACACGTTTGTTTTAAAGTTTTAATTATTGTTACTATCATTTTCATTATTATTACTATCATTTTTATGATTGTCAATGTAATGTTGATATGAATAGTAGTAGCGTAGTAAGTACAATGGTAATAATGAGGAAATGATCATGAGAATTTGATAGTAATGATAATGTTGATAATTATAATTGCACATCATTTTATGTCAGCCTTTTGTATTTTATATTATTTGTTTTAATTTGTTTTTGTTTTAGATAAAGTTGCAAGCACATCCAAAAAAAAATTCTCCCCATCTAACCCGGAACATTTTTTTAAAGGTTTTTTATCCTTTTCGCCAACACAGCTATGTGTGGAACCACGGCCGAAAAAATACAGGCTTTGACCTGAAACCGAGGGTGGAATAAACTTCTTTGGATATTGCAATCTTATAAACAAAAAAACTTAATAAATAATACACCAGAGTATTTGTGATCATGTTGTTAATAAAATGTTTATTGGCTGCAAGAATATGGTGAAGTATTGTTCATTTTATTCTCTCCTTTTATGACAAAGTGCTTCCTGGTTTGACAACGAAAAAAAAAGAAACGCACTAAGTTTAAAATGAATTCAAATAAAACTGTGAACAATGTCTTGGATAAATGAGGCTGTCTCTTTCCTTTTGTGTTTGTTTGGGTCCTGTTTTTTCTTGCCTGGGTGGTGATTTTGTCTGACCATTTTTTTCCGCAACACGAAAACGTGCTTATTGAAAAGGTGGCATGAATTACAGCTGGTGCAGCACAGAGAAGTGTGAAACATTTGAGCTGTTTCTGTACAACCGTATTGTGTTATTCAAGTGTTGCACACAATGCAGGATGCTGTTATGGTGTTCTGCAAATATATTTTCTAAATAGATTCAAAAGATAATCCCAGATAATCAATGAATGTAGTACAGCTGGTATGTATTACTTTATGTATTCATTGGATATTCATTAAAGTGTTTGTTATAAAATTTTATTAATTATAACATAAATTCATAGATTCAACCATAGGCGTAAGGTGTGTTCCTTTATAGGCCACATTTGCTGCAGCCTCTTGTTAATTAATGTATAGTTTAAATAGAACTACACACTTTTAAAGCTCTAGCATATTAGCTACCTAAATACTGTTTTGCTTCCATGCACTGGATACAACTGGTTGAGACATGAAGGTAGGAAGACTTTACTGAAACGGAGCTAGCTAGGTAATGATTTGCACAGCTTGTACATTTAATATTTGGCAGGTTGAATAAAACACTAGAGGCTACAGTGCCAGTAAACACAAGCTCCTACAAAAATGCATTAGTCCACATAAACCCCAGAAATTACTTTGTGCAATTTAGCAAAAGAGAAGGTGGTCATAAGACTAGAGAAAGGTCAAGTGGGTCAATTTAACCCTCTAGAATAATAGCTCAGGGAAATGTCCAGCACCCGTGCCCTTAGCTTTCTGAAAATGTGGTCTCCTGAACAAAATAGTTAAATAGCCCTGGTCTATGGTGTAGGCCACTCTGAATTTTGACTTTCTTCCAAACCTGGGGCATACATATTTAATGGGGTTTTGACTTTATTGAGGCTATAACATTTTACATTTTCATGGCAGCTTTTGCACTCAAGGTGTGTAGACTGTAGCATTCCTACCGTAAATGCGTGCATACACTTATTTCGAAACCCATCTTGGCACGAGCACACCCAGAACGAGCACTGCACTAGTTGATATTATTTCAAAGGATGACATAAAATGCAAAAACTGCTGGAGCACTGCATGTGTGGTCACACCACAACAAGGGATATCACAGCAGGTGTTTTGCACATCAAATCAAATCAAGTTTATGTATATAGCCCAATATCACAAATTACACATTTGTCTCAGTGGGCTTTACAGACTGTACAGGATACGACACCCTCTGTCCTTAGACCCTCAAACTGCACAAGGAAGAAACCTCAGGGAGAGCAACTGAGGAGGGATCCCTCTCCCAGGACAGACAGACGTGCAATAGATAACGTGTGACATCTCATCATAATGTAGATCTAATCATAGCCTTAATCTGAATCTGGCAGAATTGATCTCCATTCTCAATAGTTGGAGTCACATAATTGATTATAAAGTATAAAAATCCTAATGAACTCTTTTTCTGTTTTATTTTTTTTGCAGATTTACAGTTGAGCTGGACTTTAATACAAATCTAAATAAAATCGGTTACAATTAGCCAATAAAAACGTTATTAAAAAATACCAATTCTTGGTATGTAAGGTTTTTTCTAATTGCATCCCATTCAGGTTGAATAAGCAACTTTTATCAAATATTTTAGGGATCTGGTCACATTTTATAGATACAATTATTATTTGAGTAATTGAAAACAATCTAGACAAGAAGTGAGGTTTAATAGCTGCAGCTGTAATTCTTTAAACAGCAGATCAGATGTTCACATTTTGTAGATACAATTATTATTTGATTAATTGAAAACAATCTAGACAACAAGTGAGGTTTAATAGTTGCAGCTGTAATTCTGTAAACACCAGATCAGATGTTCACTCCATTCACTATTACTATTGTGTCATTTACCAGTTGGGTCACATGTACCCGGAAAGATACGTTCCGATAAGTGCTTTTGGAACAAATATAACTAAACCTCAGGTAAACAAAGTTTGGCAACACTGTTATGAAGTTAGTACTGGGTTTCACCAAAGTCTCGCGATGTTTCGTATTGGAAAGCATAGTGGCAACGAGAACTAGCGTGGGACGGTGGAGAGAGTTGTTATCGAAGAAGAGGGAGAACAGAGAGAGACAGGAGCAGAGCTGGGGGGTGTGTGAGTGTTTGTGAGGTCAAAGAAAAGGAGCACAACACGGCGTGAATGACAGAGGCAAGCTGGCGGACTACAACATGGCATCCGGAGATACGCTGTACATTGAGACAGACGGCTCGGAGATGCCGGCCGAGATCGTGGAGCTCCACGAGATAGAGGTGGAAACGATACCGGTGGAGACTATCGAGACCACGGTGGTCGGCGGGGATGACGACGACGAAGACGAAGACGAAGAGGACGACGACGACGACGACGACCAGCCCATGATTGCGCTTCAGCCGCTAGTTACGGACGACCACAACTCGATCCACCACCACCACCACCATCACCACCATCAGGAGGTGATCCTGGTGCAGACCCGGGAGGAGGTGGTCGGTGGGGATGACTCGGACATGCACACGGACGGCGGGAGCGGGTTCGAGGACCAGATCCTCATCCCGGTACCGGCTCCGGGGGTGGAGGACGAGTACATCGAACAGACTTTGGTGACTGTGGCCGGGAAGAGCTCAGTGGGTCGGATGAAACGGGGAGGCGGCACTGGTGGCAAGAAAGCGGGCAAAAAGAGCTATTTAGGCGGTGCGGAGGCTGGCGGGAGAAAATGGGAACAGAAGCAGGTGCAAATAAAGACACTGGAGGGGGAGTTTTCTGTTACAATGTGGGCATCGGGTAAGTAAACGTTAGCCCAGCCGTGTCTGTCAGCTTCGTTGTTAGCCGTTGCATGAGGCCTCATTGCCAGGGCGTTGTCCTGCTGCACCAGACTAGTTCCTGGAGTGGTACGTCGCACCAGCGTAAAAAGCGACACATAATGCAAGTTTTCGATGCAAAACCCTGCTACGTCGTATTGAAATGTTTTTGTTTTGAAAGGAGGCCATGTTTTAAGTGTTGCTGGGCGCCGCCATATTCCTCTAGACTAGTAAGTATGGCGGCGGCCCCGAAAAAATGGCGATAGTCGCGGCCAGGCAGAGATGGCGGCGGTGCTAGGGGGAGATCGAGACAACTGGGTTTCGGATATCTGCAGGCCGCAAAACTACCGCACGTGCTGCTCAACTGCAGCTGGTGTCGCGCCGGAGGATCATGTAAAGTGTGTAAAAGTTTAATGTGCGTGAAAACGTGAGTCAGGTACTATTTAGCCAGTAAATCGTTTAGCAGTTAGCTCTGGTCGCTGTTGGTGGTAGTTCAGCAGACAGCTTAGCATCTGCATCGGCTAACTACTGCCTCTGTGCAGAGCAATGGTACTGCGTGCGGTGTAATATTGACCAGGTGTTAACCCATTATTACTAAAAGGGGCTTCAAAAGGCAACTAAGAGCTGATATTTCTGAGGTTGCTCCTTGTATGTCTTAGCCAGGCGGAAGACAATCAGGTTGATATATTCTTTACTGATAGTCTGCCTGTTAGTTTTGCTTTTGAGAGGTCGCGGCTCTCTGGAGCTATTTCAGTGCACTCTGCTGGTTGGTTTACACTTGATTATTTTTATTTTTTACACAAGCATGTCTTAATTAAAGCAGGCCTTTTAATTGTCGTGCCTGCTTGATACATGACCTCTTTTAAGAATAAACATATTATTTTTTAAAGTTTAGATTGATCTGCACACTGTATTGTTAATTTCCCTTTAGATGTAAATATGTAGTTGAAATTACTATTTTTTAAAATTCTTTTTCTTTTATTGAATGTACCACTTTTATACTTTGAACGTCTGTCATGTTTAGTGTTATCTCAAGCAATCATAAGCATTTATTAAAACATGTTTACAGTAGACTTTACAAAGTATAAACCCGAAAAAATATGAGCAGTAGTATGAATAATAAATGGGAATTGGTGAGTAAGTATGCACCAATAATGTGATAATGTCCTAATATAACTTCAGGGCTAAGGCAGCAGCAGATGTTTTTGCCATCCCTCAGGCCTGTTGCTAGGGAAACACCAATGTGTTATCGGTTCAGTCTCTGTAATGTCTTCCTAGATGATAATAAAGACATTGACCATGAGTCGGTGGTGGAGGAGCAGATCGTCGGGGAGAACTCTCCTCCAGACTACTCCGAGTACATGACGGGGAAGAAGCTGCCCCCTGGTGGTATCCCGGGGATCGACCTCTCGGACCCCAAACAGCTGGCTGAGTTTGCCAGGTGAGTGTGTCTGCATGGCTTGTTCCCTAATGTAAACACTTGTTTACTGAGAAAAACACAAATTATGGACTGCTCTAATTAATAGCCAAGGGTGAAATGTAGTGTGAGATCGGCACAACCATTTCTGTTTAGCTTGAGTCTGTCAGGCACATAGCAGATTTTGATATGTGCTTTTGTATTTATTTGAACTTTGCTTCTTTAGTTTTTTTTCCCTTTCAAGATTTGAGATATAACTGTTTTATTTGTCACATGTTAAAAATGTATGAGCAGTTAAAAGCAGGTTGTGATATCTTTGGGCTGTGTTTAAAAAGACAAGTGTGCAATAGAATGATTTAGAATAACAAAAATAAAATACAACTCTACATAAAGGTAAAAACAAAATGTTAAAGTACTCATTTTAGCATGCTCTGTGTATAATATGTATTAGGGGAGGTGTACCATTGTTATGTGCTAAAATAGACCAAAAATAAGTATTCTGTAAGGATTCTGACTATCAAAACGAGTGCCTGTAGTGCTTCTGTAAACATGTTCCACCTGAAGGTGAAATGTCACATGAGGATGTTTCCACTGTAACAGACAACCTCTTACTGATACTGGTTATTGATTAGCTAAAACAAATCAACATTGAATGTGGACCTGTAGATAAAATGTGTAAAAGTGATGGCTTTGCGACGTGTCTATTTTTGTTAGTTTAAAACCTCACACTGTCTTTTTATTTATTTTTTTTCAGGATGAAGCCCAGGAAAGTCAAAGAGGATGATGCTCCCCGGACGATAGCTTGTCCTCATAAAGTGAGTCTAATGACGTTGTCCCCATGAACCTTGCCACCGCTTTGCAAAACAAAGAAAATAGAGTTCATAGTTCCTGGTTGAATAGTCTTACATCGTTGCTTTCTGGGTAATTGAACATTTCTGTCGGTTCTTTAAAAGTGAACAAAGCACTCGAGTGTATTGATTTTCATGTACTTACAAGATCAGTCGAGCCTTATCTGAACTCTACATGTTTAGCTAATGCAAAGGGTTATTTGCTGTATGAGCAGTATGAAGCTGTTAACAATACATTACCATTTCAGGGAAGAATAGATGCAACTCCACTTCTTTTCAGGGTTTAAACCTAATGGAATGAAAAATGCTGGGGACACGACATTCACAGGGAAACTAAAACAGCACTTCAGAATTTACAAGTCTGCTGCGAAGAACCGTAAATTAGTTCTTTGTCTATGCTGTTTGTCAACTCTGTGCTGCACTTTCTTTTGTCCGCAGGGCTGCACAAAGATGTTCAGGGATAACTCGGCCATGAGGAAGCATCTCCACACCCACGGGCCCCGCGTGCACGTCTGCGCCGAGTGCGGCAAGGCATTTGTCGAGAGCTCCAAACTCAAACGGCACCAACTGGTTCACACGGGGGAGAAACCCTTCCAGGTTGGCATCTGAACTAACTTCACACACCCCCGTGTAGATACACTTGCACTATTTTTACATTTTAAGCACATAAGCCCATCACAGTTTTAAGTCAAATTCAAGCTAAGCAGAATGGGATAATAAGTAATTGATCGCTCATAGCGTTGAAAATCATCACCCACCAAGTACCTAATGCTAGTAAACTTTGTCTTTGAGGGATAAATCAAACGTCACCCATCACACTGACTGGCACCATTTTGAGTCTATGCATGACCTTGAACTTTGAGACAAACTCCAAAGTTCTCTCATTATTTAAACGTACTTTCCACAATTGCTGACATATTTCAATCACATGTATAGGTTTTGGCTGGTATTTTTAAGTGTTTGCTACGCCTGTCAAGCTTTCTATTCTTGTGCATATTCAGTTTACAATGGTAACCTCAACAGATTTACCATCAGTATTCTTAGTTATTTTTGAAACTTCCTTGATTTAACATAAAGGTAGAAAAAGGAGGCTTGTCAACTGTGGCGAGCAGAGTTTACAGTAACCTATGTAGCTGGTTGGCCAACCAATGAAGCTAATGTTGGCTTCATGAGTTGGTTGAAAACATATTTATGTTTCCATCTGACTCATAACTTTAAAAATATTTTTGTATTGTGTATTTAATTGCTACATACACAATATTGTCCTTTCAAGACTGACACTAAAGCTGACAAAGTCAGCCTCCTACACTAACTGATGGAGAAACAGTATGGTCCTTATTTCCTAACAAAACACTGCTCGGATGCTTAGTTTTATTGTTACCAAACAGTTTTCACTTTTAGAGTTGCAAGAGAAAAGGCTGTTAGGCTGAACGCTAACCAATGTGTCTGTCAAACGTATCATTACTTTGGGTTTCAGTCCAGTTACTAGCCAGACAGAGCTGCTAACGTTAGCATCAAGGACCAACTTCCACACAGTGGGGACAAACTACACTGCGGATGTGCAATTTTTAACATAACCTGTAAACTCCAAACATTGTAGAGTAGTTAGTTTATGCCATGAAATCAAAAGCTTAATGAAGTCCCGTACTGTATATTCAGACTTTCCTGCTCGTCTCATTTCTTTTAGTGTACCTTTGAAGGCTGCGGGAAAAGGTTTTCTCTGGACTTCAACCTGCGTACTCACGTGCGGATCCACACTGGAGACCGACCCTACGTCTGCCCTTTTGACGGCTGCAATAAGAAGTTTGCGCAGTCAACCAACCTTAAGTCTCACATTCTCACACACGCCAAAGCCAAAAACAACCAATGAGAACCCACCAACCTGCGTCAAGCCACACAGACGAAAAAAAAGAAGCATCCTAGCGGCACACCTGAAACCTCTTTTGAGGACGGAATGAAAAGCTTGAGACTTATTGATTTATATGGAAAAAAATCTGACGGATTAAAAGACTTAAGAACACTGAAATTCAGCTAGTTTTCCTGCGTCCCCTTTCTTCTGCTGTCATATTTGGATGAGGAACACAGTGACTATTCCCCAAAGCCCCGGCCAACACAGTCCCTTTGTTTCTCCAGTGGCACTCAGCTGCCAGAAGATGGAACTCGTGGACAAACATCAGAGACTTATTTTTACCAGAGTGAGGAGAGGAGACAGCAGTCTATTCGTATTTTTATTTTCTCACATAGCTTTTATTTTCCCCAAGTGTGCATATTGTACACTTGTCTCAGGCTATGTTTAGTAAAAATTGTGATTATTTTTTTCCCTCGTGCATTATGAGATCGTACCTATGATACAAAAAGGCCTCAGGCCTTGTGTGACCTGTTTCACATGTATGAGAAGTTTAAAAACAGCTGTATGTTTGCATTTCCATACCCTCTTTGGTTGTATTTTTTCTCTAACCACAAAATAACCGTGTATACTTGTATTGTATGGCTGTATTGAAATTACGTAGACATAGAGGTGTGATTTAAAGTGTTAACCAATTAAACTTTTAGTCATGAGTTGCTTTATATTTTCTATAAACTGTCTTTACACAGATGAATGAGTAACATAAGCTTTACTCGGAGCGTGTGTCAGTAGAAGTATCTGGAGCGTGCATTGAACTGACTGCGAGACCATCACTTTCTTTGTTAGAATGTAATGTACAGACGTCAAACATTAACTTCCTTTGTTGATATATTTACACCCATGTATCTCAACTGCCCACAATAAAATAACTCATTCCAACCCTGACGAAATACACAAAAGCTAGTATTAAGTGTATTTTTTTGATTGACCAGGTTTTGTTATTCATCTTAGACACATTTCCTCTATATCAGTGGTAACCAAACATATTCTTTAGCCTGCTTGATGTGATCAATTCTACACCATTAACATACAAGTGCTTTGACACATTTCACACCATTTAAGATAATATTAGGTATATTATATAGAGCTGAAAGAACAAGTTGATCAATCAATTAGTCGATCAACAAATGTATCAGCAACTCTTGATAAGCGAAGACTAATATCAAGCAAACGTTCCCTAGTTCAAGCTTCACAAATGCTGCTTTTATTCGTCATGTATGATCGAAAACTGAATATGTTTTGGTTTCGGACGGATTCTCTGATAAAAGTAAAAATGTAGAGACATCCTACAGGCTTTGGGAAGTTATAATGGGTGTATTTTTTTACCATGTTTATGAAAAAGGCCATCAATTAATTAAGATTAATCAATAATGAAAGTTATCATTAGTTGCAGTCCTAAAAGTATTACTGCCAGCTATTATATAAAGCATACTGAATGGTTTTGAATGTGATTCTTTCTTTTTTTCCCATGAGGAAGCCTTTCATATCATTTCATACTAGTCACGTATGAAGATGAAACCTACTTTTCACAGCTTCCAATCTTATTGTTTGTATCCCCCAGGAAATTTTAAGCGTCAAACACTTAACTTCCTGCATTCTAGAGAAATTTATTTTGATCAATTTATGGTGGAAATATCTTTATTTATGGAAAAGAAAACACAAAATTAGGGTGACTAAATATAATGGAATATATTAAGGCTCTCAGGCATTCTGTATTGATTACAAATATTTATTCCCCTGTACATCAACTTTTCTCATTTAAAGTTATCCCTGCTAAATCATTACACATGTAGGCATGATTTACTCTTCCACCTTCTTTTGTGTCTTTTGTTTGGGGAAGTGACCTCTTTAGATGTGCATGTGGCACTGATTCACGTTAATGATACATTTATACATTTTAATTCATTTACAAACCCATAGACTTTAATGGATCATATGTGTTTCTGCAGGATTTCTGATCATGTTCAAATCTTTCTGCACATTCAAAACGTATTCCACATGTCTGTTCTCTGAAAAGTAATATTACCAGAATAAAGTTGTAATTTAATGAGAATAATGGCATAATGTTTCGAGATCTGTTAACTGCTTCTGTACCAAATACATTGACTAGACACAGACCGACAACAGTTATATTTAATTTTTTTGATCAAAATGATGGAAATTTCCCAACTGTCCCAAATTCTACACCCTTGCAATGATACTTGCCTAAAGTTATGCACTTTTACTCAAGCACATTTTTAATGCAGGACCATCACTTTATATTTTTATAGTTTTGTATTGCTACCTTTACTTAAGTAATGACCTGGATACTTCTCCCACTAATGGATGTCATGATGCGTCTTTGTTGTTCTTCATGCTCATTTGTTTTTCAGAAGAGCATTAGCTAAACATGTAGAGTTCAGATCAGGCTTGATTGTTCTTGTAAGTACATGAAAATCAATACACTTGAGTGCTTTGTTCACTTTTAAATAACCTAGACAGAAATATTAATATTTATATCACGCAGAGGCTGTGGCCCCTGGTCTGTGCCCATAGTTCAATAATCCATCAATGACCACACAAAAGATATTGGAAAATATAAACAGAAAAAAATAAATAAATCTAGAAACAATGGTATACTGTGGGAAATTATCAGCAGCATTTTACTAAATGTGCAAAAACATTTAATATCACACAATTCTGGGGCTTCAACCTTCAATACAATTATTTTCATTATGATTAATCTACTAATCAAGTAACCTATCTATTATTTGGCCTATGAAAAGTAATAAAATAGTTCAAATGTCCTTTACAGTTTCCCAGAGTCCAAGGGGACATCTTTTATGTGTTGTTTTGTCCATTCGATATTCTGAAATCAGTAAATAATTGACATTTTTGCTTAAGCAAAAACAAAGTTCCCCCTCAGAGTCTCAATTATTGTGTTTGTAAACACACTACAGGCTTCCCAAAGAGAAGTAAAAACATAAATAAATGTAACCCTCTTCATTCATATTTTATCAGGATAACAGACTTTCTAAAAGCTGCATCATCTCGATGGAATTTCCTTCCTCCCCCCCGGTCTTTACTTGCAGTTTTTGAGTTTACACATAAATCCATTCCATTTTCTGCTCAGCCAGCAGGATTAGCACAACTGTCTACCTCAGCTGTCCTGCTAAGATCCTGCTCTTTGGCCTGATCCTGGTAATGCCGCTGCAGACCCTCGGCCAGCTCTTACTGCCCCCTTCTGGCACTAGACTGTAGTGCCTTGTACCCAGGTGACAGTGCTATCCATGGTGCTGATCCCCAGGCAGGCGGTGCACACAACTCTCAAGCCTCTGTGCGTGAGGTGAAGTCTGAAGAGTTGAGTCTTTTGTTTTGAAAACTGCCCTCACTTTCTGACACATAACTGATCCAAGAGGAAGAGAAAAAAAAACAAAACAGCTCACTTTTTTGTTTTTCTCTTCCTCTTGGATCATTTATTGTGTCAGAAAGTAAGGAAAAACATTGATTCAGCTCCAGTGCATTCTTGATGTCTTATTGGCTTTTTTAGATTCCAAACAGCTCAGACGTGCTGCTTGAAATTCAGAACCAGGCGCACTTTTCCTCTACCTGAGACCAACTCTGTGTGTGTGTGAGTCAGAGTATATGTTAAAGGCTGATTCAAGCATGATTCCACTTGGGGGTCTCTTTTTTTTGTAAGGGAGCATTTATTCACGGGATTGGTTGTTTGATTGACAAAGGCAGGGGAGAGTAAATGCGCTACTTGTTATGCAGCTGAAGTCTGTCAAGCCTCCAACACCTGCTCTCTTTCACATGCTTATTTCATTATGGCCTCTCTCCCAGGAGTCACTTTTTTCTTATTATTATTTTTAATTCTGCGCTGCATGTTTACCTGGATGTTATTCCCTTTTCTCTCTTACTCTTTCTCTGCTCTGGCCAACTCTGAGTATATTTGCAGCCAAATGTGATCTCACCTACAATCTCTACGCCTGGATTTTCTTTCATTAGTTTGTCTCTCCGTGTTGTACTGGGAGCAAGCAAACAAAGGTTTATCACACTGAAGCATAGCAGGCAGCCTCAGCAGGGAGATACACACAGTTCTTACAGCTGCACTAAACCCCTTCATCTGTGAGTGGAGACTAAATCAGGAAATCCTTATAGATCAACCCTCTGGGCTTTATTATTCAGTTTACATTCCTTAATAACACTCCTGCAAGGATCGTTCTCGCGCTTGTGCTCTGCTTGTCAAGAGCTGAATTTCTTATTCATGTTAGATGTAAATAAATCCTGAGGCAAAAACAACCACCAGTGTAAACATTAAAGTGTAAAAGATAACATTAATTCTGTGTGACCTTTGAAGACAGAGTCAACTTTATTCTGCAAATACAGAAGGACTTCTATAGATACAGTATATCCTCCTTGGCTACTTATAGTGAAAGCCTGTCAGTGACTATTATCCTTAACTCCTCCATTGCTCTGTCACACAGCCAATTTGATGCTAAGGCATGCAGAACAGTGTAACTCAATTCCCTCCAATCTGTAGGTCTGTAACTTAAATCTGTTCTAGACACGTTTTAAATCTCTTGAAGTGCATTTTTTTGTTTTTTCTTTTTTTTTGCCGCGCGGTGGGCACAGCAAGAGATGCTATTTCCATGCAGAAAATATGTTGCCAAGGTAACAGAGGAGAGAGTGAGAGTATGTGAGAGAGAGAGGCTGAGATACCCCTGAATACCAGGGCTGCCGCTGCAGACATAGAGCACTGCGCTCCACCCTGTCAGCATCGCTACAGAAGATTTTCAAGCCGTGCACACAACACTCGCTACACATCTGAAGGCTGACTTTGAATGCTTTAAATGTCACGGCAGTTGGGTTTTTATCTTTTGTCTTTATTTGTGTCACACCAAAGGACAGTACAGGCTGTAAATCATCTTTCTGCATCTCACCTCTGTTCCCCTTATCAGCTCTCTTTCTCTCCATCTCTGCCTATATATAGACTGCCTTTCTCGCTTTCCTCTGCCTTCAGTTTCAGTCTCTCTTTCTCTCTCTGTGTACTCCGTCTCCTCTCTCTGACTCAAACTCATGTTTGCTTCGTTGGCATGGCCGTGATTAACCACGCTGTTGCGAAAGTAGGTTGTACAGGGTTTACAATGCCAGTATGATTATTCAGAATGTAAAAAATAGGACAAATGGTTCTCACATTACAACACAATATACAATGTACACTATAATCACCATATAATCATTCAGGGATTCATCGTTTAGGTAATTTATCATGCGAAAAAGTAAAGAATGCTGCTTCGCCAAAGTGAGGATTTGCTGCTTTTCTCTGTTTTATATCATTATTAATACCTGGGAAATGTTGGTGGGCATTTTTTACCATAGTCTGAGACCTAATAGATTAAATGGTTAACTGATTTCAGTGGTGGAAAGTAACTTTAAAGAAAGTACATTTGCTCTATAAGTACAATTTAACTTTACTTGAGCATTTCCATTCGATGCCTTTTTGTGCTTATATTCGACTTCATTTCTGAGGGAAATATTCTACTTCTACTCCACGACATTAATCTGACAGCTGTAAATCAGATGAGATTTTATATGAAAAATACATATGAAGGATTTATAAAAGACGCTATACTGCCAAAGATTAAACCAGTAGCTGCAATAAGCTGTGAGTTGTGGCTTCTTGTCGCAGATGGTTTCATTTGAATATCGGTTTGAGGCCAAAAGATGTCAATTCATCTAGTTCTTCACAAAAAAAGCAAAGATTACTGAAAAGTCCTCAAAAATAAATACACATTTGTCTATTTGCATCGTTCCAAGTACATTTTTGCTGCTTATATTTCTGTACCTTTAAATTAGTTTGATGTTAAATGCAAGACTGTTACTTGTACATTTACATTGTTGTATTTCTACTTTGACTTCAGTAAAGGCTTTGAGTACTTCCTGCACCCTTATGAACAGATGAATCACTAATGAAAATAATGATTTGTTGCAGCCCTGCAACATAGCATATTATATGAGAGTGCTTTGAAGTCAGAGAGCATGTTGAGTTCTTCGTAGCTGAGTTATATTTTGGTAAGGATCTTGCTTCTTCTGTACTCACTCTCTTGTTTTTGGCAGACTGACTCAGTCTCTCCTCTCTGGGTTTCCATGTTTGTCAGTGTCCACCAGTGTGTGAGGGTTGTACTGTCCTCTCTCTCACTGTAGTCTACGCCAGTCTCTCTCTCTTCCCTTCTCTCCCCCCTGTGCCTTGGTCTCTCCATCAGCCACCACACGTCGATCACAAATCGACCTTTATTTGATTAAATGCTTCATTTCAGGATCTTCATCACGTCCCTGCATCGCTCCGCGCGGTCACTAAAGGTGAACTGTCTTCAAAGGAGTGTAGACATTTCATCTGCATTTCAAATCACTGACAGTATGGCTGCGCAGAGATGTGATTGGCCCACAGGGTCTACACTGCAAACGTGGTCGCAGTTAGATCAAAAGACCTTTAAAGCCTTGTTTATGAAGAGCCACCTGACATTCTCAATTTTACCCGCAGCGGCTGAGTCCCTATAGCTGCAGTGAATGACAACTGATCAAGCAATAGCTGTGGGAACGCTGCACCGCTGTTTTCTGTCAATACCCCCATGTGTGTTAGCGTGTACGCTTTATGTGCCCAATTAGTGTGAAATTCAAGTTAAATGTGACAGCACGGTTTGTTTGATATCTCAACTTAACAAGCACATTTAGATGAGATCACTGTGAGCAATAAATAAGATTAGCACACAGAAACTCAGTTGATTCATAATCGGAGAGTGAGCTGGTTATGAAAGCCCTGAAGCCATGCAGATTGCTCTGCGTGTGTGTGTGTGTGGGTGTGTGTGTGTGTGTGTGTGTGTGTGTGTGTGTGTGTGTGGAAATTATTCAGCAGTGGGCAAGTGAAATGCAGGCATGCATGCAGGAACATGCAGGCGTGGGACCAAGACCAAGTCAATGTTTTGGAAGTCACAAGTAGGTGTCAAGTCTTGGAACTCAAGTCCCAAGTCAATTCGGACAAGTTCCAAGTCACGACAGGCAAGTGCCAAGTCCTAAACTTCAAGTCATAATGCGCTCTTGACCAATTTCGACCCGCCGTTTTACATACTGCTATCCGTTTCTTTGACTACAGCATTCTTGTATGCAAACAAAATGATCTTTGGTATCATTTTTTCCAACTGGCACTCAGTAGCGTAATGTTAGTTATTCATGATTCTTGATAGGATGCTGTTGGTTGAAACAAAGTGGATCTGAGTGTCGACTTGCTTGGAATGAATAGTGTTAACGTTAGTTGATTCAGGAAATTAATTGATTAGTGGCACACTTTAAAATAACATGTTTTAATCTTCGGGCTTGGGGGGAAGTGTTTTTAGTCATGAGAAGTTATTAGTGTTAAAGTCAAAGTCTGGTTGGAAGTCTTTTTTTGACTTTGTCAAGGCGAGTCTAAAGTCCTGAAATTTGTGATTTGACTCTACACTTCTGGTAACATGTAATAGTTTGAGAGCACTTGGTGCTTCTGCAATGATGAGTGAGCAAAATATTGTGGCCCACGACCTCCCAACAGCTTCCTGTCCCCCATTACCAGAAGCCTGAAGCCATAACAAGATTAGCATAAGCACTTTTAGTAAAGTCACTGTGAATGGGAGCCTAAAAGAGGCTTAAACTGTCCCCCCTTCACCAGCAGTTGATAGATATTGGGAGCTGACTGCTACATCTGCTTGGCTGCTGTACTATTAGTACTCTTAGAGATCTCCAACACGGGCAAATCAATGCAAGTTCCATCATTGGGGGACGCTCAGTGTAGAGACAGAGAACAAATCACTTCTACAAGCGATAGCAGCTATCAGGCAAATGGGCAGAAAATGGTTCCTAATGGTGCCTGGTATGTCTGATGTAAACTGCAGTCAGCCTCTTTGTCGTCCATCACCCGGGAGCATATGTAACTGAAGGAGGGGAGGCGGTAGGAGAGGAGAGGAAGAGGAGGAAGCATCTGTTTGTTCGGCATGGGAACCCCTCAGGGGGGCAACACGATAATCCGGGTTCATGTCAAACCAAATCTGGTGTCTGTTCTGTGAGATGGTGCTGAGTCACTTAGTGAGTCTGCGTGTCAAACAGCGGAAGTCGCTCTGTCAGCACCCCTGGTGTGTGACCTTCACTCAGCCGACTGCTCCGCGTTCTGATGGGATTTTGAAAATACTCACTCTTTTTCTGTCTTGGCCATTGTCAAAATCCCGTTGGTAATTGAAGCAGGGTTAACTGAAAAGCTGCACATCATAAAGAATGGATGACGAAACCCCTGGAATGAACAAAGTGAGGCGCAGGTAAAGTTTTCAGTGTGAGCATTTAACACCATAACAGGACATTTTGGCAGCATTAGTTATCGTCTTCAATCATGAGTTTGACTAGACAGTAACAGTTGTTGCTGAGTAAACAAGCAAGTCTTTAGTTTAGATTTGACCATTTCAATTATCTCTCCCTTGCCCAGACTGCTGTTTCCCAGAAACAGTAATCACATTTACTATTAATGAGCCATGATGTTCATCCTGGACCCATTTACTCCTCTCAATAATGCATACTCTCTGGAATTGCCTGTGCATATTTTACACCATGCCACCTCCCCCCTGAGAGAGATATCAGTAGTGTTTTGTTCTATCTGGCCCCAGGCTCCCTCTACATGTACTCCCAGGGATCATGCCTGCCAGGGAACAATATCTCATGTGTGTCTCTGACTAAGACCGCCTGCTGGGTGGAGATAATGAAACACCGAGTTGCAGCATGGAGAGCAAAAAGGTGCTGACACACTTGTTGAAGGACCTCTGTCTTCTTCATTTAAGCCTCCGATTACCCCTCTCTTAACCGTGATTTTTAATAGGCTCTTCAGTTTGTTGAAATAGGCCCAACGATCTCTTTAAATAAGACAATGACCACAAATTGGGCACATCAGTGCCCCAATGTGATTTTCTCTGCATCATGATTGTCATTAAAAGCAGGCAATAGTGCCATCGGAGAGCATGTTGGTTTAAGTGCTCCGTAAAGAGAATCATCCTGTCAGAAGCAAGTGAAAGTCACACAAAGGAATGAAATGCTCATTAGCAGTGACAGCATAAAATGGATTTAATCAGCAGAACATTGAGGCTACTATTGAGAAGAGGGAGGGTGGAAGTTAATCAAAATGCTTCACTTCGGGCCCCCGGTGGCATTTGAGCAGCATATCAAAACAGCCCGGACTGATGAGCGAGGATTGGAAAGTGTGTTTGTAGAAGGCAGGTCAGACTAGGAGAGATTGGCAGGTTGAGCTCTCAAGTGGGCCAGTGGGTGGGGGGTGAGGGTTGTTCAAGAGCATGGCAGAGGTGTGAGTCAGCATGATGCAAGACAGTAGACTGGAGAGAAGAGGAAGGGAGGGGGTCAGATGGTGGTGCAAGGGGAAGAGGAAGACGAGACAGAGGCCAGGAAGCGGGTCAGGCTCGTGCAGTGTGGTGAAGGGGTGTGTGTGGTTCTGATCTGGCCACAGGGCTCACTCCTCCAGACGAGGTCTATCACCACACACTCACCCCGCCGCTGCCCCCTCTTCCTCCCCTCTCACCCCCTTTGTGAAGGTGCACTGAATACCGAAGAGCCAGAGGCTGCAAGGCTGCCTTACAAAGGATGCTCTTTTCTCATTCTCCTGCCCTGTTTCGCTCTACATTCTCTCTTACTCCCAGCTCCCTGTGCCCTCTCCTTCTCTTCTCTCTTTCTCCGTCTCTGAGCTGCCTCGCTTTCTTCTCTGCACCTCTCTATTCCTTCATCCTCACCCCTGCCTCTCTGCCTCCCACCCTCCTCCTCGCAGTATTTGTTTCACAAAACCTTCCATCTACTCCTCTCTGCTTCGCCTCCTCTCCTCCCCTCGCTCTCTGTTTCTCTCTCACCCCAAAAATGCATCTATTATTAACACCTCTGGCTCTCGCCAAAGACTGAACCAAGGTTCAGGCCAAGCTCCTCAGCATTTTAATCACTCATAATGAGCAAGAAATCATGAATAAAAGTACTTACACCTGCCTATTTGGGTGACAGCAATTAATGTATGCCTTACATACTGTATACAGGTCATCTTAGCAGGTGTTCCCTGCACAATGCTGTATTTTCAACCCAATGGTGCATCCTTTGAGGTTTCAAACTGAGTGAGGCACACCAGTGCATGTATATACAAATCAATCAGGCAGCATTCGACCACCAAAAATACAGAGAATCAGAGCTCGTATTCCTGCAGATAATGCTTATCATGTCAGTCCTGCTGTCAGGGAGACATTACTGTAACTGTAGAATTAGTCGCGCACGGGTTCCCACTGCGGGGGTTGTGTTTAACCTTCCTGCAGCAGGTTTCTGCAGCGGCTGCTGTCCGAGTGCACAGGCACGGCGCTGTCAGACGAGTAGGGGGATGCGCAGGCAAGAGGCGTCCCCGGTGACTAGCATGGCCTCTTTTCATCTTCTGCTTCCCCCCTCTCTTTGAACAAACACAACGGCTGAGGGCAGGGATCTGTCAGAGGTCCACCCCTCACAGAGAGAGGGGAATTACGTTGCTGCAAGACTACTGAAACCCTTAAGTCATTACCACTTTGGCTGGCGGAGCTTGCTGAATGCATCTACTGTTTTAATCTAAATCGCACAGTGTGGGCTGCTCTCTAATTCCAATATGGGAATAGTTGGGCGAAGTCACAAGGCAAAGCTGCAAATGAGATAAGTCTGAGTTTCCCTTTTATCACTGGTTTATTTATACTGGTAAACATCAAACAGAAACAACAGCAAAATCAAGAGCTGACGTCCTCCCATAGTTGTGATTATCGTTTCTCTTACATCGACAAGTTAATTTACAATGGTTGTCATCTGCGTGACACGATAACGTCAGTAAGTAAAAAATATGGAAATATGGAACCATTCCTCTGGATATCATCCACACGTAATATCAGATTACTTTCCTGCACCTGTCATGCTGTTGGTGTTGGTCCAATTGTTGCTCAAATCAGCCATGACAGGAATCCTATCAGAGTGGAGTCTTTATGTAATTATGTGATAAAAATGTATTGATTCAAACCGGAGGGCAGTATTAGGCTGAGTCAACTTGTGCCACAAAAATACTGCATTGTGCTGTGCCTGGGGGTGTCTGGGATGTAAAGATGGAGCGTTGTCTGTCTACTACATTCTGTTCCAACACCTCTGGGATGCACATTCATAATCTCTCCAAACCACCGTCAAGGTAATTAAGACATGTCCCCGTCTGTCTGTAGAGCAGGAGACAAGAATCATGTTCAAAGTCTACAGAGATTGTATCACTTTAAGTAACAGGCAATGAGACTGAGTATACTAACCCCCTGCATGTTTCTTTCTTTGTTATAATACAGTATGTCCAGGTTACTGCATTCAATACCACATGAACACTTATGGTTGTACTGAGATATACAGCATCTCACACAACTAAACATTTTTGTACATGAAGTTGATTTATACATTGTTGTGCCTTCCATCAAAGTCTGATCAAATGTCGTTATAAAGACGACTCTGATAGGTTATAAGGTAGAAAACAAATTTGAAACGTTTCCAAATAACCCTGTGCGCCTGCCTTGCCCTCATTTATATGAGAGAAGCTTACAGGTCCCTCAATAGAGAGCACAAAAGCTCTGTGTCTTTTCCACAACGGACCAAAAATCCAATCCAAGAAAACAAGAGAACGCAGGTGATAAACTCCAAATCATAAAGTGCTCTCCAGAAGCCACTCAGACCTGGAGAGCTTGTCCCTGGCCCGGTGAATGTTTGTTGCGCTCTCCAGCTGCGGCAGCTCCACGCTCATGGACAGGCTCCGCTTGGAGCGCAGACTGGCCCCAGGTTTGGGGTAGGCCACGTAGCAGCGCTGCATATACGAGTCTGCGTTAAGGGAGTGCCTGCGGTTCACCCTCACTCCCCCTGTGGGCACAGTCATGTAATGTTGAGGCGCCTGTTGAGGCCGCGGACCTCTGGGAACAGCAGTCCATTTGGTGGGTTGGCCAGGAACATCCAGAGCGACGGCGATGTTCATTTTAACCTCTGACGAGTTATTCCGGTTCATGTTATCGAGCTCGACATCTGCCTGAGCTTCAGCTCGGCAAGCCTCTGAGGGTTTTGGTGGAACACTTGAACGTTTGGGCCTCGGAGCTCCCGGGGATGCCGGGTGCCAGCTGTGGCTGGCAGCAGAGTTAGAGACAGTGCAGTCAGGGACGGAGGGTTTGGTGGTCACTGCGACGACTGGCGGTCGCTGCTTGGCTGGCTCTTGGGGCGGCAGGGCAATCCGGAGGCACTCCTTGTCATTCTTCTCTGGACGCAGCACCTGCTTGGAGAGGGACTTGGGAATCCCACAGCCCTGTAGCTGTCCATCACTGCTCAGTGACCGAATATCCCCCATCTCTAGAGCCTGACATGACCGAAGCAAGAATGGGAAGAGAGAGAAGAATGAAAGCAATTCTCTTAGCCGCTCCTGATTCAATATCAACAGAAATAATAAACATAATAAGAACAAAACAGAGCCAAACTGACCTTATCTGCATCTCCTTGGTTACACACCCGGTAGCGCACAATGAGGAAGATGATAAAAGCGAGCACTGAGGCCACAATAATCCCTCCAATAATAACCACAATGGTGCCGCCAAGAAACTGGGACTGCATGAAATGGCATCTCAGGTACTGCGGCTCTGTGGTGAAGTGGATACAACCTATCACCCTGGTGGCGGTCAGCGAGGTCACCTGGTCATCGTAGATGGCCAGCACACACAGGTCATAGTGCGTACCAGCTGCCAGGTTGTTTACCAGGATGCTCTTACTTGTCGGGGGTATCATTCTGTAAAAAGAAAAAGAAAAGCTTTGTAAACTCTGACATAGATTAGGAGGGTTACATGAAAGGAGACAGAAGCAAATCAGATTATCCAGCTTATTGTTTTGTAGGGATAAAATGACATGACAATCATTTATCTCTCAGGAAGCTATTTAAGATCCGTCTAGGCATAATCTTTTGTGACATTTGATTCATTTTCTCCAGTATCTTTACTAATAAAAGGTTGCTCTCAGTCGCTGGGGACGCTGGAGGCCTCCTTTTGCTCACAACATCAAGATACGGAGCCAATTCTCTAATGTCTTCTGAATTCAGTAGCCACTGCCAAACACCATATGTGTAGTTGACTTCGAAGTTTCTTTGGAAAAAAGGGGGCCTGTGTGACCATACTGTCACATCAAAGTGATTAGCACTAAGCATAGAGTGAAAAAGGGCAGGAGATGAAAGAATTGCTGTGTACGCCAGTTTCTCAGATGGGCATGTGCGAAAGCCTCTGATGCTTTTTGTGAAACACTGGCTGACTACTCTTTGATCTTCCTATCAGTCTGCAGCTTAGTGCTGACGTTCTGTTTTGATTTTGTTGATTAAGCATTATCAAGGTTTTGCACAAAGTAAATGATACACTCTTGCGATGGGAGATTATGAGTCAAAGAATATGAAGTAAGATACAGTGCATTAGTCTGTCTTCCTGATGGGATTAATAGACACCACAAATAATCACGTCGACATCCAAGTCCGGTTCTTAATGACTAAACATCCAGAGGGATTTAAGCAATCAAAGCAGACTATAAAGGTAAAACAAGGGTCAAGGATTTCTTAATAATAAGATTCCAGTCAGCTTAAATTCATTGCCATACATTCAGATTCAAGGTTTGTTTACTGGATTAAATTGCATTATTTGGCCAGTATTTTACCTTACTAACTAACTTTAACTTTGTATTAACCCAGCAGGTCAGGCATAACTGTTTACCTGTAAACAAGTGAATCATCATAAGTGCCATTATATTGGATCTGGAACATGCGTATTCCAGGAATACTCCTCTGGAAGTTAAACTTGACCATGGCCGAGGTGGACGTGGCCTCAGCAATCACTACTTTCTTCTCCGGGCTCGTCTTTGTGTTTCCCAGAGGCAACCCTCCCGCTTCTGCCCCCGTCTTGGTCACTGTGGCGATATCTGATGAGCCGGGGTCGGGCTCCTGCTCTGCGACTGTGTTGTTGATGATATGAGGGAGTTTGGCGATGACAAGATCCACCGTCTGTTGGGCCTCGCCTGCCGGGTTGGAGGCCACGCAGGTGAAGGAACCTGGAACACAAACTAAATTGATTATCGTCCTGATATTTATTGTGGTATACGGAGTAGTATTGCGGGTCACGCATGCTTTCAAGTTGCAACATAAACATATCTAATTTATTTTTCTATTTATATTTGACATTTTGGGAACTACAGAGCCCCCAAAATCCTGAAAGATTACCTTTTTTACCTTGTGTGCACATGAGAATTCAGGGGCTCCAAAGTAATACACTTGTTACAACATGTTATATCTCCTTTGTTTAACCCGTACAAAAACCTTAGTGTAAAAACAAGGAATAGTGGTTTAACTGGAGTTTTCTCAACACCATGAGGTTGCTCCCAGCCACAAAATGGTCAGGCTCATTAGTAAAACTATAATTTGTCGTTTTTATGCTTACATTTTTAGTATGGATTAAACAAACATGAGATGGTGTGTTAATTAGTGAGTTTAAGAGGTGCTGGAAGGTGGATTTTGTCGTGTTTGGACAGTCAGGCTAGCTGTTTCCCTCTGTCTAAGCTAAACTGAGCCAACTATAGCTTCATATTTAATGTGATCATTTGATGGGATGGTTTCAATCTCAGCAAAAAAGCAAAAACGTTGGGATTTTTAAACGTGATGAATTAACCAGTTCACCATAAACGTGTGAGAAAGTAGATTTGTGTAAATAGATGTATTCAACTTTTCATTTGTCTTTCCGCTGTGACTTTAATCAGTTTGCAAGCGAACACTCTTCCACACTCTAAACTTTATCGGCTGATGTAGACAAATACTTCAGTCCTATAGCCTTCTGCGAACATGAGCAAACAACTAATTTTGTTCAGTCAACAACACAAGCACAGCCCCCAGGGTGTAAACAGACCGGAGTCCTTGACGGTGCTGATCAGGATGTCCAACGTGCCGTCTGAGTGAACCGCAGCCCTGGAGGAATTGGACATAAGGCGTCCATCAGGGGCGATCCAGTGGATAATGGGGTCAGGGTCGCCCCTGGCCTTACAGCGCAGAGTCACACTCTGACCCTCCAACGCCCGCAGCTCCTGAGACAGAGGGAGGAAAGGCGGTTAGTGGGGGGACTATGTTAAATACAGAGACACAATGAAAAACACTTTGTACAAACAGTTATCCTTTGTGCTGTAACTTTGGCTTAGGTATAATAAATAATGCTTTTATTGATGATGCTGTGTTTAAAAGCTTTATTCCCTATAAATATAATCAACAATTGATCATTGTCATGATATTGAATTATCATGCTTATGAAGGCAAGATAACCAATGAGATAGTACATTGCAGTGTATGTGATGGAGTCCAAGTAAACACAATCTCCTCTGCAATTATGCAAAAGAAGTCTACTGAATGTAAATTAGAGGAGCTGTAGTTATTTGGCAAGGATTTGATCAGATAATTTTGTTTGGATGCATGAATCAAGGACTAAATCACTGTAAGCTTTCCCTGTGTAATAAGAGCTTCAACGCAGATCCATCATAAACCTGCAAATAGCTTTATTAAAATGTTAACTGAATATCCTGCTAAATAACTTCTATAAAAACTCTCCACAGGCACATTTTGATTACATTTTTTAAGTAAGTCCAATATATTTGACTATTCAGTTAGCTGAGCGGCCCAGATGAGTCCCACAAGTCTTGTAAGACATGTCTATATTTGCTAATATTTGGTGTGACAGCAACAGAAAGTACAAAGTGCCACCTAGGATTAACTGAGGCAGAATCCAGTGTCTGCCTCAGAGAGTGTAACTGTAAAGCAAGTGTTTTGTTTTACAGTGCACGGCTTCATTTGAAGGTCATACCTGAGAGTGCCTGGTGATGAGAGGAGGCTCACACAGAAACTCCTCTTCTGAAACAGTCCAGAAATAGCGTCCGGCGAGGTGTTGCGGTGAGGCACAGGTCTCCAGATCATCCTCCCTCCGCAACCTCCGCAGCCAGAGTAGCTCACAGTTACACCTCAGCGGGTTCCCTCCGAAGCTCAACGCGAACGAAGTAGGCCCCATTATTCCAGAGGTGGCCAGGACCCCGGCTCTTTGGAAAATAGGGTCCGGGGGAAGCTTCTGCAGCTTGTTGGAAGTCACGTCCAGCCTCTTGAGCTTCTGCAGCCCAGAGAAGGTGCCCTCTGGGATGTAGCTGAGCATGTTGTGGTCCAAATTGAGTGTATGCAGATTGGACATCCTCTGAATGGCTACCCATGGCGCACTTTCCAAGTTGTTGTAGGATAAGTCCAGCTCTTCCAGCGCTGTCAGATCATTGAAGGCCCCAATGTGTATGTGGGTGAGCTGGTTGTTGTTGAGGTTGAGGTGGTGCAGCTTGGACATGCCGCTGAAGGTGTCGTTGATGATGCGAGATAGCCGGTTGCTATCGAGGTGAAGGGCTCGTAGGTTCTCCAGGTCTTTGAAAGCGTGAGGCGCGATGGAGCCGATAGTGTTCCGAGATAGGGTTAGGTCCACCAGCTTGGTCATGTTGGCAAAGTCTTTGCGTTTGATGCTGGTTACAAAGTTATCCCCAAGACGCATCTCCACCGTGTGCCTGTCGATGTTCGGGGGCACAAAGAGAAGCCCCTTTTTGTCGCACAAAGTCGCCAAGTTGGGGTTAAGCACCTGGCAGACACAGCGTTTGGGGCAGATCTGAACTTTGTGGGCCTTCACAGCCAAACCGAGGACTATCAGGTAAACCAGGAGAGACTCCATTTGGCTTTTCAGTCAGGTTAATACACCTAAAAAACATGGAAGCAAAAAGAGAGAAACAGAATGGGTATTACTCATTAAGCAGTTTAAGAAAGCGTGAAATCTGCGATTGTTATTTGTATCATCTTCATCAAATTGTAATTTCTGTAGCTGGGTAATCACACATGCACTGAGAGCTCCTCCTTTAAAAGGGGAACTGGGGGATTCTTCTGTGTAAAGTTAAAGCTTTTTTCCGCTAGATTTGAAGCACCCTCATTGCTCACAGCTGAGATTTCTTCTCCAAATTCTAAGCAGGAAGCTAAGAGAGTCGATGCCTGAACAAACAATAAACGCTGTGCAATTAGACATGAAACTAATTAGTCACCTGCAGACTTGAGAGTGAAACATCCCCAGAAATCTTGTATGATTTTTGTGACAGATCGTACTTTTTTTATATAATTATGCCAGCCCTTTTATGTTAGTGTACAGAAGGATGAAAGTCTAGACTGGCAGTCCAGGGCCTCCTAAGAATCAGACGGATATCTCCCAGCATCGTATCGCCAATAGGAAGGGATGATTGGGCCCAGTGCCTCAGCGAGGATGTGCTATGCCTTGCTATTGATTTTCTCTCTGCTCTCTCTGCTGCTACTCTTACTTATGACACAACTGAGATGGGGGATAAGGAGGGATCCATTTGATGAATCCTGAGACCTTGTCAGGGATATAGCATGTCATAAAACTAAGACAGTAGAGATCAGATCACAGCTTTGCAGGTGCACCTCGCCATGTACCAGAACCAGAGTGACATTAGCTGTGATTATTTTTAGAAATGAAATTTTGTGTCATTTTGGTAGAACATGCAATATTCAGCCCTCTGGGTGTCCCATTACAGCACACAGAAAGGAACACCAATCCTATCAAACACAGGGAACAAGAGATCCAATCCCACAACTGTAGTAAAAATCCAAAGCCTAACCTTTAAACACAGAAGAGAATGGCTGATTTATGATTATAGCTTTCTGTGGTCCGCTGGTAATGTCTCCATTGTAGACGCCGGGTCTTGGAGACTGTGCATTAAAATCTGGCCTCAGCAAAGAGGCTGCCAACTGAGCACCTTCATGCTTCAAAAGTCTCTGTTGCACCGGAGCTGTGACACACAACTGGTGGTGTAATAACCTTGACAGTCAGAGTGTGCGGAAAATATCATAGAGCAAAGAAAACATCAGACAGGATGGGAGTAACATGTGGGGCCATGTTTTTAACGTTAGCCATGGTGGCATTTGGCGGCAACAGTTTTGACAGCAGGGTAAAATGTATGACAGCCCGACAAGCAGGCAGGGAAGAGGTCGCCTTAAAATGGTCCATAACAGCAAAGGGAGGAAAGATACTATTGGAGGGAGCGCGCTGGGTGTGACATTTTCATGAATAGTGCTGATCGAGCAGCAATGAATCAATGTCTTTCTCAACCCATTTATACAGGGGACAACTTTACTAAGTCACACACAAGCCCCGTTTTGTGGATTCTAGTCTGGGCTGCAGAGATCTGAGCTGCTGAGAAATGGACTGTGGAGTCATTATTAAATGACTTCTTAAAGATGGCCGACGACTTCATCGTCAAGCTGTGTTGCAAAGTTTAGTGGCACCTAAGTGGAAACCTATAATATAATATTTACTTTGTGTGTGTGTCAGAGGAGAGCCTATAAAATCTGAGGTGTACATACGTGTGCTCATGTTGGTGTGCCGACTGTGAATGGCACCGCCTCTGGATGTGCAATGAGGCGGCGCCGACCTGCTACTTCCAGACTCGAATGGTGTTGAAGACGTGATATTGATTCACTCGGTGGAGATGGGGGGCTTCTTTTTTTTCACGCTGCTGAATACTCAGCCAAACGTGAAGAGAATGGTCGCAACGGTAATCCCTACAAAATTTGTTCTGTGAGGACAAAAGGACAGCCCCCTCGCTGCTGAGACAGGGCAGGAAATGTCTGTCACCGTCTCCCTGATTTGCATTTAATTATGGTTGTTCCACAGAGATTTGCATAACAGGTTGCACTCATCAGGTACATGAACAAATAAGTAGATAATCAATCAATGTGTTCATCAATCACGCACTTCATCTTTTAATGTCACGCCCCCCAGAAAATCATTATCCTCCAGGTTGGGCTGTTCATTATAGTGAGGCGACATGGGAGGACCACAAATAAACAAGAAAACAGATAATCTACTGATGCATTAACCATATTCTCCTTCATAGTCAATCAAATGTCCGTTTACTACCTCTGAGCAGGTCTTCTCGCCCTCAGAGGACAGAACAGAGTGACAGCAAACACCCACACACGCACACTGGTGGGTGGATTTGTGCCTAATAGAGGTAGCTAACTACACAACAACCCCCAGCAATGGAGACAGACATTCATGCGTAGCAGCAACAGCAGCAGCAGCGGCAGTATACTGTAGGAAAAGATATCTATGGTCTCCCTGGGGCAGCATTCTCCAAGAAAAGCCTTATGCAGCACACTGCATGCCAATCGTTCGGTGAGGTAATGGGGGATATGTTTTCAGATGGTCTAACTTATGCTGGAGCTCATGTGAGAAAGACTCTGCAATCCTAGTCTGGGCAGGGAATCAGGGAACGCAGGCCTGCGAGGGAAAGTTAATGAGATGGAGTCTGCTCGCCATGCCTCCATGCAGGTCCACACGATGGCACATGGCGACGCCTCGGCAGCGTCTCACCTGGGATACTCTGTGAGAAGCTGCGGGACGTCTGCTCCTGCCAGAAATAAGCTCTGTTGTGTCAAGGAGGTAAACTGATGCTGCAACAAGATTGTAAAAACGCTATCGACAAAGCAGTGAAATGGGTCCTCAGCCTGCTTACTTTATGAGACCAAATGGAGCTGCTGCAGAGGCTGAAGGGGATCATATTCGGACCGAGCTGCTCGAAATTCTATTTTGTCGGGTAAATGCTGGTGTCCAAACATCCTGACCAAACACTGATTTTACCGTTACAGAGCGTCTAACTAACACATCTGTGTTTGTGAATGAGGGTATATGTGTGCTGCCTGTGACACCCTTTTCCTACACAGTCTGCCAATGTTAGAATGCGATAGCTCTTGGGTGACAGCCTTGATGCCATGGCAACACAGGAAACGTCAGTTTCTGGTAAGATGTAATCAGTGGCTCATTTTTCAGATCACCTAATAATATTTAGAACAAAGAGTCTCCGCCAATCGAGGTTCTGTTTGAAGGCCGGGGCAGACTCATTGTGCCATCTTTGACCCTATAGTGACGAGAAGAAAGGAGGTTGTACACTCAGCTAATTTTGTATCGGAGACAATGTTTTCCCAGTCTTGCGCGTAATAAAAACCATAATGACTTGATGTAGCACTCTGATGTGAAATGATGTTTCAGTCAGACAAGCTTGTGTGTGTGCGTGTGTGTGTGTGTGTGTGTGTGTGTGTGTGTGTGTGTGTGTGTGTGCCAGGGGTATAGCATACTAAGCAGACCCCACTGCATCAATAGAAGTGCTGTTCATCAGCATTTACAACTCCCCCTTGCAATTCCAAGTGTTTTCCTTCACACTCTATAACAGGAAATTCAGTGATACCTTGATATGCTGGATATCCCATGACAGGAGCATCAGTAGACAAACAAACACAGAAAACACATTTTAGATGCTGTCTCGTATCAAAGCAGGGGACTGAACGGGCCAAATTGAAATGCTGATCACTGACTCTGGATCAAAATTCTTACACCGTTGTGACGTGCCCTGATGTGAGGGGCTTATGACCTGGGATTTTCTTCCGGAAAGAGCAATGCCGAACACCACCTCAGAATATCAATATGGCCTCCTCAATTGAATATTCTCCACAGTATGGGTCCGCATGCCTGTAGACTGTCAAATCTGCCAATTCGCAATCGAGTATCAGGTACAGGAAGTGTAGGAAAAACCTAAATCCTTACATCTCTTTGAAGAAATACCATGCTCTATTACATGGGCTCTTTTCATGTTACAGCCATGTGGGAAGATAAGGAAAGCCTAAATGAAATCCATGATCACTGTAGCCATTGACTAATGTTCCCTCTTTCAAAGACACTCGGGATCCTGTGTTTTCTACCTCACACAGCAACAAAATGGTTAAATAATGCATAACCTTCTCTCTCCTTATTGTGTTGTGTAATCAAAAAGCAACTCATATACACACCATGTGGACCAAGTTTGTGACAATTAATCTCAAATCTTAATGACAAGCACTTCTTCAGCAAAAAACAAACGCTTATTTTGTGGTGAGTAAAAATTGGGGTCAGCGAATGTAGAGCCGGTCTGCAGAACAGCCTCGGTGCTGCTGAGGAAACACATATCACTTCTCTGCTATCAGTGAAAGGTATACAGCACATGAGCTACATCACTGAGTGCATTAAAAAAGCAGTAAGAGCAAATAGAAGCAGCAAAATGAGGCGTGGGCCTGTTTTTTTTACTGGTGTAGCAGTTACAATGGTGCCTCAGGCACTCATGAATAATGAGATATGTGATAACTAATGCTCAACATAAGATAAGACCATTAGGTTTACCTCACCCCCTTTATGAAAATCACCATGATCATATTTTCACCTGTCTTCATCAGTCACCTGGCAACACGTCCCCCCTGCCCACACAATCATTATCAATTGTGTTACTTAGGTTAAATTAGTCTTCATCACACCTTAATGACTGGTGTGTAATTTGCATATCATCTTAACCACAGCAGCACAGAGCAGCACCTGACTGGATCCTCTGTGCTGATAAAATACACAACAAAACAATGAAACATCTCACATCTCATCCTGCACGTATTCAGAGAGCGGGCTGGATAATGGCAACATTATGCATGATTCTCAGTTTCACCTGTAGGGAGGGAAAAAACAGCACGAAATGCAGCCAAGTGGATACTAAAAATAAAATAGATATCTGATGGCGTTCCTAGGCAATTGAGGGGATTTTTTTGACCTTGCGGTGCAGGTCCTGGGCTGGTGGAGCCACAACCCCTGTCACAAGGAAACATCTGAACCCTTTCAGATAGGTCCTGAGAGAACTACTTCAAGTCAATATTGCGCCTCTTGTAAAGACAGTTCTCCCAAAAGAGTTGCCTACAATCCACACAGATCGCAGCCTATAAATGATTGAATTTACCTTGCAGATGAAACATCAAGCCAAGTCAGAGGAGGGTGGGTTTGAGCTGATTTCCTCCCAGGAGAGCTGATAGCATTCTGAGAGCAGCTTGCCTAAAATGGGACCTACGGTGCCTCCTGGAGATAATTCAGGTGTCCGGAAAACACGCGTCTTGGCTCCTATAACATGTGACGGCCTGCGAAACCAGCGATGCCCTTCAAGAAATCCATGACCAGCATGTAAAGGACGACTCCTCTCCGATCCGCTCACATCGGAGATATGTAACTCAGCTTCCCCTCTTTCGTATAAAAAAAAAAAAAAAAAAAAAAAAAAAAAAAAAAAAAAAAAAAAGAAACACTGAAAAACGCAGACCAGAGGGGTCCCGGTGTGGCTGTGAGGCTGCAGCTGTGCGGGCTCCGCGTTTACTGCGCATCCGCCTGTGTGCACCTCCAAGAGGAGAAAACGCCTTTGTAGCGACAGGCTGCTTTAATATCTACCGCGCTGTGACTGACTGGTGCTGTGCTGAATCCAGCCAGATGTTCGTATCGCTTTCACGGGCTTTTGCTGGCGACGCAGGGCTCAGTGCGAGTTAATCCAGATTGACTGAAAGGCTGCTGCCCTCCCCCCCCTCCCCTCCCTCTGCCCCCGGACTACTGTCAACCACCGACCCGGCTCCATTTCTGACCAGAGGTGCTGTGCTCGGAATGGTAATCAGCGCGCGCCGAGCTGCACAGAGACCATTTGTGTGCATAGACAGATGCAGAGCCTCCCAGCCTTTCTCACAGGCAGGCATCATAATTTATTCATGTAGATTGGACTATACTGCACGAAACGCAGTAATATTCTATTTAAAGAAGGAAAAAAAAAAAAGTGAACACAGGCATGTTTATCAGATTCAGACAAACAGGAGATTAAACATGAGCCAGGCAATAACAAGTCTTAAACAACACTGTTATTGAAAACCCATCCTTCAGGTAAAACCTTTGGTGCATCTGGTCTGGGTAGAGCCAAATATAGCAGCCTATAGCTGAATAGTCCTGCATGTGTTACATAGATTATTGGCAAGAAAGTGTTGAGTTGGCTGAAAGTGAAAGCCCTGGCTCCCAGTGGGTCTGCTTGGCACTCAACCCATCACTATCTGATGCAATGATCCTGTGGCCTTTTGTGCACGTTGGCAAAGTAGCCTGTATGCGCATCAGTGTATTACAGTACAGAGGCGGAGGAGACTTCTTGGACTCACAGACTCAGTGGGTTTCTTGTATTTCCAAGAACAATGACCGATATGCTCCTGGGGCCTCCTGGCACTGTGAAATAGGTGTCTGTTGTCATCCACAGAAATACCCTGAGGATTTCTACTCCAGATCAATAGTTCCATCCCATTACAAGACATCTACTTGAAATCAATAGGAATAGTGGTTTAAGCCTGGTTATCCAGAAGAGGGAAACACCAGAGCTATTTAATAGGCCTGCAACTAACAATTATTTTCATCATTGATTAATCTGCAGATAATTTCTTCAATGAATTGATTAATCTTTTGGTCGATAAAATGTCAGAAAATAGTGAAAAATGTCCAGTGACATTTTTGCATGGAAAATTACGATTAATTATAAAAACATTAGGCGGTTATTTTTCTATCATCGTCTAATTGTTGCAGCTCTACTATTTCAACTGTTTATCATACTGACTTTGTGTGCACAAAGTCACTGATATTACGTATATAAAAAAAGTGTTACACTCATGTTGGCTACCTGAACAAAAAATCCTTGTAGAATAACTGCTTTTTCACCAGCCACAACAACTGCATACACACATTTTGCTGGTGGGAAGTGTTAATGTCAAGGCCTGCATGTGTCTCATAGACGTCATCATGAGCTGACAGTTGGTGGAATGAAATGACACTGACATGACTTGGTTTTTGCTGCGCTCCTTTACTGCTGTGATTCATGTCCGGCTCTCACTGACGCATGTCCTCCAGGAACTTCTGGTAGGTGAGGTCGTCCGCCCGTTCACCTGTCCGGCTCTTTTTTTCCAAGTACAAGCCCATGCTTTCCCGTCGAGGGTCAGCGATGCTGCGACTCCACGGGGTCTCTGTGATCCTCAGCAGCTCACGCACATTAGCACAGATGACCTGCAGGGCGCACAGCAAAGTTGAGTTCTTTGATAAAGTGTGTTCTCACTCTTATTTAATAAGGTAGTCCCACTGAGAGTCAGAGTGTCTCGTCTTTTCGAGGATATTTCACCAAGATTGTGGAATCATGGGAAGAAAGGTTACGAGGTCACACTACCAGAAACAAATCAAAGGATTTACAGGCTAATCTCCACTAAATAGAGCACACAATTCTTTATTGAGTCTGTCTGTCTCTAGGTATTTCATTATCAGTTTGCACTCACCAAGAGGCCAGTTTTTTTTCTTCTTCTGCAATTCTACAATAGCTGAATACATAAAGGCGCTTCAAGCCAATTTAGTTCTGACCTCAGGGAGAGATGAGAAAAACAGTCACTTTAACTATATGTGATACAGCTGATCTGAGGCGCTGCTGGCAGTGATGCTCAGTTACAACACACAACTTTAATTGGATGTCACACTGTTCAAAGAAAGAGTGTTGAAGGTCCAAATGGGATATGCAACTAAGTTGGCACAGACTAGACACCAGATTCAATGTTTACAATCCACTTAGAGCTTACTGGAGAGATATTTCAATCCAATTGAGGCGACAACTAACAATTATTTCTACTATTGGTTAATCTTCTTATTGTTTTTCTTTTAATTAAGCTCTTATTTTACCCTGTGAAAAGTCAAATTAAGGAAAAATATCAATGCCACAAGTTGCTGAGCCCAACGTGATTACGTGATGCCCAGCAAATGCTTGGTATTTTTATTTGATGATTTAGGCTACTTAAATGATTGACTACTTATCAAAATTGTAATCAATTAAGACAAACACATCTAATTGTATCAGCACCAGTTGTTAAGAGTAGTTTTCAGTGCCATCATTATCTCAGCCTGTTAAAACTGCCTTGAACATTGTGTGAGCACCAGCTTTGATATGTAAACATGTCTCCATAATAACAGCAATCTTTTCTGAAGGTTAGAATAACATTTTAAAAAACCTGAGTTTCTGCCTCTCCTAAATACCTTCATGTCTTTAAAATCTGTGATTCCAAGTCTTGGCAAGTAGATACAATTTACATAAATGAGCCTTCTTCCAGTGATGAGGTTCTCCGTGAAACATGCCTGCGACAGAAATGTATAATGAGTTTATTTACAGCTTTGAAAAGCTAAATATTCCCTAGGAAGCTCACAGGCACATATCCTGTAACGGCTAATGTGATATCTGTTTAGTCAGGTAACTGTTAACCTACTTTGTATAGTGGAAATCCTAAAGACTCAATCCATCTTGCAACATCCTGACAACTCCACTGTAGGAAGTCCATGTTGCCTATAAGCATGTTGCCATGGAAACTGTTACCTGCCACTAGGTGTTTCCTTCACACATAAAAATGGGTTTTGAACAGTCACAAATGTATATTAAAAAGTTGTAAAGAAACTAGGCAACATTTTTGACACCAAAGTTCCCGAAGAAGGTTTTTTAAATTCTCAAAATGCTCTTAAAAGCACACCAATCCGTGTTTATAGAAACAACCAATCAGCTTCTTGTAATATAGGGCGGTTGGTAAATTGCGCACAGTGATTGGCTTTTAAATCAGGTATGTCCCGCCTACACCGAACGGAAACAGCGAATACCGTCATGCGCAGCTTCCACAGATCAACAAATGATGTGCACTGGTGTTAGTCAAGCACATCCGCACCGGTAATGACTTGTAGGTCGGATAAAAACGCAGCATTGTATCCCACCGCTCTGCAACATTCCTGCTAGCTAAAGTTCTCTTTGCACTCAGGTTACTTTTGGGTCGTTTCAAGGGCTTCGGGGCAGGAAAAGAGAAACCCGACATTCCACAATGGCAGCAATTCTCCTCCGCTCCCTTTTGAACA
Organism: Bovichtus diacanthus; assembly: GCA_943590825.1. Classification (NCBI taxonomy): domain Eukaryota; kingdom Metazoa; phylum Chordata; class Actinopteri; order Perciformes; family Bovichtidae; genus Bovichtus; species Bovichtus diacanthus. The sequence continues at coordinate 2,112,008 of CALSBV010012075.1, read as the reverse complement.
AGAAGGTAAAACAAATTCATGCTAATGTTTGAAAGAACAGTTGCTTTTCTTTGACGCTTAATGCAGCTCAAAATAGCTAACAACCTGTCCTGCTAGCTAGCAAAGTCGTTGCCTACACGCACGTTGCACACACTTCACTCCTACTTATTTGCAAGCATTTAATAGTTATGTGCAATTTAAGTTTGATAGGCAGGGGCAGGTTTTTATTTTCATCACGTGAACGGGGGAGACGAGCAATGGAGCTCTCAGACGTGGCTCTTATTTATTAGACCTTGGACAATGAGTGTAATATGAATAAAAGTTGATTTGATTTATTCTCTGTTGTCTTAATTATTGAAGGTGCCCCTACAGCTGGGTCGCATTTGTTACTCCTCCTCAGTGGTAAGTCACCTCTCACCAGCTTTCATAACGCTGCAATGAATGAATGAATGAATGTTATGTGTTCACCACAGGCTCTTCTAATGGTCAGTTTGAGAAGTCACCACACTTCTCAAACACTTCTCTTTGCAGTTAACTTAAAATGTATACATATCTTCATTATTGGACACACATGACCCCATGATATCAAATTAACAACATGTCTTTAGACATGTTTGCAAAGTTTGTTTTCTTGAAATGACGTTCACATATTGTTTTTTGCCATGAAACTCCAAATGGAGCTGAGACACAGGCTATTTGCTTCAATAATGTGTAAGACATCAGCCAGAATGATACTAGATCTTTTGATTCCAATATCAATTTTTAAAATGTTACACACCACTTCAAAAGGCAAGGTAGTTTTGTCGGAGGCAACCGATATAATGGACAACAAGCAGCAGTAAATGAAATAAACCATTTTGTTATAGTTCATGTAAATAACCAAGTTTAAAATAATTTAACCGTCACTCAAAATTAGTCTCTCTGTGTCTCGCTCTTTTTTAAAAAAAACAAAAAAATTTTATATATATAAATCTTTTTTCCTTTTTATTTCTCTCTCATGTACGCATATTGCATATCGGCAAATTGTACTATTCCTGTCAACTTATCACAAGATGGCAATTTTTTTTTTGACTGGAAAAGATATAGTTGGGCAAATCTCTGTGTAAGGTTTTGCAGTTTTCAAAATGTTGTAAAGAATAAAGAAAACTCTGCTCATACCTTTGTGCATTGTGTCTTTGCATTAATCCAAAAAGGGGTATTTTTTTTTATTTTATTTTATTTTTTTATTATATAAATAAAGCACTAGAAGCTCCCAGTAGCATTGCATATTCATTGTGAGATAAAACATATTCTGAACCATCAAAACTCTGCACACTCATTTTCTATGTTCTAATTCCATAGTACATACACGTACGTACATACGTACACGGCACATACTATGCACTAAACTTCAGACTTGCAGTTAGTATAAAATTAATCATGTTTTATACGAACAGGAAATGAATATGCCACCAGACATCAGTCAAACTCTGATTTAGGAAAGCAAAACCTCTTTTCCTTTGTTCAGTTGTTAACCTCGCACTCAAAAATCAAATATTAATTTAATAGTATGCAAACTGACTTATTTGAGTGCACTTAATTCTTTCACTTTTTTAGTCTTTACTGTAAACTATATACTCAACATGCATAGAATTAGTGTGTGTATTATGAGATCAGGATCCACTATTGTAACTTAAGTTCAGAAATATATAATCAAAAAAAATACATTTTATAACGTTAAAATTAATCATTAACCAAACTGTGCTTGGAAGGTAAAGAGATCGAATGCTTTAGAAAGTCCCTGTATGGTGTTGTGATGGATAGATGTCCTTAATGAATTTAGTAATGATGTAACTCGACAGGAAGGGATTTAACCATATGCCTCTCTGATCCTCCAGCCCACCACCAAGCTGTTCATTGATGGCAAGTTTGTTGAGTCCAACAGCTCTGAATGGCTCGACATTCACAACCCTGTAAGTATTCATAGATGAACTCTATCCAACCTGTGATGAACCTGCAGTAACAAGATCTCTACTAAAGGCTGGCTGCAAATAACCAGTGCAACTTTGTAGTAGTCATTTATGAACATTGGGGAGGGGGAAATAAGTCTTGAGTTGCCAATTTCTAAGAAATCAAAGCCCAGTCTACACAGCCATTCATGGTAAATATAAGTTGTTGTTTTTTTAAGTATAAATATGACTGCATTTATGAAGCGCTTTTCCAATCTTTACAACACATGTCAGCATTCACACACATTCATACAGAGACAAAGGCTACCATACAATGTGCCACATGTTCATCAGGAGTGATAAACATTCACATACTCCAACACCGTTGCCGGGAGCAATTTGGGGTTAAGTATCTTGCTCAAGGACACTTTGACATGTTGACTGCAGGGGCCTGGGATTGAACCACTGCCCCTCCAACTGGTGGACAACCATTGTGCCCCGGTCATGTTTTTATAACCTCCAAAAGTCCAGTCGCTGTAGTTTAGCTTGTCAAGTATGAGCCTCTAGCAATGCAGTGATGGATGATTATGGCATGCAAAAACGGCAATCTACATTCGCCAAATAAAATATCAAACCTGTAAAGGATAGAAAACAAACTCATGTTATTAATATTGAAGAATGGATGTAATGACTTCCCCTGCTCTCAGTCAACTTGTTTGTGTTGACTGTCTCCTGCTCCACAGGCCACTAATGAGGTGGTGGGGCGTGTTCCCAAAGCTACCCCGGAGGAGATGCTGGCAGCTGTGGACTCCTGCTCCAGAGCCTATCAATCCTGGTCCGAGACCTCCATCCTCAGCAGGCAGCAGATCTTTCTGCGCTACCAGCAGCTCATCAAGGACAACATTGTACGGACACTTGTCACTTGCTTGTTTTATTTTTCCATCTTTCTCCAATGTGTTTCCATTTTAAGTTAACAACTTGGAGAGCAAGGAAAATCATTGTTAGTTGCAGCCCTATTAAACAGCTCTGGTGTTTCATGTGTTTTTTGTTTTCAGATTTAAAAAAAATTAATAGTTACCCGTTTTTCCTCATATTGCAGAAAGAACTGGCTAAAATGATCACCTTGGAGCAGGGCAAAACTCTGGCTGATGCAGAGGGAGATGTGTTTAGAGGACTCCGTAAGTAAAGCGTAGACTTCCCAGTGTGCTATTGGGTTTTGATATCCTGATTAGATTAGAGTGCTGCGGTGAATATATAGCGGGGATCAAATTACCCTGTTGAAACTGTTGTCTATAGTATCTGTATCTCCTGATGAAAAGTCTGTATCTTTGGCAACCCTTTATACCAATGCCTGGATGAAAGTTTGATACTAAGTGGCTCCAGGGTGTCAATTATTTGCGTGTAACCAGACACTTCCTGCCAAAGCAACTTAAACTTTTTAATTAATAATGGAGCAAGTGTTCTGTTTTGGCCATATTGACGCATAAAAGTGACATATAAAAGCTTAAACTGCTTTTCAAGAGGATTTCAGTGTCATTTCATAATGAAAACAAGGGATAAGGAAACAGTATCACTGCAGCACCACATTGTTAGGTCCTGGTGTTAAAGTGTGACTACCTAGTTTATGTAAAGCACTTTGTAGGCTCTGCTGTTGTTTGCATGCTATATAAAGATAATTTATGCAGTTCTCCTCATTGAGGTGCACTAGTTCACTTTGGCAGACTTGCATCAACAAGAATCGTGTTAAGAAATTAAAAGAGCTACGCTCTCTTGCAAATAAAGGAAGATATATTTTCGTTATTACAACATGGAGCTGCCAAAGTATTTCTTGTACTTGGTACAGCTCCCAGCTTTAGGATGCCCGAGTTATTCTGGCATGCTAACTTTAAATTTATCAGCTGAAAGACACACATGCAGGTGCTGCCAGCATTAGAGATTTTCTACAGCACTGGGACCAATAGTGCTTGACGTTTTCACAAGTTATATTACAGTTCACTCATAGGAAAGAATGATCAATTAACAGTTGGTTTTTATTCATAAGTAAGAGGCTAATGTAGTCATTAAATGATCTCATTATCTTTAACTCTTATTCCTATTACAATTTTCAGAGATGCATCCATTAGTTTGTGTATCACATATGTTTATCTCTGCACATTTTATTTGTTTACTTTATACTTTCTCCTCCTCTTCAACCCCCCCCAGAGGTGGTTGAGCATGCCTGCGGCATTACATCTCTCATGCTGGGGGAGACGTTACCTTCCATCACCAGGGACATGGATACCTACACCTACCGCCTGCCCATCGGAGTGTGTGCCGGTATCGCTCCGTTTAACTTCCCTGCCATGATTCCTCTGTGGATGTTCCCCATCGGCATGGTTTGTGGCAACACCTACCTGATGAAGCCCTCTGAACGGGTCCCAGGGTGCACCATGCTCCTGGCCAAATTGCTCCATGATGCCGGAGCACCAGATGGTACACTCAACATCATCCACGGCCAGCATGCAGGTGAGATTGTGGATCCCTGTTCAGAATCACACAATCTCTGTGTGTAATAACCAATGGAGAATGTTCCAAGGATGATTCAAACTAATCGTATACCCCACTGGCAATATGTAAATAGGGAATCTCCATATTATGAGCAGCCTATATCTGGAAATGATTCACGAGTGTTTGAGGAAAGAGGATTTGATTCTCTGTATCTGGGACCTTAGTGCTGTTATATCGAGCCTTGCGGGTGCAGCACAGATGAAGAGAGGATTTACTGTATGCGTTTGTGTCTTTGTGCAGCGGTGAACTTCATCTGTGACCACCCGGCCATCAAAGCCATCAGCTTTGTGGGCTCCAACACGGCTGGAGAGCACATCTACGAGCGGGGATCCAAGAACGGCAAGAGAGTGCAGTCCAACATGGTACACCAGAACTCCCAGTACTCGTTTTATCCTTAGACTAAGTCTACTGCTCTTACATTAGGGATCAGCAGTCTCTTGAAGCTCAAGTTGTTGTTTTCCATGATAACTCGCATATTAAACACCGTTCCTGTTGTTATGCACAAAAACATACGGAGCTAAATATTTACCATTTTGTTACCAAGACAACAATCTCAGTGCTTTGCTGTCAATCAACAATGTTTATAACATATGTGCTTAGCACTGTTCTGCCTCCAGTGTGAGAAGAGAAACTCTTCAGAAACATGTCCTATATCTTTCTTTTTAGGGTGCCAAGAACCATGGTGTGGTGATGCCTGATGCCAACAAAGAGAACACCATCAACCAGCTGGTGGGGGCTGCTTTTGGAGCAGCTGGTCAGCGCTGTATGGCTCTCTCCACTGCTATTTTTGTAGGAGAGTCTCGCAAATGGCTCCCAGAGCTGGTGGAGCGCTCCAAATCACTGCGCGTCAACGCAGGTAACTTAATTGCATACTGTGTGAATGCAAATAAAATTGTCTTTGAAACTATTTTTATTTTTCAGTTCTTATGCACTTTGATATAAAGTGTTGCAGCACGCTACAGCCCCTTTTTATATAAAGGAACATTTTACATGTACGTATGTTTCCTGAAGGTGATCAACCCGGGGCAGATGTGGGTCCCCTGATCTCTCCTGAAGCCAAGGCCAGGGTGGAGTCTTTGATCCAGAGTGGTGTGAATGAGGGTGCCAAGCTGCTGCTGGACGGGAGGAATGCCAACGTCAAAGGATATGAAAATGGAAACTTTGTAGGACCCACCATCCTGAGCAGTGTTACGGTGAGATCTGATAATGGTGCAACATGGCCAACTTTTTTTCATTTAATAAAAAGTCTAATATGAAAAAATACACGTTCAAAGCATGAAATTTTGGAGAAAATATAAAGTTGAGTTTACTTTAACGGGAGCCTGAAGACTTTAGTGTTGAATACACTTAAAACAGTTTTCCTGTCTTCTTCATGTATTGATATAACAAAATTTGAACATACTATTAGCATTATGTACGGTTAATGATGCCCGTGGAGCTTTTGTTGCAGATTATGTTAAATGCTGGAGGAAACACTGTTTTAATCATTCTTCTGTTCTTTCCAGCCGAGCATGAAGTGTTACACAGAGGAGATCTTTGGACCGGTGCTTGTCGTCCTGGAGGCTGACAGTCTTGACGAAGCAATTTCTTTAATCAACGGAAACCCCTACGGCAACGGCACCGCCATCTTCACCACCAATGGAGCCACAGCACGCAAATACACACACGAGGTGGACGTTGGCCAGGTGAGAGACGCTTTTACAAAGGCTGAAAAAAAAGGACACTGGAGATTGTTGGTCAATTTGAAAACCATACAGTGAACAGACCAATAGCTTTTTCTGTCGGAGATTAAAAAAAACGTCACCTCTTTGGTGTTATTTTAGTCCTCAGTGAGTCACCTGAGTGAGACTTTGATGAGTAAACTGTTTAGTGTGGGAGGTGATCTGTTTTTAGAAACAGAAACAGACAGAGTAGATTGAATTCCTGTGACCTGTGAATATTTATTAGAACAACTTGATGGCTCAAAGTAATGGTGCGATTTAAAGTATTTCTGTAAGATAAACACCCAATTCTGATTTTTTTTTTTTTTTCTCGTAGTTTTAAAAGTTCATCCTTGTAAAGCCAAGTTTCTCACATTTCTTTGTTTTTTGTGCAATTAATGGAGAGCTTCACAATTTTTAAAATCCATCTTAAACCATTGCAAATGCATATATGTACATTTAAAGAGTTTTTACTTCCAGCGAGGAAGAGACTTATTTATAGCCAATATGAACAGGAGGAATGAATACATTAAGCAAAGACTTTTAATGTACATATGGGCATTTGCGTAATGTTTTAAGACTAATAAAATCTATTTTTCAACTTCAATACCCATTTAGAAAAAAGGAAATTGTGTTTGTTTTTGTTTTGTTTTTTATACAAAAATGTAAGGGCAACAACTGTCAGGAATCAGCACATTGCAGTGTTTCCCATTAATCACCTAGACTGGCGGCCTGCCATAGTCTAATTTGTCCCGCCACAGTTTCATAATGAACCGAAATAATTTAACACGGTTGGCCCTTGCCTTCCACTCTGAACTACTAGCAAACATGATGTTGATGTGTCACAACATACTGTTTTCCCTCAGTTGTGGGAAGGTTATGCCAACTAAATGACACAAGTTATAGTTGGTATATTTGTACCCCAGCAGGATACAACGGGTATGTATGATTGGTTATTAATGTGTGTATGCCTTTGTACAGATTGGCGTGAACGTGCCCATCCCTGTCCCCCTCCCCATGTTCTCCTTCACTGGCTCCAGAGGCTCATTCAGAGGAGACACCAACTTCTATGGCAAGCAGGTAATTAACAAAAGCAGTTTGTCATGTGTTGGATCATCAAGACAAAGAAACTTGCACATGTTCTCTGTTGCTGACACAGCAGTTGTCTCTTTACCATCAGGGCATCCAGTTCTACACTCAGATCAAGACTGTGACGTCACAGTGGAAGGCTGAGGACGCCACTCTGACGAGCCCAGCTGTTACCATGCCAACGATGGGTCGTTAAATTGACAGCACATCTAGCATAACCTTCAGTGACTTCTCATATGCCTTAAGAAAAAGACCATGGAGGGAATTGTGGGAAAAAAGGTTATATGTCCTCTCTTGAGAAATATTCACTCTTGGGATTATTACTTTGTGATTGTTTTAACTTTGAACATTAAGGACAATGTTGTTGCACACACAAATGCAAAGTACACTTTATTGGCAGACTGGGGAGCTTAGCTGGACTAATGCAATGAATGGTGCTGTGATTCTCCATGGGTTTGTTCTCATTTCTAGCTCTTTTCTCCTGTTCATGTCCTGTCCTGGGTCCTTGTGTACCCTTTTTTAAATCGGTGTCTGCAAATGTCTTCCATCATTATCCTTTGTAGTTATTTTGGCTTGTTGCGTTGTGTAGATATAAATGAACAAGAGCTCTGTTAAAACTGAAATAATGGTTGTAGTTCTTGTCCCTCTAAATGTAAATCCTACTGTCCAGTGTCGGGACTAACATGAGTCTCATAGACGTTCAAGGTTTTGTACTGTATTGTCGGACTGATACTTTATTTTCTGGTCATGAAAGGTATAAAAGTTAAATTGCAGTGTTTTACATGATATGGACTTGACATCAATATTTTCTATAAACCATTATGATAAAAGTATGCGCTAGTCATATTTCATCCAAAGTATTTGAGATCCTTCAAACTTTGTCCCCTTGACTTCTTTAATCTTGTGGTTGAAGTTTAAGAGACGACGACTAGCATGTTAGCGTCTGTAGTTCACTCTTTGAATAAAGACACCAATTTGACAAAATTTTATTCTGATTTGTGTTGAAATGGTCCTCTGGTTCCATACACTGTTAATTACGCATAAAGCCAACATACTGGTATGCTGGATAAAGGATGTGTAGATCTAAATAATCAGAAACTCTTTATTTGTTCCACAGCAGGGACATTTACTGCGTTAGGGACAGTACAGATGAAAGATAAAAATAAGCATGCTAAAAAGAAATGTAATAAAGGAAAGCACTTGTGTAATAAGTAAACAACCAGAGTAAAAATAAGTAGCAGTGTAATAAAATTTAACTTGCTGCCAGTTATAACAATAGTAAAAAGTGAATATTGCACTTTTACGCTGTTACTTTTCAAAATATTGTACTTTTTACTCCACTACATTCATTTGATGTTCATTTGAGTTATTAGTTACTTTTCAGATTCAAATTATTAATACAAAATGTTAATTAAGATGATAAATAATTATAGAGGAAGCTACACTGCCTTATATAAACCTATTTAAATTGGCCCCAACTTTACAGGCTCCAGCATGTGCACTGATCCATCAAATAATCCAATAATATTATATATATTATTCTGAAATGGGCTTTTCTGCATTATGAGTGCTCGTACATTTGCTACTTTACGTATATGTTTTGTAACGTTTTGAATGCAGGACTTTTAAGTATTTCTATACTGATATTGCTATTTGTACTCGACTTAATGATTACGTTCACCACTGGAAATAATGTTTCTGCCGGAACTGTTGACGGAACTGTCTGTGTTGTTCTTTGTGTGTAATCTCTTTAGTGCTCGGCTTGTTTTACTCTGACATCCCGTGGTTTGCCCTGCACGAGACCGAAAACCACTTCATCACAACACTGCTGACGTCACGACGAGTCAGCCGCGAGACGAGTGCTGTAGTCGCACGTCATGGTGAGCTCGCACTGTGTATCGCGTTCAAAAACACTCCAATAACTTAGATACAGACTTATTGGTACTGTTCGGTGTGTTTTTGGAGTCTAATGTGTAGGTTCTTCGCAGAACACGGAGTGGCTGCTAGCTAACGAACTTCACAGCCAAGCTTTCTTCATCGTAGCATTCACGCTAGCTGACGTTAGCATGAAGTAGTGAACGGAGACGTTAACGAGATGCTGAACTACGCTCATTACGCCTCACGCGAGCTGTTATGGTTGTATTGCACCACAATGAGCTGTATATGGGATAGTGTTGTAAAAATGTATCGAGGGAAGAAAGGTAGAAAGGACACGTCTTGAGTGAACTGATATGTAAACATGCAGCAGTGAGAACATAGTTTTAAATCAATGACTTGTTCCACAATGTGACTTTGAGAACAGAGTCTCGGTTGCAAGTTTAAACGTTGCTTCGTTGTTGTAAAAACTGAACATGAAGGTGATATAAGTTCAATCATGCAAGGTTTTCATCTCCAAGCCTGACACGATGTCCTTCTTTTGCTCTGCCTCCGAGCATATTGCCACAGATTTACTTTACATTAATACAAGTCACTGAGGAGCTCAGTGAAAACGGTCCCATAAGTACACACTGTTAAACACATGCTCTCACATCCTGAGATGTAAAGCATGTGATGTGCCTCATATGATCACACGGTCAGCACAACTTCAGGAGCATTTTCACACATTACTAGTTTAGAGAGAGTTGATTTAAATGAGCAAATATCCAGGGCAGGCCACAAATGAAAATGATCTCATGCTTTATTAAAGTCACAAAAAGGAGCATGCAACCTTTGCAGTACTAGGCAAATAAAACCATGGGTAATATATATAAAGCCATTACTCTTCTTTATTGATACCCCTTGGCTTCTAAGACATTTGTGTGATAAATAAATCAAGGAATTAAGGGACAGAGCCAGGGTGCTCAGTTGACAGTCCTGTAAATTAAATGAACTGTAACTGTAAAGTATCTATGGTATGTCTAGTTGTAGCTTTTCTATTAATTTGTGGAACTTGCTCCAGATAATAGCGGCCAAGTTAAATGCCTGCAATTTAAAACTTTAATTAGAATGCAGGCAGTAACATTTCCCATGTAAAAATGTCTTCACTCTGTTAATTCTCTATGCAAGCAGAGTGACTGTGTCTCAGCGGGGGTTTCCCACAGAGCAGTGCCTGACTTTTAAGAAATCATAATTCCTCACATTGAGTTGCCGTGTTTTGATCGATGATCAAAGGATTCAATTCCACCACGTTATGTCCAACATGGGGTTGTGATGTTTTCTAAAGTTTACAGGAGTTGACTGGGCAGGTAAAGGTTGATGTTGGGCTATGTGTCTGTGGTTGGTTAGGAAGTCTGACGGGGTGTGGTCTAATATAAATAGCTCTATTGCTTCTTACTCCTGCTTGTCATGCTGTAATTTAACATCTCACAATACCAGTCAGCAGCAGTTTGAGTAGTTTAAAACAATTTAATAGAATAGTAGCTTTACAGTGCTCTAACAAGAAAACCTATAATATTGTTCTTTGGTTTATTCTCCAGAGTAAAGATGAAGACCACCGGGCCACGTCTACTCCTGCTCCTGCTCCTGCTTGCGGTCGCAGGACTGAGCCGAGCCAAGGTCAAGAAGAGCTCTCTCCTGGATTTGAGCAACAGCCTCGGGAGCATCCTCCCCAGCCTGAGCCGACCAGCAAACCACAGCCGCATCTTCTATGCAGTGATGTTTGATGCAGGGAGCACAGGGACACGCATCCACGTCTACACCTTCATCCAGAGCGGCTCAGGTAATATCACTCTGTTTTACTCTGAGTACTCTGCTCTTTAACTCACACTATCCTGTCAGGATCCAGGGTGAGAGGCAGGTTAAATCAGCGTATTTACTGGAGTCAGGGTCAAATGTGTTTACATGGCCTGTGATCAATTGATTTACAATGCAAACAGCAGAGTAACAAGCCAGTATGCAGGCTATATTCCTTTCCTCAGTTCTGCAAACATGCACATTTTCACTTCAGGGGACAGAGGCTATACTTAACTTCATTTACTTTTAAAGAAATAATCCTATTTTGTCAGATTCAAGTCAGCATACCTCATCTTGAATAAGGGGATATATTCTGCATATGTATGCTAAGCAGATTTAGGACTCTTAATGCTTTTAATAGCTGCTGCATATTTGATGTGGGCGGATCTTGTATCTTTTAGAGGAGCTGCCTGTTTTGGACAATGAGATGTTCCATTCCATAAAGCCTGGTTTGTCCGCATATGCTGACTCCCCCGAAATGGTGAGCTCATTGTCAAATCTAATCAATTATATTGAGTCGAATGAAAAGGTCCGTCGGCTCTACATTGTATTCAGAAACCCTGCCAATAGCCTCTCTCTGCGGGGAGTCACACTGCTAATGAAAGCAAGTAGGAAGTGAGAAAAGCAAAAATGACAAACAAGTGAATATTCAAGCAGGCTGATCTGTAACACTTCAAGTGTTTTCTCAACTCTAACTAGTCAGCCTGTCGTCAAAAAGAGTTCTGAGCAGTTTTGTAGTGAGCGGTGTGTCTGTTTTCAAAGGCTGGACACACAGTGAGGATGTTGTTGAAGGTGGCCAAGAAGACGGTTCCCCGACTGGAGTGGAAGAGAACTCCACTGGTTCTCAGAGCCACAGCCGGACTTCGGCTGCTGGCCGCAGAGAAAGCCCAGCTTCTATTGGAGCAGGTAAAAGAGTGCAATAGTACTAAGACATGACATACTGTTGAGACCTCTGTAAAGTAGAGTGCAGTTCTTTATCATAAGGGAGCTGTTAGGCGCTACATTGTCTGACACTTTCTAGGAAAAGTGCAGCCTCTTATCTAGGGAAGGAGCAGGCAGTAGGGGAAAGAACATTGTCAGTGTTATGGCAGGCAGTACACAGAGAAGAGGGAAGGTATTGTTATCAGAGTGGTGCGAGCTTAGTGCGGAAGGCTCCTGTGGAGGGGATAAGATGGTAATGGACGGCCCTGGGGCACCTTGGAAGACGAATGATACTTTATTAATCCCCCCGAGGGAATTAATTAATCCCTTCAAGCGGAGGGCACCTCTGGATGAGCTACCATTACAGTAGATAACATTAAGGCCATTCCTCTGCTGCTTTACTTGGAGCCCTCATGCTCTCCCCCTTCCTCTCTCTCGTTCTGCCTCTCCTCCCTCTCTCCCTCTTTCTCCAAAGGTTCAACATGTGTTTGATGAATCTCCTTTTTTGGTCCCAGACGACAGCGTCCGCATAATGAACGGCACGAATGAAGGTAACGTCTGCCCCGACACGCAAAACATGCGTCAGTTATGTCATCTTTCTGCAGCGTGTTTGTAAGGGGCATCAGTGACCCTTCTGACATACTTAAGGTGCAATTTCTATAAGGCGTCTTTGTTTACTGCAGACTTTCAACTAAATTGCAGCAGACTATTGCAAAATTAAATTGCTCTTCACCACAAAGTTGTTGTGACCTTAAAAGTCTAATTATACGGTGATACATTGTTATTGTCTGTTGGGAAACAGTGTAATTGATTTGTCAGCGGTTCAACCTTTTTTTTTTTTTTTTTTTCTTTAGAATCATAGCTCTGACTCACATGTCTGCACGTGTTTGTATATGCTGTAGACATTGTAATTTCTGTGAAAATTTGTCATCAGCTTTTCTAAAATGAACGTGTGCGTTCCACCTGAAATGTCTGCTTTCTGCTTCTTGGTTTGCTAAACCTTTTTAATGCAGGAATCCTGGCTTGGATATCTGTGAACTATCTGACAGGTGAGTACTGTAAACTCGCATCTAAATTTAACTTAGTGCCTGAAATTATCAAAGTGTCTTATTATAGACCCACAAATACAGGCTGAATGCATACAGCTATGATTCCGTTGCCTCGGGGGGATAGCTCTGATCTTTATCAGGCACAGCGTTGGGATTTTATACTTTTGAGTTGCACATTCTGTGTCAAATAGGCCTTTTGAAGATAGAATCTAAGGTATAACTGATTAGCTCCACTCTGTTGTGGCTGCTAGATTAAAGTAGGAAATGTTTTCAGGTCACCTGAATGCACAAAGCAAGGAGACAGTGGGGATCTTGGATCTGGGAGGAGGATCCACACAGATCACTTTCCTGCCAAAGCCTTGGGTCAGTTGTTGGCATGCTTCGAGATTTGTGAACAAATGAAACTCTTTTGTGATTAGTAACCCATTATGTCCTTCACATTCCCCTGTAGAAAACCATTGAAAGTGTTCCTGTGACTGATTACGTTGCCAGATATGACATCTCCAACTCAACATTTAAATTGTACACTTACAGGTAACAGATTCGATAATTACTGCATGTTTCTTAAAACACAGCAATTCTACTTTTGAATTGCATCAAATTAATTCCTAATTTAATCTCTATTCAAGGTAATTTCCATATATTTTTAAATTGGCCTCCAGCATCGACTAATTATGTTACAAATGCCACTGACTTTGTTGTAACTTTGTAACTTTACCGTGATCTGTTTTTAATTAGGAAAACTTCTAATATCTGTTTAGTCATTAGGATGTGAATAATAGGCAGACACCATTTGTTTGGCCTATTTTCAGAATGACGTACTTGTTACATACACAGTCTGTTCCTGGTTGCTTTTGTAACTGCAACACAATCCTTTGGCTTCATCCAGTTACCTTGGAAATGGACTGATGGCGGCGCGACTGGCCGCGCTGGGCGCTTTGGGTGCAGAAGGTACTGTGCTGTACATGAAGAAAAGGGTGCTCTGTTGCCATTAGCTGTGTGGGTCAGTGTTGTTCATTGTGTTTGTGTCTCAGAAGGATACTGAGTTAGTTCTCAGGGTGCTGTCTTGGCTGTTGTTTCCGTCCCGCCTATTTCTCCAAATACTGATTTAAAGGCGGTAACAAGAGAGAGAAGTTTTTCTGGCATGTACTTTCAAGACTTTCTCTCTCAAAAACAACTCAAGTGAGACCCTGAGATGAATCACCGAAGGGCTTCAGAGAGTGTTTGTGACTGAGTCATCTCAGACCGTGCTGACCGGGTGTGAAGCTGTTGGGCCAGTTAGAGCACAGACGTGACTTTTTAATTTTCTAACAGGGTTGGAGTGGCGGGTTTTTAAAAGTTCCTGCCTGCCAAAGAAGTTCAGGGATGAATGGAGCTTTGGAGGGCTGACCTATCAAGTGAGCGGGGACCCACAGGGTAAGATCCTGTTTACTAAGTATAATCAGTCTGAGTAAAACCAAAGCTACTGCCTGTGGGAATTGGTGATTATTTCGTTAATGTGAAACTATAGAAACAAAACACCAGCACACACTCGTGTGTACATAGGCTCTACTTGTTTATTATTGGCACAAAACGACGTACTATACTATGACTTTTTAATTAGCGGAGTAATTTTGACAGCGATAACATTATAAGTTAGTATGGCAAGCTTACACATTTTGAGTTGCAACGGCAGAGTTGTGATGTTCCAGTATGTTCAGCTCGTGCCTGTTGACTGAAGGGAAGTGAAGAAAAGTTAGGTTCTAACTTTAGTATATCCAGCATCCAGCAGCAGAATGAAGCGCAGTCAATGAGCCGCAGCCCATTAAGGCACGCTGTGGACGACATGCTCGATTCAGTCCGCAGAGCTCTGAAGCTCCTGCTGGTGCACAGATCGCTTTCGCTTGGTTATTAAAAGTTTATTATTAAACCTGTCGCGAGCACCAACTTTGACATTGCACGTCCCCCTCCATATACCTGCCATGGGTAATAAAGATCGGATGAACGTTCCTGTGACATGCGAAGGACATACCCACATAAAGACAGAGACTTGCTTTATAGTTAGATGTTGTTCCAGCACAGTATACATAACTTACATCGCTGTCTTTCTGTTTCTTCTCCAGGTTATGCCGGATACAAGCTTTGTTATCAGGAAGTACTTAAGGTGGTTAAAGGGATTATTCACCAGCCGTATGAGCTCCAAGACACCAATGTATTCTATGCATTCTCCTATTACTTTGACAGAGCAGTGGATGCAGGCCTTATCGGTTAGCACACACACACACACACACACACACACACACACACCCCCCCTCTGTACTCACCTTACATTATTACACAGGCCCAGCAGGATGTTGTTACCCATTCCAATGCAAGACAGAGGCAGTTAAGTGCGAGTCATCTGCACCTGTCTCAGTGGATTTGACGAGTTATAGGCGTGTAGTTATTAGAAAAATGCTATCCTCTGCCAGTCCAAGCTGAGAGGGTACAAGCTCGATCATTATTATGGCAAAGCATTTAAAATGGAAGATGACCCCCCATCTCCTCTTGTTGCAGATGGAGTCCAAGGAGGGACGCTGGAGATCAGAGACTTCAAGAAGAGAGCTAAAGAGGGTGAGATGGGCACTGCATCCTTACTATGACAGATCTGCAGCGGCCTGTACTTGAAACAGTGTGCATCTCAATAGTCTGGATTTGTGTCCTCGCTGCTGTCTTAGATCCTGCCCTCATCCATTCCCTTTTGTCTGCTCAGTGTGCAATAAGATGACCAAGTACCCTCCCATCAGTGCTTTCCTGTGCATGGACATGACCTACATCACCTGTCTGCTCAAGGACGGATTCGGATTCAAGGAGAGCACAATGCTGCGGGTGAGGCAGCATTACACAACACAAATCGACGGGGTTTGCAGCCTCGCTTTTAATGACGCAACTAAGGGAATATTTTTCAAAGGCGTGTGAAGCGTTATGAAATTAACTCGTTTAAAGTTGTGTGGCTTAGACTTGGTTGTATTTATTCATCAGTAATAAAGATAGTACACAAACACACTGACATAATCACCTGAAAGAAGTGGTGCCCCAGACCTCACAAAATAGCACAATTAGTGAATGGGGGGAAAAAAAGGAAATTCTACAAAAATTGTTACTTTTTTATTTTTATTTCAATAAATACAAAAGGCATTTGAGTGATTTGGTGTTTTTTTTTTCCCTCTCCTAGTTGACCAAGAAAGTGAACAATGTGGAGGCAAGCTGGGCTTTAGGCGCCACATTGGATCACTTCCATAACCTGAAGATCCACTGAGGAGAAGGCAGGAACAAACACTGCAGATCTGTAGATGGTGCTCAGTAACAAACACGGGTAGTGTGCACTACCTTATCTAACGGCCCCAGATGTCTGCAGTTTGTTTTACAAAGGGTAGTAATTCTTAATTTCTTTTAAAAAGCAGTTATTCTCAAGTGTTAATATATTGAGCTGTAAATGAGCAATGTGTTGTCTTACAAGTGAAGCACTGGAGGTTGACATTTGAGTGAAAAATGTTACCAATTACACAGTGTGATAATGCAGCCTTGTGCATTACTGGATATACAATTTGTGTGAGATAGATGTTTTTGTGTTTTTCTCAGGCTGATAAACAGTGGGCCTGGCTTGTTAGGTGTGATATACTGTGCTTCAGTAGTTTTTAATGTCATGTGTTTTCGAGTATACTAAAATGATAATGGGGTATACATGTGTCTGGTACATTTAAATTTGACAGGTGATCGTATCAGCCATTGACGTTTTAAAAATAAGTGAAACTCATTTTCCATTAAAGAATCTCATCACTGCATTTCAACCTCCGACTGCTTTTTGCAATGATAATGTACAATGCATGGTCATTATATTTTCATAAACTTTTAAACCCGTCTCAGTATTTCTTTGGGAGCATTTGTTTTCAAAAACTTGAGGAAAAAGGTTGTTTGTACAAACTTTGCCATGTCACGCTTGTCAAAATAAAAGCATCGGTTGCTAATTACAAGTATCTACAGGGGTAAAAGTCAGCGATTAATCTATTTACAAACGGACGTCTACGTCAGTCTGGCGCTGCTGAAATAGGCAGTGTGTTGACATTTTTCCTGATGGCAGACTACAGCAGCGCCACCACATCTTCTCCATATGCATGGCCTTCAGTCGTCATGGTCACCAATTCATGTGGCTGAGAGAGAACAACCACGGCGTCTTCAGAGCCTGGAGGGAGAGACACAAGATCAGAGAGAAACTACCGAATCACTTCCATGCTGTCTAATAGTAAGACGGCTGTCAATCTGCACGTCCCTACAGTCATTATGGGATGAAACTCCTTCAGGGACAGAACTCTACTAAAACATTTGTCCTTGAGTTTCTGCAAGCTTTCAACTGGTTATGCTTTTTGGTTTAATGCTGACAGGCCAGGAAAACTGAAGGACATGTAAAGATATCCACATAATACTGAGCCTATATGAAAGTGTGTAGTCTAAGGGGGGTGAATTGTTTATAGGCATTACATATGGACTTTAAAAAAAAAGGGACAGTTCACCCCAAAATCAAATACATTTTTGCTGACAAATGGCAGAAATTTCAGTGAATCTCGCTTAGCTGGGCCCAAAAATTCATGTTACCACAATATAATGTACAAAATGCTAATATTAAATAACCCTTTAGCCACAAGGCATTATTACAGGTGGTGGACAAAATGACATACAGCATAGGCGTAAATACCAACTAAGTAATAACACCAATATAAATACGCAGAGTATACTGGAGAAACAGGCCAGAAGATGATAACTTAAGTGTAAACACTGCACAGGTAGATTAATATTACAACCTTACATTAACATGACATTATGTCAGCCTTACATGCCTCAAAATTCATGAAACATTTATGTTCAGGCCCTAGTGAATTTGACAATCAAGTAGACTCAATGCCATGTAACTTGGCTGTTAAATATTGTAAGTAATGGTCCAAGAGTTACACAACTAAATCATAGTTGGATACAACTTTTCAGAATTACACTTTTAGAGACTAACTGCAGGACTAAAAAGCAAGACGAAACAAGGCAGGTCTGACGGAAAGAGGTTTGCTCAGCAAGCTACCAACAAGCTACGCGTTTCAACTTCGGCACTCACATTAGCAAACTACACAGTTCCCGTACAAAGCGACCGGAGAGCTGCTGCTTGAATTGTTAATCAATTGTTCAAAAATCCAAGAGAAAACTTCTTTAAGTCACGACAACTGTGAAAGAGTAACAGTGGCGTTCACAAGCAATGATTAAAAAACACTTCACAGGACATTAGCAACACCACACGCTGACTCAGGACCTCTGACGGAACATTGGGAGCTTTTATTGTTGCAACATGTTATTTTAATCCACCCTGTATGTATTGGGTTTTCCATGCTGTACATGTATAAAGGCATACCTGGTGATCGCAGCATGGCGTGGTGAAGATTCATGGGTTCCACAGTTGTTGTCATGGTGACCATACCGTCTCCATTTTCACCGTCCGCCTCCAGCAGGCTGCTTTGTGTCAGAGCCTCTCCTGTCAGTGGCAAACACGGCAACAAACTTTAGCTTTTCACACCTTTCAACACTAAAGAGGTTTGTAAAGGAGAGCGACACACACTGAACCTAATCCGTGAATTTTACAGGATTTACAGCAAACACAATTTATGCTCAAAACTCAAATCTGCTCATTATTACGAACTTAAATTACCGTTGATGCTTAAGGTTTTTTTTAAGGGTTGTTTTTAGGACTGTTGTTATTCCAACCCAGTCGATTTAATTATTCATGGAGTGACTCAGAAAGTACCCCTCTGTTGTGAAGCTGCATCTTCCTTTGCTCTGCTTTTACAAAAGACCAGCCTCTTTGGGGAGGCTGACCCGAATAAATCTGCTGTTTATAATTAGAGCTTTGGCAGCGTTTTTCTTCTGTTGTGATTCAGCCGCGGTGCTTCCCTACCGCTACACAAATGTGTCTGCTCTCTGTTCATGCCAAGAAAACTAATGTTAAGCTGATTTTGTACAATTAGACCATATTGGAATGTAAAGAGTTCATTGAGAGACACGTTTAATCTGAAGATGTTCTGAAACGTAAAGGCAGGAGTGAACTCACAGCTGCAGCGGGAGATTTACTCAAGAATCCACTCGAGTCATTTGTGAGGTGACTGCAAAAACACAATTTCAGTGATGCGCAAGGAGCTTAAAGATGTGAATTTGAGTTACTCTGCCATTTTAACGAGGTGATTACATACTTTTCAGAAATATCTGACCCCAACATAAAACGCCTAACAGGCCTATTTCTGCAGTAGAGCTGTGCCGTCTCTGCTTTTTTTCCAGAGATATGTGCAGTCTGAAACAATTCCTCTACTGGCCCTGAAGAATAAAACATTTGGAATGATACATTTTAAAGTGCTAAAAGTAATTTATTATTCAAGAAATTTTCCTAAATGTAACTTAAATCAACACTATTTCTATGCACATTTTTAAAAATGTATGGGCTGCTTGAAGCTACATAATCCTAGGATTAGCATAACCCCCTACTGCAAGTGTGTGTGCGTGTGTGTGAGAAAAGGATAATGCGAGACCCGTTTCTCTGCTTTCACTGCTGAGCCCCTCCTCTCCGTGTCTCTTCCTCATGTGGACGTTCCTGCTGCCGGACTGAGAGAAAGTCTTCCCACAGATCCCGCAGTGATGAGGCTTCTCGCCTGGGAAACACAAAGAGACAGCGTCTGAATGGATACGGGACGCATCTTTTTGAAGGCACACAATGATATAGTATATCTGTAGCGCACTAATTACAAAAAAGTGCTCGGTCCTACAGCGGTTAACCCCGTCCCACTCACCAGAATGTACGAGCATGTGTTTCCGTAGACTGGAATACTCTGCAAAGGATCGCCCACAACCATCTGCTTCGCACAGAAAAGGCTTCTCTCCTGGAAGCAGACACACACACACACACACACATTTTGTTAAACTCCACAATACTAGGACTTAATGTAGTGAATTTATTGACCCATTTTGTCACACAAGAACGTTCAAAATGTAATATGTGAACACCACTAAGTGGATATTATAGCTCATAGAAACCTGCTCTTCGAGACATATGGGCAAAATATAAACACTGTTAAGTGTAGCAGACTGTGGAACAGGTCATCAAAAATCTTAACGTCACCCTAAATAAAATATGACAGAGTACTGTTACTGATTGCAGCGGTGAAATGGAGGCGCCAGTGCTGCTGACTCTTCATCTCCGGCCATGACTGCACCAAGGAAGCATTAAAGGAGCAGAGTCAAAAGGCCTGAGTCAGTTATTGCTTCCAGAGTGTTTTTAGACATCACCTGTGTGTATGCGTCTGTGGTTCTTCAAGTTTCCAGCCGTGGTGAACTTCTTGCCACAGTTCTTCTCCTTGCAGATGAAGGGCTTCTCGCCGTTGTGAGTCCTCATGTGAACCTGCAGCCTCTGCAGAACGTAGAAACTCTTCCCACAGCCCTCTGCGCCGCACCGGAACATCCGGTCGTTCCTGGGAGCCGAGATAAAAACAAACAAACAGGCTTTGGTGAATCCCGTGCGTGCGGTTTCATTTCCAACAGCCCACCACATAGACTTCCAACACTGATGTTAAGAGAGCTCCTGCAGCACAAATGCTGTACACAGCTGTGTTTCTCCTTATTAGCTGCTGTCTGCCTCCGGCATAAACAACCTGTGGAAAACACTTTGATCACTCCTTTGACTTAGCTGTAAAACACCTGAACGGCGCTCATCAACACATCAGTCTTTACGATTGACGAACAGTAAACCCAAAACCAATTGTTCCACTTTCATAAACTAATGTAGTCTCATAAATTAGGCTCAGGCCTAATATCTCACGTCTTGACTACTGCAGCTCCCTCCTGGCTGGTCTCCCTACATGTGCCATCCGACCTCTACAGCTCATCCAGGATGCAGCAGCCCGACTGGTCTTTAACCTCCTCAAGTTCTCCCACTCACTGGTTACCAGTAGCTTCCCGAATCTGCTTCAAGACACTGGTGCTTCCTACATCCTGGCCACGGTCAAACCAGACCAGCTCGCTCACTTGGCTCTGCATCGACCAATCGGCTCGCTTCTCCCTCAGTGCGAGCGGGACCCAGATACCCCTCAAATAAAAACCCGTCTGTTCGCTATCCTGGCTCCAAAATGGTGGAACGAGCTCCCCATTGATATCAGGTCAGTAGAAAGTCTTCACACCTTCCGTCGCAGACTGAAAACCATCTGTGTCGACTGCACGTTGGCCAATTAAAAGTATTTTTTTTTTTTAATGTCTTTGTATGTTGCACTTACTTTGGTTTGGCTTATTTGAAGTTATTGTACTGCACTTATATGACTACACCTATTTGAAGCTAATGTACTTGCAAGATTGTTGCTGTTTAGAGTCGTATCCTCATGATTGTTTGCACTTATTGTAAGTCGCTTTGGACAAAAGCGTCAGCTAAATTAACTGTAATGTAATGTAATGTAATGTAATAAAGGCTGGGCGAAAGAAGGCAAGATGAACTATTCAATTTGTATTTACTCAGATTTTTCCAGCATTATAAAATAAATGGTTTTTTTTAGTGATATTGTGAACTTGTCTCTGAAATCTGATAAAATCTGTGAAAGTTTTTCTAAATTTTTATGACTTTCGCAATCTTTCTTGCAAATGTATTACAGCACTCTATCTGGTTTCAATGGATTTGTGGTATATTGTAAGGCCACGTACGCTGGCATAGTTGATTAGATAAAATGCCTAAACAATTTTCCTGCATAGGGAACAGAAGCACTTTAAACCAACATTTGCATTTTGGTTTTACAGGGAATAATGGCTTGGACATTTTTATTAACAGCTAAGACCTGATTGCACATATACTCAAAGCTACAGCGTGTAATTACCTGTATAAAAAGTTGGGACACTGTATTAGCCTGCAAGCTTGCATTATTATTTTTCAATTTGGAAAATGTATCCACAGTAGCCAGGGTTTGCACACAGATGATTATTGATGCTTTGGCTATGGCATCTTGTGGGACTGTTTTCTGAATCCATTATCTGCCCCCCCACCCACCACCTCCTCCCCCTCCTCCCCAGTGTGTGTTACCTGTGTGTTTTGAGGTGGTATTTGAGGTGAGCCGGCCAAGTGAACGTCCTGCAGCAGCCCTCAAACGAGCAGCGGAGGATCTGCTTGGAGAGGGGGCGGCTGGTCCGAGACGGCAGCTCACGCTTGTCCCCGTCTGCTGACAAACCGTGTGTGTGGTCACCTAGGCAACCAGAATAGGGAAAGTGAGCGAGATTGTGTAGAAAAAACAATATAGGAGTGCCTCTGGAGCCTGGCTGTATAAAAGCTAATCATCGGGTACAGACTGAGACTGACCTGCAGAACGACAAAAGAAAATCCACCCGAGCTGAATGCAATCACTCCCTTTTCACCTGCCCGGACTCCCCGCCTTCAGTGCCTTTAACAGGTCCAATTTTGCTTACAGCGTGCCGGCAGTAATGCACCTGTTACTGATAGCCCACTGCTGAGGGAACTGGTCTCATCTACAGCGAGTTAATGGAAGGGCAGCCATCACACTGGCTCAGATGGCACAGTTTTAGTCCCTTCACTGAAACCATTTACAGTCTGCTGCAGACATTTTATTGAACTATGTACAAAGTATTTTACACTCTTTCTTAACTGGTGCACTAGCTGTGTGTAAACGGCTTAAATTTCAGTCACTTTGATCATACCAAAGACCTCCATGTAGTGAGAAAAACTGTTTCTTCATCCCTTTGCCATCTGGTCTTACCTGACCTCTGGAAATATAATGAGGTCAAGAACACATGTGGAGAAATCATAAGAAGGTAAGAAAACCTGAGCAGTGGTGGAATGTAACCAAGTACATTTACTGCACTGCACAATTTTAGGTACTTTTTATGCTACATTTTGGAGGCCAATATTATACTTTTTACGCCACCACATTTATTTGGCAACATTAGTTACTAGTTACTATGCAAATAGAGATTACTGATACAAATCAATGAATACATTATGATGCATTACTATGGATAAAGCTATCTGGCAGTATGGATTAAATTAGGCCCACTATTTCCAGCTGCAACATTAGTGATGCTTACCTATTATATAATCCAGTGATATAATACTGTATATATTATTTAGAAATGGGC
Organism: Bovichtus diacanthus; assembly: GCA_943590825.1. Classification (NCBI taxonomy): domain Eukaryota; kingdom Metazoa; phylum Chordata; class Actinopteri; order Perciformes; family Bovichtidae; genus Bovichtus; species Bovichtus diacanthus. The sequence continues at coordinate 2,088,917 of CALSBV010012075.1, read as the reverse complement.
CATTATGTATGATGAGTAATTTTACTTTTCCTATATAAATATATTTTGATGCCAATACTTGCATGTAGTTTTACTTAAGTAAGGACTGCAGGACTTTTCCTTGTAACAAAGTATTTTTACACTGTGGTATTGCTATGATCTGAGCACTTCTCCCAGCGCTGCACCTGTGCTAGAACATAAACATCTACACTTAAACTAAGCTACATGATCACCTGACAATGACGCAGCATCTAAGTAGAAGATCATAAACCTAGGAGCGGGCTAGGTTAAGAATAAACTTCACTCTCATATCACTTTTCTAACCGGGACCTCTGGCTGCAATTCGGCTCAGGAGTAGTTCAAAGATGTAGCCGGGAGTCATGGGGCCTCGAATGTCATGGGCAAATTATTTATCTATTAGGCAGCCTGTGGAGGGTTGTGATGAAGTCCTGACTCCTGCTGTGGGTCAACAGCATTTTTGGCACTATTTGCCGCAGGAAGTGGAGGCTTGTCTTACATCAAAGGAGATGGCTTCACAGTTAAAAGAGTGAGAAGACATTAAGTAAGCAACAGGTTCAGACACAATGTTGACAAGTGAAGAAGCTGGGATAAACAACTCTTGACACTAGTTTGTAAACACATTTTCTATCATCAGATAGATTCTATAATCAGAATGTTTTTTTTTTATCTATTAGCCTATTTGAATATAGGGTCACTCTTTTGGTTAACATCCATCACACTGTTTCTTGGCTGGCAGCAGTTGCCAGGCAACCAGTGAAGACTCAAGGAAGTTACTGGCCCCAGCCAAAAAAAAATACTCCCTGTTAAAATGTCAAATTAATGTTTTTATGTTGCTTTTTTTGCATGAACACAACAAACAAGGTATAATATGTTTTCGTGACTTTAGGCTAGCCGGTTCTCCTATTTATAGTCTTTGTGCTAAGCTATCCGTCAGCAAAACAATAAAAAGCATATTTTACAAAATATCGAAACTATCAGCCATTTTTTTTATGCTTCATATAACATTTTCTGTCACCTGCGTGTCCTCTCTCAGGTCTCGTCTTTCGTCTTTCTGCTCGCTGCAGCCTCGTACCCTCTCTCTTTCTCTCTGAAGCATCTTACTAAACGCACATTAAATTATCACAGACGCAGCACAACGATACGTGCTGAAGCTTGATCAATGTTTCACGATAATGTTCCATTTAGGCCTTCACTAGATATTTGCACTCAGACTTGTAAATCCGTTTAGAGAATGTTACAAATTAATTTTGATTTAGGGACTTGTGATGAGAAGTGTTGAACACAGTTTCAGTCAGTGCTGATTACACTCCATTTTCATCTCATCACTGACCTCAATTCTCTTCTGTCTTTGATGCTTGCAGTAAGTAGACCGGCTGATGTCGTCTCACCACAGCTTCCTGTACACAGCCTTCATTTCTTCTTTATTTTCATTTTAGTCTAAATCTGAATTTCATCACAGACAGGCTGTGGTGGACATGCCATTGGCTTTCTTTTGTCATTTTTGTTTATTATGAAAAGCCTGTTTGATTTTAGAGCTGCAACGATGAGTCGATGGACAGAAATATAATCACCAATCATTTCGATAATCAATTAATCGTTTCATTTTTTATGCAAAAATGGCAGAAAATGCTCTTTTCAGGTACTTTGAGAGGTACCAGTCCACCTCCTGGTCACTGCCGAGGTGTCCTTGAGCAGGACACCGGACCCCCACACTGCGCCCCCTTATACAATAGCTGCCCACTGCTCCTAATACTAGGATGGCTGAAATGAAGAGTCTAAATAATATAAAGAAGAATAGTTTTGGATTGATGAAACAAGACATTTAAAGACATCATCTTGGACTTTGAGAAACTGGGCGGGACATTTTCACTATTTCCTGACATTTTATTGACCAAACGCATAATCAACAAAATAATGGCAGATTAATCAATAATGACATAATCATTAGCTGCAGCCCTATTTGACTTTACTTCGCAGTGTAAAACACCTCTTATAAAAAGTGACTTTACCATTACTGACACTTGCAGCTCTGGCGTCCTGGCTGGCCCTGGCATCTCTCGCAAGTTGCGCCCGTGTGGCGGCAATCAGGCTGTCGTGTGCGAGCTCCTGTACCCGCAGATACCAGGGAGCACTGCCATCGATCCCATAGTCCCCTGATGACACCCCCTCATCGTCATCATCCCCAGCACCATCTGCAGCGAAGATTAGGGACTCTGAGGAGGCTGTGATGCCTGAGAGGGAAGAAAAGGCACGAGGAGAATCTCTGTGAAACAAGAAATTCAAGGCCTATGTAACATTCTGCATGATCATCAATGGCCTGAGCCCCCCCACTCCCCCCCCCCTAGTCACATTTCTGAATCAAGGTCCCTACAGCTTAAGGCAAGTTAGATTTAAGACTTTTTAATGCCACTTAGAATTCATTTTAAAGACCAACTTTATAATAACCAAAACTCTGCATGTGGGATTCCACTGCCTTGATTCCCATCATGCAGAGTTTAAGTTAAATTATTTAAAAAAATAGATGTTACCAATTACTTTGAGATTTTAAATTAAACGGTCCAAACAAAACTTTATAAAATCCTACTACTACCATTTTTAGACTTAACAAAGATTGATTTAAGACATTTTAATACAAATTAAGGCCTTTTCTTAGGTCAATGACTTCAATGCATTTTAAGACTTTTTTAAGGATCCACAGGAGCCCTGTGAATTCATTATTGTCCTCCCATCACCCTCAGCAATTTTGGGTTTAATGTTAAGCTTTATTCTGAAAGGCTGAGAGGATGCTGGCCAACAGACATTGAAAAAGCATACAAACACACATAAAAAAAAACCCCAATCCCTATTTATTCCAGATTTTAATTTAATGTAACAATAGACAGAAAGTGATTCTGTCGGCTGAAAAGCCTTTTCTCTCCTTCACATCGCTCACTGAGTCGCAGACAGAACACAGCGCACTGCACAAAAGGTGTGTGTCAAGAGACCAAAATTAATTTTGAGGCTCTGCTGCCAAAGACTGATGAACCAAGAGAATGTGCCTGCCAAGGATCATTTCTTCCAGCCAAAATAATTCACAGTTCTTCATGAAAATGTGTCACCCCATTTCTTTTTTAGCGCGGTGTGTAGAATCGGGAGTCGTGCGAGACACAAAGTACTGACACAAGATCAGATTTAGAGTTTTGATGTAAAACTTGAACTCAAAATTATACAGGTACACATCAGACTCTGACACATACGGATGGTTGGTTTAGTGTTCCTTTACCTTTTGCAAGGTTCAGTAGGACGTAAGAAGTGCTGTCTGACTGCTGTAGGTCATGGAGGATGGGTGGGGGGCTGGGTGAAGCCTGTGGATGATTGTGTGTCTGGATCACTAACGGGCTTCGCGATGATACACCTCCAAACTCTGACAGGGAGGGAGAACTCTCAGGCACATGGCTCAGGCCTCCATCTGAGGAGAAAACCAGTGTTCGTTAGGTGTATTCCTTGAATAAAACGCGCCACCTTATCTGCAAATAATATCCTAAATAATCAAACCGTGGTTTACACTGTACAATAAGTCGAGTGAAGATTAGCAAAAATAAAGAAAAAAAACCAAAAAACTTTTCAACTATGTAAGAAACATTGAATATAAACACATCTGAGTTTGCTTACAAGAAAACCCTGCAGGGCACCTTTAATATATAAATAGATCCAATATCTATTATTAGTTCTATCTGTGCTATCAAGTGTGAGCTATTTTTCAAAGTGGGCTTACAGGAAGTCATACACACACACGCAGTCAAATCATAGACACGATGTGCCATAAGGGGCATCTGTCCATCCAAACAGAAAAGATATGGATGCTGAATTATCTTAAGCAAAAATCCTATTTTCTACAGCAGAGTCAGAGGGAGCTTGTCAGAGCTTATTTGAATAATACAGGGTTAAAAGCACTGCAAACCTAAAAGGGAATCTTGCTTTTGGATAAGAATATCCTCAAACTTAGGACACTAAAAAAACTGTATACATAAATGAAAAAGTGCAGGGATGATTTAAACATGTTCTTAACATGGCAAAATGGCTTTTTTTGTTTTTGTTTTTACATATTCACTATCACAACTGATGTTTTTCTTGCTCTTAGTTATTATTCTAACACCGCTTTTATTGTCACTCCTTCCACAAAATGTTTATTGTGGAAACTTAATTTAGACATTAGAATGTTCAGATAAATTAGGACATTTTTGCTGTTACTTTTATCATTCGTACCTTTCAAACTTTTAGAAATTCCACTTTTTCCAGGAAAGATTCTGCATTAAATTGAATGGATGGAATGTTCTCAATTGAAACATTCTCATACTTCCATACAGTTTGAACTCTTTATCTACTCATTCATACTTTCAGCTAGAAACTCCATTCAGACCTTACAATGTTACACATCTTTCATACATTCTGGGCCTTATTCAAACTTAGTTAACGCAACAGTTGGGAACTTTGTTAAAAATAACTTTTTGTCATATTTGCTCAAACTGTCATATCCTTACAGTAGTGCATGAGATTGATAATCTGTGGAAAAAAAAAATCATCTTCCTCTGCCTCGCCGCTCCTAATATCATTTGCAATATTCCAGCCCGCCCGAAGGAAAACAACCAATCAGAGCCGAGGAGCCTAACAGTGTCAAACGCTGCCTGTGAACTCCAATCCAACTGTCAAACTGGCTGAGCAAATATGAATCTAGATTATGTTACTGTATTGCCTGTTTCTCATCCCAAATGTTTTCAAAAAACATATTGTTGTGTACTGTTTAGGTGCAAAAATATAACAACAAGTTACCAACTGCAGCTTTTAAAGCCAGCAAACCCGTTAGGTGTCAGGTTTTTAACATCCAGAATTCACACTGCAATTTTTTTAGGAATTGCCTTGCCTAGTTTGTCATGGACTTCTCTACGTTAATTTAGAAAATGTGGCATACCTATGTATACCATTAATATCTATCACTTGCAGAACTGGATCAAGATGCAGATAGAAACATTTCTGGATTGTGGAATTTTCCTAATTGGAAGATTTTGACTGTTCTGTTCTTTACTTTAAACCTTCAATAACTGATTTTTTTTGGCCACTTGGCGGAAGCGGCGAGAAGTTGTGAACGCAACATTGATATATTATCACCTTTTAATCAATATGGCAAACTTGTTAGCAGACAGTTGCTTATTTTACATTTGGAGTTGTGGTTCTAGTGGTATTGTGCGACACGTAGTTACACTGGAAATGAGTACGCTCTGAATAGTACTACTTGTATTTTGGCCTGTAGTGGACAAAACAAGAGCAGTGAGCAGCTGCTGACCTGTGAGCTCCAGCGGGCTGCACAGCGAGCTCTCAGCTGGAGCCAGCAGAGGCAGGCAGGAGTGTTTGGACTCGGAGTCCTCCAGTCCCTGCACCAGCGGGATGGATGCGTTCTGCACAAACTGCACCAGCAGCTGAGGAGAGGAAGAGAGGAGCGAGCCACAGCAACAATAATGAAGCTCGTGTCTTATTTAAATACAGCAATCCACAACAATGTCTCCTGCCTCTGCAATAAACATGGAGCAGGATAATGATGACGACATTTACCTCTGGTTTGGAGTCAAGCTCATCAGAAAGCATGGGTCACCCTGTGTGGAACCTGTGGAATAAAAAGGATAACAATGATTTTTTTTTTAAAAAATATTCTACGATTGGCTCTGGTAAAAAAAAAAAAAAAACAATAATACGTACCTCAAATTTGAGCTGCTAAATGTGAGATTCTCTGTCGGTCACACGCGCAGGGACATGCAGGTCATCTTTGTGTCAAGACCATCGCACTATCTGCGTCAAACAAAACGTCGAATGATCAAGTGAACGTCTCGGCTTTGCTAGCTGACAGCGAGTCGCTACAAGATGACTAATACATACTAAAAACTGGCCGTTCACACAAGGCAGCTAAAATGTAGCTAAAGCTCGACAGCCGCGCGTCAGTGTAAAGTGTGTTGTTTGTCAGTCAGATGTCAGACTGCCTTGTTAAGTTAGCTAGCAGGGTTAGCAGTTACCAAACTAGCTACCGAGGCTAGCAGACAGATGTTAGCTGCCCGGTGTCAAAGCCTGGCCGCTGGCGGTACACCGTGCGTGTATTTAATGTCGTTACATTTTCAGTAACGTGAAACTAATTAGTTTACCTGCTTATAGTTGTGTTTACTGAGCTAAAGAGTGAGAGTCCTATTCCTCTTCTTCTTCTTTGAGGTTTAATGGCAGCTGGCATCCTTAGTGTTGCATTACCGCCACCTACTGGAGACAGTTACCACCACAGTGTCCGCTTCACTGGCTTGTTCCAGCACCATCGACGCCATCTAGTGGTCACAACTGTAAACTACAATGTAAGTTCACTCTGGAATCAGAAAGTTATTAAGACAGTTTTGCTTTTTTTGATAAGGTCATAAATAAATAAATATCCATCCCCAAATATCTGAACAATTAAAGATATTCTAGTTCTTCTGTCATCTGTCGTGACATTTGCCTCAGTATGACAGCTGTAAAGTGTCCCACCAAAGAGAATTTACCGCAAGGTCCAAGTTTATTTAAGGGCAGGTGCACTGGGTAGATCAAGCAGTGAATCCTCTGCATGTTAACACATGAACACAAGCAAACGGTGTCTACCACAGGTATCGCCAAGATATTTTATGATTTGGGGCCTTTACAATTGAGTTTAAAAAAAAATTAAAGAATAAACTTCCAAACTATTTGACGGCAGACGAATAGATGCACAATAGGCTTTGTTGCTCCTGAAGTATTGCCTCTAGTGTTTGCAAAATCCACAAATTGTTCACAATGTTTGGGTTGTAAACTAAGTTTGCCAGTGCGATGAGTGTGTAAAAAACTCCAAAATAAACAATTCAGTCGTCCTCTATCCAAGATTCAAGACTTCATGCTCCTCCTCATGTAATCTTAGATGTTGTATGAACTAATATAATATACTCAAGAAGCAGTACTATTAATCCAGCCAAATATCACTGTAAAGAAATGAGGCATACTCAACAATAAAGTTTCTTTGGAATGACATTTATTACACCAGCAATGAGTCTCTTACTTAAAATGTACAAAAATAACGCTAAAGCATATTGTCAATGTGATCAATAAGTGATCTTTGATTGATATACAGTAGCTGAAGTATAATTCTTGAAACAAGTAAAAAAATGTAAGACATGAAACTGATGTTTTGGTAAATCCTCCACACACAAAGTCCTATGAGGATTTCTGCATTTATATTTTTAGAATAGAAAAGATTGCCAGAAAGCCACACTTCATACAGGAAGCCATCATGTTTCCACCACAATTCCTTTGTTTCGCATTAAAAATAAAATATGTGGGCTTATAAAACATTTTGATAAAACAATCAAAAATCATTTTTACAAACACTTTCAGCATCTTTAAAATGAAAGAAGGCTGACATTAAGAATAAAAAATGTATGTTGTAATGTTGTATGTTATAAAATAACAGTGTCCTACTGTACAATAAATAAAGATAAAGATGGACATGACCAGTGTTGTTTCGTTGACCTTTTTATATTTCCACATCATCATTTATTCCACAGGCAGTGAACCAGCAGATCTAATTTCAGCAGGACATCAAACATCTTCAAGATATTCAGAATGTACAGTGAACCTTAAGGAAAGAACAAGATCAACACTGATTCCAAGAATATAGCACCTGTCTTTGCATCTAATTGAGAAGGGATTAGTCTACAAAAGTACAAATTGTGTGTGTAATAATTTGACATTTAAAGTTGAGGAAGCTGTGTTATTGGTGCAAGAAAGAAACAAGCGTTGGTAGGCTCTCAACTCTGAAGTGTGACTGCTGTTAAAAGAGCTCTAACAACCTGACATTTGGGGCGAAAGATCAAAGTAGTGCCAGTAGTGTTGCTGCTGTCCTGGCCTTCATTAGGTTATGTGGTTTTAAACAAATAACTGATCTATGACCAGTGACAATACCACAAATATTGTAGCCATATGAAAACATTTTCTTTTCAATGCATCCAAATTATTTTGTAATGAGCCAACTGTTTGTTTTTTTTTAAACTCGATTTGAAAACTAAAAAAGTTTTACACACACTTGTAAGAGATGCATAGGTCACAGCATGTAAGAATTTCAATTATTTCTGCAACTTTTCTTCTCACATTTGGAAAACGTGTCATCAGCAAACACATTTAGATTTGTTCATAATGAGGGTGTTGTGTTTTTTTTTTACTTGGTGTCAAAATCTCGTAGCTGGAAACTTAACTGTGCCTGTGCAAACAGAGCCAGTGTGGCTGCTCTGATTATTTTGAACCACATTTATTATCGTGGGAAGACACAAAGTACTTTAAACAGCGGACTCCAATGTCAGGAAAACGAAAAAAAGTTCCATCTAGACCTTTTGATGCCTTTCGGAGAGGTATGTGGTGAGCTATCTGCCCACAATAACCACAGCGGTGTTTAGAGGGGAGAGACTGAGACCGTCAACCACAGAAAGATTGTGAAATGCTTCTGGGGCTGACAGTGGAACTGGTGCACTGCAGACAAGAAACCTCAAAGATTAACTCAGACTTCAGGGCAACCTCAAATGAACAGCCAGGGGGCTGAGTGTTAGACACAGCCTGGGTTCCCAGTAGGACAACGACCTTGAAACACATAATCAGTATGTTCGGGTTTCCCAAACCAGAGTTGAACATCGTGTTTTATTGTTGAATCAGACATCGCATCGTCATCTTCAGTCAAAATGTCCACTGATTTTGTCCGATGACATTTCAGTCTGTTCACAAAATAAGAGCTGAAAGTTAATCTGTACCCTTGGATCTCTTCAAATAAAAGCGGTAATATGCAATAACAAAAGTCGTGTTTGTGTGACAAAGACTTCCATATATTTTGTTGCAGATTACATGACCCTCACAAGCTCACTTGAACTTGTAAACTCAACTGTTTTTATGTTCACATGAACAAGACTGCAAAAGTAGACTAGAAATGATCCCTTACTGGAGGTGTTCCTCACAAGCCATTTAAAGTTAACATAAGCACAGCAAGTACGGCATCATCACATCAAATATTATACAGACACAGAATATGCAACGGTGTATTTAATACTAATGAAACCGCTAGTAATTTAAGAAATCTGGCAATGTAAATGTTGCATGGCTGTCCTGTATGAATAGTATGTATACACCAGTAGTGTGCGGATGATGCCTCACAATGCAACTCAAGTCATTTAAAAAGTCTTGCAGTCTGCCTCGAAGGAGCTACCATAGCTGCCGTTAAATTCTAACCAGAAGTTGCTTCAGAGCTGCTCAGATTATTTTAGTGCAAATGCAAAGTTCTGTGACATACATTGGGTTTGGATATTAAGGCCATAACTTATAAACATACAAAACGTTTATATTAAGCATCACAAAACTCCACAAATGTTCCTAATTTGGACGATTTAATCGTAACTTTCTTCGTCAAATAAAAGTAGAAATATGGATTTATGAGGCCCAAAGTTGAGCTCGTCTTCATCAAGAAACCTGACTTGATAATTTTCTTAGTAGACTCAAAACAGTTCACAAAATTAATATTGCATACACGCAAAAACAGACAGGAACTCAATACTGCTATTAAGTTAGACAATATTGTCACAAATAAATTACATCCATGAGTATAAAAAAAGAACACACAAAAACAATCGTACACAAGTTAGTGACAAATATGGTTGAACTATAGGAAGCAACCTTTACACTGGGATGTTATCGGGAAAGCAAAAACATGGCTGTTAAGAGCTTTAGTTCCTGCCAGTTTGTATTACCGCTGCCATCAACGTGATGGGAATGCTAAACTCGAAAACAGTCGACAGGGCGTGCCAAATCTTTCACATAAAGTTTGAAAATGCAGCAGCAACTAGAAAGATACTTCAGACACGTTTACACTTTGTGTGACATGAGAACATTTCCTTAAGCCTGTTATAATCAACAATTTTACATAATTGTAACTGCTATAGGGATGTCACGATACCAGAAATGTGGTAGTCGATACCAATACCAGTGAATTTCCACCATTCTCAATGCCAATTTTTCTGTTATAATGTTTAACAGGTCATACTTTTCTTTCTAATATCTAATTTAAATTGCTGTGAAAACATGAAGTTTCTCAGCAAAAACAACATTTTACAAGATTACATGAGAACACATCATGATAACGTTATAATTGACTGCTACTAGCTACCTCTCCTCCTGCCGAGTTCTACACAAATTAGTTGTTCACAGTGCAACATTATCAGGGAATAAGTAAGTGCGTCCCAAAACACATTTTCTATTGTAGACAGGACGCCATTAGTCTTGAGTCCTGACGATATCTGCTAAACTGTAGAAAAACGAGTACCATCACTTTCTGACTTGGCACCGAAGTATCGGTTCTCGTGACATCCCTAAAATGCTGCATGAATTCATTCAGATGATGTACACTTTGACTGTTAACTGGATGTCTGTTAAGCAACACATCAGTATCAGTGGAACACAGCTTAGAGGACTATCATGAATGATGCAAAACTGTTGTAACAGCCAGAAATGTCAACCTAATTCAATTTAATGTGGAGACGCATTGTGTTGTCAGAATGAATAGTATGCTGATGTTTTTCAGTTTTAGATGAGAACACCTTGTCATGCACTGTTAAAGTTTACACATCAGGTCTTTGGGGTTTTAATCAAGATCTCAGATTCTGAGCCTGTATTGTGCTTTTGGTTTATAAAAAAAAAAAAAAAAAGTTTCATATCTGTTCACCACTTCATGCCTTGGATCCAAATCTCTCAGGGTCTTGATTGCCAATGAGCAGAGGAGTTCTGTGCAGAGAGGCAATTTCAGTAGAATAGATTTAGTCAGGCTCAGTATGGCAGAACAGTAAACTGTGGTTCTGGCCTTGTTTAACCCCAACACACCAAGCAACAGCTTGAGACCAGGCAGCACTTTAGGTGTGTGGCAGACCAATGCACATAGATTTTGCATTGTTGTCCTAAACTGATGGCATTAATCGACCGTATCTGTGGCTTTTAGGATAAGTGACAGGCAATCAGAGTGAGGTCTGAGTGGCCTTGCAATGTGATTTCAGTGAGGTTTCTTTTTCCACAAACTAAAAAGACCACTGGCTGACAGGGTACAGCAAAGCAAAGGTGCAGAACATATGTGCATGTTGGCTGTCAACTGGCCACCAGCTGGAGCTGGTGATGAGTTCAAGTGCAACTTTTAACAGGAGACGTGAGGCAGCGAAAAGTATATATAGTTCAAAAACACCAATTCTTTGAGGTCGGCTTGGTGTGTCAGGGCCCTAAGGCAGCCTAAATGTAGGCCACAGCACACTGTCTGTGTGAGGGTCTGGGGGTGGGGGTGTATTGTGGAGCACATTACTTTCGGTCCATCTGTCTCTATACACTCAAACACCCCCCCAACTGCAGGACTGGCCTGTCTTTCCCCATCTCAGTCTAAAGGATTACTAACTAGCACTAGTTCAGGTTTAATCTGACTTTAAGATGGTCTGAGCAGCTCTCTCCTTCTCTCCGTCTTCCACCGGAAGGCTGGCTTGCAGCTTCACACAGATGCTAGTGTCACCACTGTACAGAGCCTGAAGGAAGAGATCTGTGTGTTCTTTTAGCCGGTCTAGGTCGCTCTGGGTGCGTCGGTTCTGCCTGTGGAGCTCCTTCGTGCGGAGTGCGATGTCCAACAGGCCAGATTTGCTCAGGATGTTGTAAGTGTTGCAGAAGCGCTTCCTCTTTGCATCAGCATCACTGTCACTGTGGTTACTTTCTCCGGATAAGCTTTTCTCTTGGGTGACCGCCCGGGAAACAGGGCTATTGGTGTGCTTAACAGACAGGGAGGTGGAAAACTCTGCCTGGCTGACAGCTGATGAAGGCCTCTCCCTGGCAGGACTGCTGCTGGCACTGGTTTCTGTTGTGGAGAGAGAAAGCCGTCTCTGGAGCAGAGGAGACGTGGTGCTGGGGGTAGCAGGAAGACTGGGAGTGGTTGAGCCAGAGTTACTAGCACCACCACACAGATTTCTCTTCTGTTTCTCTCTCTGACAGTGTTCCCGGTGGTTGGTGGTCAAACTTCTACCCCTCTCTGACCGAGAAGAAGAGCAGGATGAGGAGGAGGACGAGGTTGTGGAGGAAGATGAGGATGCAGTTCCTCTCCCTGATGAACTGGAGCTGTCTCCAGGATGTGGAGCAATCTTGGGGTAGGATTTCAGGATTGGAAGATACTTCTTAGGACGTCTGTGTCTAGAGGAGGCCTCTTTGGAAGCAGGGGAAGTTTGACGAGAGACCACAGGCCGAAGGAAGACCACCTGAGGCTGCTGGACCACCGGCTGAACCACCTCCACTGTGGGACTAAACCCCCAGGGCTTTAGAGCAGCAGGGTTATCTCCAGGCTGAAAAGGGCAAAAGTGTCAAAATTGAGAGCTTTTATAAACATAAAAAAAAAAGACAGGTCTCACAAGCACTTGCCTAATTTACATGTGTTACTTTTCCATTGTTTGAGACACAGTGAAAACATTTTATTATTTTTATACATTTCCTTTTTAAATTGGGAGCTGCAACCCTCTTTACATAAAACAACAACAGAAACAATTGCTCATTTAGTCTATGAAACCATAAATATTGACAATCATCCATTACAAATTTCAACAAAGCAAAGACTCCTGCTAAAACTGATTACTTGCTGCAGCCAATGAACCCATACATCCTAAACTTTGTGTGTGACAAAAACACACATTTGGCATTTGCACTTGACAAATAACTCAAATTATCAATACTTAAGAATTCTAATATTTTTTCTGGTGATTAACTGTCAGTTACAGTTTTTAGCACCACTATCCACACGGTTTTATAATAGCCACATAGCCTCTCTATCTGTATACATTCATGTCCCTTAAATGCATGTTACTAAC
>CALSBV010012075.1:2001576-2075981 GCA_943590825.1 Bovichtus diacanthus | reverse complement strand
ACTGTATATACATATATTACTTTGGAGGCACCAGGAAGTTTTTTTTTCGACATCCTCCTGGATCCATCTTTTTAATATACGATCACATCATAATTTCTGTCACATGGATTGTCTATGTTGTATTTAATTTTTTTTATTTTACTATGTTGTTTATTCTGTACACACGTCACCTATTGCACGTCTGTGCGTCCTGGGAGAGGGATCCCTCCTCAGCAACTCTCCCTGAGGTTTTTTCCATTTTTCCCCTTTTAATTGTTGGGTTTCTTTTAGAGAGTTTTTCCTTGTATTGTGCCAGGGTCTAAGGACAGAGGGGGTCATATCCTGTACAGTCTCTGAAGCCCACTGAGACAAATGTGTAATGTGTGATATTTTGCTATATAAATAAACTTGATTTGATTACATAAGAGCCTGGTTAGCCTACAGCTAACCTAAGCAGGGCAAGTCTTCTTTGCAGCATATCTGAAGATGTAAACAAAACTACACCGTTAAAATATCTTTGTTATTCCATGCTTGCAATAACAGAAATGGAAGATGAAGTGGCAAGGTTTTTAATGGCAGTGTGAAGACATTCCTAGGAAGACAAGACAACCAAAACTGCTCCTGCAAAATAACCTGACTAGGGTTGTCTGTGGTTAAGTTATACAATGTGATGATTGCTGACTTTTCATTACTTCACAAAGCTGTCTGGCAAGCCTGATCATCCTGTTGTGTGAAATACCAAGTGAGGAAGCTTTGCTGTTAAATCTAACCACACCTTTATTGTCTCAGGTGTCTCTGAAGGGCTGTGAATGTAATACAAATCAATGGAACCCTTGTGCCTTGTTAATAATGTGCCGACTACAGAGCCTTGTCAGAGAAGGACCTCTCAGTGTCATCACATGTTACACATCCTAATGGTCTACCAATGCAAATGTAGGTAACACAGAGGCTCTTTGTATTTGGACTGCATTTTATTTATTAAACGTATAAACACATTATGTCCCATAATTAGTAAATTACATTTTGCAGAAAGTCATATACATTGTAACTGGAGTCACTCTGCGAAAGTCTCAATGAACATGAAGTAATGGCGAAGGTTTCTGGCCTCTCTGTGAATGTTGCCATTGATCACTGTTAATCGTGAACACCAGAGGATGGATAGAGGCCTTAATCCTTTACCCTGGCAACTAATAAGCTTACAGCATTATACCCATTATCTATATTCTAAATCTGTTGTATCCTATGTCTATTTTTAAAAACCTCCCGCAAAAGTATCTAGACTTTGAAAATGAAAACTGACATTGATTTCAATCTGTTAAAAACAACAGTTAAAGCCGAAGGAGTTTGCAGATATGGTTGTTTGCTTTGATAATTCATCAAAAAAGAAAAGAATGTTGTGGACGAGATGCAAAGTCGGATGTCTGATGAATGCACTGGACGAGGAAAGATATACGGACAGAAGGTGAATAGTCAGAGATAATTTATTCACAGATGAGCTGTTTGCCACTTCAAAGTCCCTCCTCCAAATTAAACAATGGACAGGCATGTGTCTCAGTGAAGATTTATCTTGTTTTGAGGGAACTGGCACCTGAAAAGACAAAAGTAAAGGATTAAAGACATTCAAATAGTACAGTACAACAGCAATTTTCTGAAATACATCTGTGTCCATCTTTTTAACTAACATTGTTAGACTTCACCAAATGTCATTTGAATTTTAAATCTTCCAACCCAGAAAACAGCAGAGCATTTGGTGTTAATTAACAACATTATTCATGAGCTACTATTCCACTTTGCTGGTCTTATTGCTGGATTTGCCCCTTCATCAGCAGAATCGCAACTACAGACACCAAATAGGATTAATTGGTTATTGACTAGCTACAGTATTTGCTCTCAGTGTGACATCATGCTGAGGGGAAATGGTTCAAATGCATCATTCAATCAGATCCAAACGTTGTAGTACCTGGTCAAGTTTAATAGCTCTTACATAACATCTCAGCAGAAGCCACAAAAAAACTACAAAATCTTGGTTTCCATAATACCTCCCTTTTTAAGCAGAGATGTATTACTTGAATCTGGTTTGAGACAGCATTTCAAAAGTCATGTCATTCAATATGATGTCTTTTTTATCTTTATACAAGGGTTTTTGGGTTAAATATTATCTACATTGTAAGTGAGTTGAATTACTATTTTCACTGACAGATGAGCTTCCTGAAAATTCACAGCTATTTCCAAAAGAAGATAAAAAAAATAAAATGCAGTCTCAGACATCACCACCGAAATGATCATTATGAGACTTACATGGATGGATTACAGAACTCGTCAAGGACACCGTGAGGGTCATAGAGCCTTTGTGTGAAAACACAAAATGTCCTTCTGTACCACCAAATTAAAATCCTAAACATTTACTTTAAGGTCGTCAAATGAAGCTGTTATGAAACCATCAGAGGGACTGTTTATTCCCTAAGGTTTTATGTAGGAAGTTTTCTCCAGTTCAGTTTATGTTCAGTACTGGCATCATATCATATCTGTTGACCACTAAAGATGGAGCGGAGGGGTTATGAGATAAAGCTAGGGTTTACAAAGGAATAGTAGCCAAGAAAAGTCATGGTGCAGAATTGAGCCTGACGAGACAACAGCCAGAACAACATGGCCACACAGATTCTCACATAGCTGATAAAATACCTTTTTTTGGGAAAACTCTATAGACCACCACCAAACACAACCTTACCCAGAACGACCTTAAGTGTAATGTCTGGCTTTTATCGGGGCTGATTCTGAGGATGGATTTCTTTCTAACTGCAGGATAAGATGTCACCTCCCTCTCCTTCTTACCAGAGGAGATGGTTGACCTAGTTTTCACCACATCGAGCACCTACTTCTATTCACCCACTGTTCCTTGTTACCCAAGAGGGAACATGTTATAGTCCTCAAGGACCTAGCCAGTAGCGATGCTTTCAATGCTAAGAATGAGGATCTTTATGAGTGCTTAAAGGACGGGTTCACATGTTTTCAATTCGGTCTTAACAAACAAAACTCACATGCCCATATGTACGTTGAAAGCATATCTGAGGCTTCAGCAGTTTTTGTTACTTCCTCTCCACCTCGACTCAGGAAGGAAACACTGTTTGAGGTGGAGAGTTGGTAACACAAAGAGTTTCCTCTTTGTTGTAAAAGGACTATAACCCACGATACCCAACAGGATTGTGGATTGTGTTCTGTGTTCACAATGGGGTTTTAAGAAAGGATATGTTCAGGGACAGTGTGGACAGGAGTGAAACATGTCCATCCCAGTTTCTCAAAGTCCAAGACCTAAAGATATTCAGTTTAATATGATAGAAAACAGAGCAAAGCAGGAAATCTCCATATTCTGCCATGCATGAAAAAGTACTTTAACAATACATTTTTTATCAAAATAGTGACTAGTTGCAGCTCTAGAATGCAGTGCACACTGTTTGGAAGTACATGAATGGACATGACTGTTGTTTTAAGATAGACTTGAAAAAGGGAGAGACGGGTTAAAGCAAGAATGCTAAAAATGGATTTCAGTCCCTCGTATGTTCAAAAGCCCTGGATCCTACAATACCTATACCAACTGGATAGCATCTTTCAAGAGACCCTTGGAGTGGCCCCTTTGTAATGCTCTACAAACCTGGTTGCAGCTTAAAAGTCATTATTTATAGCATTGTACACTAAGGGGAGAGGGGTCTTTTTGACTTTTATGTAAAAAAGAAAAGAGTGACCACACAGACAAACAAAATAAAAACTCACTGCACATAAACATCTTGGATCAGACTGTAAATGATGGTCTGATATTGCTCTGGGACTGAATTGCTTGGGCTTAAAATTTCATTGGATTCTGCTTTAAAAAAAGACATTTTAACTTTTTAAGCTTTTTGGATTTATCCCTTTGTGAATTCATATTCTGCCCGCTGTTGAAAATAATGTGACAGACAATACATGCAGACAGAAAAGGGTTACTGTTATATTGAGCCCCACCACCTGTCTTTACTGATCCCTTTATTTTCTTTCCTTTTGTTTTTGTTATTTTTCTGTCAATGTGAATCTAGTTATTTTCAGACTAAACCAGTGGCAGTCCTCAGTTGGAACTATCAGTAGATTATTATTTATCATTTATCATTATAAATGGCCAGTGGATTACAGGCCTGCCAAAGAGAAGACCGACACAGCAGATAATATACTGTGATATATATATATATATATATATATATCTGTCCTTGATAGTCTGACAGTTGGGAGGAAAGAATGATGAACAGCAGTGTTTGTGTGTGTGTGTGTGTGTGTGTGTGTGTGTGTGTGAGTGTGTGAGTGCATGTGTATTTGTGTGCGCCATAGGAGGGCAATCCATCTCTTACTTGCCACAGCCGTTTGCTGTCTTCTTGTGTTTCCTCCTCCGAGGTCTGTTCTTGATAGACTCACTGCTGCTGTGGAGGAAGAGCAGAGTGCAGTGAAGATATTGATGTGTTCAAGTCTGATAGACAAAATGTTCCATCTACTGACCTTTTATTATTCAGAAGATTCTGCCGGGCTCTAAAACAGGGGCAAAAAAACACAAACAACTGGCAGTTAGCTGTGCTATAAAAATCTCAATTCGCTTCCGGTGTTTATTGGAAAGAATTACCTGCATTCACATCTCTGATGCTCCACAAATGTGAGTTCCACATGGTGCATAGATATCATGGGATGAATCCTCATCACCTGAGAAACAAAGGAAAGGTAAAACTGAATATAGAGCCATATATTTCATATAAACATAAAATGCATTTTTTAACACCTCCCTTTAGGTATTCCTGAAATTTCTGATTAGAGATCTTGCTCCACCTGCAGAGTGATGTTGCTTCCTTGGGTAGCCTGGCACTCCAGGTTCTCATCCCCACAGCAACCAGAGCAGCGCCAAAGTGGGACACAAGCAGGCATGTAGATGTACTCCACTTCTCCAGGGTACTCCTGCTCCACATCCACCAACTGCTCCATGGGCCGACACATGCTCTTTACCCACACCTCTTGAAACGCCATTACTACAAGACAAGTTGAATCCTTAAATTATTTGCAAGAGGTGAAAATGCCCATTCAGTGGGACAGGCCTTACCTCTTGAGTGACCCTCTTCTGGAGGGTGTGAAATCTGAAAAACACATAAAAAGAACAAGGAAAACAGTGATCAACCCTTCAATTTTATTTCATAAAAGTATTAACATCAATGCCAAACATGGTTGTAATGATACAAGTGAGAAATGAGCATGGTATAAATGGTTTCAAAACAAGTGGGTTCATTGTGCAGTTGCAGAGCGCCCTCTTGTGGCAGAGACGAAGTAGTGCCCACACAATGATCCATTGAAAACAATGATGCAGCATGGTTTCAGGAGTGTACCACTGTGCCGCTGTTTAAGCAGTAAAATGAACCAGCCAACAATAAAACTTGATTTCTCAATTTGATGTAATACTAGAAGGTTTATTATGACAAGAAACAAAAACCTCAGAAGAATGCAAAGAATAACAGCGAAGAATAGCTGCTGCCTTTTCTCATGGGAGATTTGCGCACAATAAACACAGTTAAAACAAAGGCAGTACTGACAAGTATCAGGACACCGCATGACTTTCTTGAAGTTCTCACAACCCAGCCTCCAAACTCCCAATGGCAATGTTCCTGATTTTTTAACGCCAAATTGAGTAGAAACACAAGTGCAAAGTTGATCTTGGCTCTCTTCTTCTTTTCAAAATCAACAATCTCTTTCTGACTCCTCACCTCTCCTCTCTCCTGCTTTACTCTCACATGGTGAACATTGATGGGAACAACGTCTCCTAAATGTCACATACAGGAAAAGCTTAGTGGCTTCTTAGACAACAGTAGTTTTATTGTGGGATTTTAATGTTGGCTGGAAGTGAGTTTGTACTTGTGCCAAATAATCTACTGCTTCATCCAACAATAGATGCATTACAACAGCTGTAATTAGCATACAGACATGAACATGAATTACAGTGTGATTGATGTAGCTTGACGTTGGACATGATGAGCTAAAAACTAGAACTGGTGGTTTGCTAAAAAATAAAAAATATGGAAAATGTTAAACATGTTTCCACAATCAAATTCTGTAACTTACATAAAGCTTCCAAGCAATTGCACAATGGCTATTATCATACTGAAGACATTTGCAAATCCATTTGGAAACTACATAAAACAACAGTTAGGAAATAAATGTTTTCATTTTCCAAGTTATTAATGTGGTTTTCATTTTGGATTTGTTTAAACGGCAACCTAAAAAATTTACATTCTCAATATCTAAAATCGAAGATGCATTTTTTCAGGATTCTGGGAAAAACCAATAATCTTTAATGGTTTTATCACTCACATTGTGCCCTACATGCAGGCCAATTATATTGCTAACCATGGATCTGTTTTTATCTAACTAGTTTTCCCTACATACTCTGTGCAGTACAAGTACTTAGATTTCCACTCACGATCTGTTGCTGTGTCGCTTCAAACAACAACACTTTGTGGATGGATGAAATGTACTATGGATAATAAGAAAAAGCACATTTCACAATATTTTAGGGGAGAATTTACACTTTTAGTATTTTAGTATTCCCTGTGAGAAGCTTTCTCAACTGCACTGTGCATTTAAAACATTTTATGTTATTCCACATTCCATATGAGAGCCGCCTTTATAGATTATAGAAGTCCCATTTATCATCTTTCCACATAAACTGCAGCACATATTCACTGTGCAGGCGGTTCCCTGCTGGGTGATACTGAATTTATCTGTCTTGCCTGGGGTCAGATGTTGTTATACCAAGAGGGAGCACCAGTGCAAAACCAGAAAGAAAAGTGGAGGATTAAACATCATGCCAACCATGGCAGCAGAGCCTGGAACCTGCAGAGTCTCCAAACCACAGCTGCTGTGTCATGTCAGGCAGCATTATTGCAGCTAAACTGAGGTTCTGCTCTCAGATACAGCGTGCAGCTCTGCACACCTCTCTATCTATCTCAACCTGGATCAGTAACATGCAGCAGCTGCATCTGAGGCTGCTATCTGGGCACATGACTGTAAACATGGCAATACCCAAAGCCCTAAATGCAGATATTATCTTCATGGTAGGGCACAAGGCCAGTCAAAAATACAGATAGTGTGTCAAACAAAAGGCTGGAGTGTGGAACAGATGTGTCCTCTCACAGTGGAAAAAACGTCTGCCATTTAAATGTTAGCTTCACTGTTTCACGTGAGGTGCTAATAATAGGAGTCACATTTGGAGTCAAGGAGAAAAGATGGCCTTCTCTTAGAAAAAACAAAACCTTAATGCTGTCTTCCGCAAGTAACATATATAGATAAACAATGTGATAATTAATACATGTAAATATTTAACTAATAAATGGTACAGCCGTTCCCAAAAAAAAACTGGAAATAGCAATTTCCCGCGACTGACTCTTAGCTAACATTACAAAATGTATTTTTTGAAATAGTTTGAATTACCTGCGCAGGCGCCAGCTGCAGCAGAAGAACCGAGAAAAGGTGCGAGACTCCGAAGAAACTTTGCATAATGCCAAAGACAAGTTACCGCCTCTCGTCTCCGGTCGCTCAGGAAGAACTGAAAAAGTCAAAATAGCAGCTCGTGAGGAGGTTCTTTTGATTGGCGCGCCGTCCAGCTGTGCGCGAGGAGGGATGGAGAGCGCGCGCCCAATCCTTTCTCATTCTCATCAGTTTAGAGTACATCTTTGCTGCTATAAATTACTATCTCTTTACAGTGCAATGTTTGTCTCTATATGTGCTTGTATAGTTTTTTCTTTTTTCTTATTTAAGTTTTTTAAATAAGTTGTTTTTTTATATACTTCCTATTATATATTCGTCTGTTTATCTGTACTATTGAAGTCTTTGTGCTACTGTAACAGCCACATTTCTCCTCTGGAGGTCAATAAAGGTTTATGTTATCTTATCTTAAAAGTAATATTATTTTAAGTAATGCAAGCTAAAGTAAACGGTATAAATGAATAACTACACAGGTTTTGACTGGTCAGTAAGTCTGTATATTATTTGCAATAATTTACAGTAATATTACAGATAAGTAGCTTTTTAACATGAAATGCAATATCAAAAGGCTATGTAGTTTCATGCCCTGCTGCTGTCCCTTGCCACTGCAGAAGCGTAGTTGACCTTTGTGTATAGTAATTTTAAAGGAGCATAATTATGTTATTCATTTAATACAAATAACATATACTTTGCAAACCATGATACTGTGTTTTAAGAATATCACTGTATTTTTATTAGCAGACACCCATTGGTTTCCATTCATTTTAATACAATATGTAAATCTATTAGCAAACTCTTGAAACATGCTCAAGTTGTTCAATCTGTTACAGTGAACTAAATTTGAATTATATTATTCCTCAAAGTTTCACTTTCTTAATGAGGAAACACACTTTTCAGATCAAACTGCAACTTAAACTGCATTACTGCACAACAACAATGGAAAACTGTTTTGCATGTTATTGTCACTATTGTGTTAAACTAAATAAACAATACAAAAAATAACAATTGGATGATATGGGGGAAAAAAGCATGACTCATGCAAAGTTGATATTTTGAAGATAAATGATTTTCACCAGGAAGCAACATGTATACAGACATGAGTCAAAATCAATGGTTGCCAGGAGAAGTAGGAAACAAACCTCAACAGATCTAAAACTGTACTGTAAAATGTTGTATACAAGTATAAGCTAAAAGACACAAACACAGTGAGACTTTTTAAATCTCCTCGGAGGAGCTCCATGTGTCTCTGTGCTAACTGCCAACACACAGCAGCTCTGGGTCCACTTCTGGATCTGGTTCCTAGTTTAAGCAGTTTGGCTCTTCTGCAGTGTTTATGCACTCGGACTCTTGAGTGTTGCCTGTTCAGTTTTAGCACAAACGCAGCAGATCTGAGGTTATCAACATTGATGAAGCAAGAAGGAGCAGAATGTTTATGCGTAATCATGTGTTTACTGCAGATAACATATCTGTTATCATCAGTTTATGTCTGGTGTGTCCTATAAACAACTTACCGGTATGTATAAATGTAACCTTCCTGTTACACAATACCTGGCTTCTTGTAGTTTCTAGATACTTTCCGTTACAATTAATGTTGATTTCTGATAATGTTCACTTCCCAACATTGCTTAGAAGTGCAGTGATAGCAGCCAAATTACAATTTTTGTTTGCTCATTCTGCAGGGCACAAACGACAAGCACCGCAGTGCTCAAACATTTATTAGGAGGGCTCAGGTGTGTTTTCACAGCCGGTGTGATTTATGGGATAATTGGGCTGCTGTGTTTTGAAAAACAGCCTCTGTGGAGGAGATAACCAAGATGGATGACGCCTCTCACTCGCAGGATGTGATGGTGCACCGGCTTGGTGCTCATGTAGGAAAAGTCATGTTTATGTCACCTACTACATGACATGAAATAATGTATGAATTGAATATTCTGCAATATTAAAAAAGACAAAGTTCAAGAAGAGTTTGCACTCCCAAATCTGTTAGAACGATCTCTTAATCCGGTGCAGGTCACAGATGTAATAAAAATGTAACGTCATGTTTTTATCTGTAAAACCCACCCTAAACACTGAGGGAACATCTTGACACATGTGGGCGTGTGAACTGCTGTTGATTTCCTGGTCGTCCAATAAAAAGCTTGCCAACACTCCTTAAAGGCAGGGCTCGCCCACTTTCCGGGGGGGGTTTCCCCGGCCCGCTCAGACTCCCAGTCTGATAGCCAGAGGTCAGACGGACAGCTGGTGCTTCCTCTCTCTGGGAACCACACTGATGCTCCAGTCCCAGTCCCCATCAAGGGAGGATGGAGTTTCCCTCAGCTGGAGCAGAGACAGCAGGTGGGAATATACAGGGTAACTCATACAGACATTGGTCTGCATCTACAGGTAGGCACTTCTGCTTCAAAGCCTATAATATCACCTATCATGAGTAACATCCCTCCAGAGGTTCATTAGACGCATCTTTTTTTGACCCTACATCACATTGAAACATATAAAAACTGAAACTGACTTTAGCTGAAAGCCCCAATTATTCACCTACAAATAACAAAAATTGACCAAGCATATGAATGCTTTGTGGAGGGTGTTTGACCTTTATTGCTGTCAACGAAGAAGACGAGAACAACAAACATACACACACCTCCTAACGTTCATCTACAGCCTGATCTTCGCCTTCTCCTCCGCTCAGTGTTTCTAACTATTTTTATGTCCGTGTTCAGAATCCAAACTCTTTTCTGATTTCCCACACTTTTTTCCAGTCATGGGCTGCAGGTGCATTGTGGGTAATGCTACTGGTTCCCATGCCCACGGTGACCAGACGGACCAACGCTAAGTGATGAATGTGACCCTAAAGGCCAAACAGATGCAACTCCATTCTGGGACGCACACATGCATTAACAGTGTGTTGGGGGGTTTCTTGAATACATTTAGCAGAACAGAGCATCTGGATAAAGCTCAGTAAATTGAGAGTAGATAAGGAAAAAAAATACACAAAATAACAAACTTGGATTCCATTTATTTCCAAAACAAACTTAAACTTAGTGCAACAAGATGTGAATGTCCCCATAATTAAAAAAAAATGAAAGAGAGCCATAAAGGCAGAACATGAGTATTTTAATGTGGCGAGATTGTGATCTGTTGGCATGTGTAGATAAGGTTTTCCTGCAACATACTGGCCTCACTATCCTCAGTTTATTCCATTGTTTACACTAAAGGTGGCTGCAACCTACTCTGTATTGATTTATCAGGTAAAGCTCACATGGATAAATTAACTCTGCATGCTATTGGTTTAGAAGTAAGACATGTTTGCGTTTCCGTGTGTTAACTGTATTTACAGCCAGAAGGATCGCTGGCAACCATTCACGTGTTGCCTCCTACATGTTAAGAAATTCAGAATGAGATGGCTCTGACAAATCCTGACATTTCTCTGTGATACTGTGCACATTTATAGCTCAGAGATTAAAGTAGGGGGGGAAAGGAAACTGTGATTTTGAAGCAGCACCCTTGGCAATACTCTGGAGGGGAAAGACATTTTTTTTAGGTTGACAGTTCGATGTGATTCACTTTACAAATTCAGTGGAATTAGAGGCAGTGAGCCGTCTTGCAACATAACAAACAAGTCTACTTGTTTTCTAGCTTTTGGAAGTAGTTCTGTCAACTGTTTCAACACTTATGAAATAGGAATGATGTCTATCTTCAGACAAAAATAGCTTTATCTTTATAAAATATTAGAGTTACAGTTTAAAAAAAAAATAAAAAATCAACATGCCATTTCTAGGATAAAAAAAAAAAAAAAAGGACAGAAAAAGCAAGTTGATTGAATTCTGAACATTTATTTGTTGTAATTGTTGGATTTAAAGGTTACACAACAAAATGGTATTGTTTGGATGATTCGGAGCCTGTAAACAACAGCTCCGGTCGACACACAGGTGATTTCAATTATTGAGCTTGATTAGAGCGCCGCTCGGGTCAGTGCGGATGTGTCCGGATCACTACTGATGGACCCTCCAGTTACATGTGCTACCGCTTTAACATGAAGAGCTGTTATTAGCTGGAATAACTGAGAACACCTGTGTGAGTGAACAGGGCCTATATTGAGTTCAACAACCATTTTACACGGCAATATAATAAATATGCTAAACTTTTTTTGGTGAAAAACTTCATGGGACATTACCATAAAAAAAAAAAAAACCCTCGTCAGTTCTCCACACTTCATCACAGTGGAATAACGTCGGCTTTCTCCAAAGTTCGGAAACTTTTTTTTGCAGTTTCGCAGACAATTGGATGACTAAAGCTCAGCTTGGTAATCGTCTGAAACATTTCTGCTGATGTCTCTTTCAGTTTAACTGCCAACAAAATCCAGAAAAAGTTAAAGTGAGCACGTACAGGTTCATGACACTTCAAATGAAACCGATAACACGGCTGCATGTAGCACAGGACCTTTTTTGAAATTCTAACACCTTGTAGAATATCAATGGAAACGCCTAAAATACAAAATTTCTGTTGCGTCTGGTGAGGTCAGTAAAGCAGCTCACCTGATCATCAAACAGCCCGTGTGACTAAGAGACATTAAAAATATCTAGAGCTGTTTGTGTAGTTAACTCTTTAACAAGACTTGTGTTGAGATGTTACATTTAAGATTACGGAACTGTTCTATCACGTAGAGTAAAGGAGACGAGTACTTTATTTGAATTATGTTACAGCACATTCTACTTCTCTGTGGAGAAGGCTCTCTTCATAAGTGGAGGAGGCGTCTTCCCCGCTTCGTAGAGAGATTCTGGAGGAGGGGAGCTCAAGCAGCACCAGTCCGGGATGCGGCCTGTCTGGTTGTAGTAGTCTCGTGACACCGACCTGCTGCCCAAAATGTCCTGCAGCGCCCCGAAGATAGCGCCTGTTGAGCAGAGGACAACGTGAATACAGAGAGGGAGGAAATAAAATAAATACTTTTCAAAATCTTCTCGGAAAAACCCTGAAATGGTTTATGGTTTCTTCAATATGCTGATACTGGGGATTTTCATATTTTGCTTTTAGTTTTACTCTGAAAGCCTTCAGTTCAGCAGGTAGTGATGAATATTGAACCTGTGTGCCTCACTGGGGACATTTTTGGATTTTTATTTTTTCATTTTGGCATGGGTTTTGGAAGTTCAACCTAAGCTCCTAATAGACTGTGTAGCTAAAACAGACACTCAGACCATTAAGGAAAATGTCTCCATCTAAACCCATTAAAAAAACAATATTAGATCCGATGGCTATTACAGCATAACATCATGCATTTAATTGTATCAGGCTTTCAATCTAGAGCCCTGGCTTTAAAATTGTAGTTTTTAGTGTTTTTCCTCTAGATTGAGCCATTTTCTCATGTTTGCTCTATGGAGCAAATACATGCTACAGAAAATGCATCAAAATCAATATTGTTGCTAATAATTGACATGTCCCAGACTGTGACAAAAATGTAGTATACAAAAAAATTATTAATTTCTTGTGTTTTCTTTCTTCATAAAAAAAAAACAACAGTGACATTATGTAAAGAAAAAAAAAAAGGTATTTCAAAGGTTTACAATTCTGAAAGTGAATAAATATGCGTTAGTGATGTTCTGGACTGGAGTTGGTTAAAAGATTTAACACAGTGAAAGTGGAAAATAATATTAATATGTAATTCTAGCGCATTTTTTTTTACATTTTCATCCTCTTGGGGCCATAGAGCAACTTGTTTTTTATTTTAATAAAAGGCACATAATAGTAATAATAATAAAGACTCATATCTGACCTCCGAGCCAGGCGGTGCAGTTGGGCTTTGCAGGTGGAGCGTGTATACGCAAGCTCTTGCTGGCCAGCACGTCGCTGTACTTGGGTTTCTCCACCAGGAGGCGTATCTCCGCCAGCAGACGGTGCAGGAAACCCGGCAGCATGGCCGTGCCTCCGATCACCACCAGGTTCTCTGAGAGCACCTTACGGGTGTCAATGGGGCACTGCAGGGAAACACATACACACATTTACCAAATTAGATCATTTACATAAATTTCAGCAGTTTTTTCCACTCTGGCATGACAGATTAGAGGGGGATTACAATAGAATTGGTTAGTGCAGAAGGAGAAACGATGAGGATGGAGGACGCAGCAGTTCTTCTGCAGGACAGCACTTTATGCTTTCAGGTGCAGACTAAACCAAAAGGTGATGGATAAAAGCAGCTGAAGCGGACATTTACATTACTGCAGTGCCTTCACTGGTGTGTAGACCCCTACTGATATGTCAATACATCCTGAGAACTGCACAGATCAGGCTTTAAAAATATTGCTGTAGCAGTTTAAATCTGAGGCTGTGTAATGTAACCCACTGAGATTAATTAGGCTGTCCGGGGCTCCTTGATCCCCACGTGGAGCAACAACACTGCTCTCGGTTACATGCAATGGCCTCAGTTCAGTGTCGCCATAGCAACCACACTGAGTCAAACGCTACACTCAACTCCAAAACTGGGCTGCTGCATTCCTCCTGCCAAAGATACTGAAGGTTTACAGAAGCATAACTACAGAGAAAGTACTTCAAACTGCTGTCCACCAAAAGGGAAGGTTAGTGAGGCAAAAATCCAAATGAAATAATATCGACCAAAGTACAAAAGATGGCGAAGATGGCCATGTAAGATCATACAGTATATTGCTGCAACATGCAAACTCTAAAACGGTTGAAACTTCTTAATAAATAGAGATAAAAAGCTTTATTTAAGTACATTAAAGAGGTGTCAATGTATTGTAATAACATCAATAACTAAATTGTTTGCTTGTGTAAAATAAATAGTTTTCCTGAGATATTAGATCCTCTGATTAAAGACATGAAGCTTCTCCCCTCGAATCTCCAAAGTCATAACGAAGACTTGTTTCCTATCGAGGTTTGTTACTTTCTCTACGGTTTTCTTTTAATCTTCCACAATGTTTACACTGCATCAAGTAAGTGACTGCTCATAAACATAGCATCTTCATCTCAAACATGCCAAGGCAAATAGAATAAATAACTTGTCTCGACCTTAACCAGAGCATCAAGTATCAAAGAGGCCACACTCTTCTCTTCGTTGTCCTGTTCAAACAGGATCTCCATCAAAGAGTCCCTGGAGAAAAGACAAGAGAAAATCTAATGAGCGACATATACTTTTGCCGAAGACATACATCACAGAGAAAGCGTAGAAGTTGTTGTAATAGAGAAGCACGGCCCCTAAAGCGAAGACGTTTCAAGACTGAACATTGGCTACATATGCACAGTTTCACTACACATTGGTGGGATCAGCCAATCATTATAGGCCAAGTCAATAAAAACAATGAAAACCAAAAGTGTTACATTTCATGGACATTCTCATATATTCCATTGTAAGCTAGGACACCATTTACTACATTTGGTCAAAGCATTATTAAATTAATGATTTAAAATATTGTTTTCTATTAAAGCCTTTATAATAAATGTGGTTTTAATATGCAATGTATTTAATTAAAAGGTGTGTGTTTACATTTTCTGAGAGACTCATTTGTGCGTCCGAGGCAGTTCTAAATTTGTCCGCAGAGTACGAACAAATTCAGGTATGAAAATATTGATGAATGCTGGATTTGTGTATAAAATGTTCATTTGCACGGCTTAAACACAGATTAGTGTGTCTACACTGTCGTGGCCTGATTCACAACAGTGTATAAGCACCATTAACACCAGAAAATCTAATTTTACGGAAAGAGCGTTTATCATGAGAAAGGGAAACATGACTAAAAAAAAAAAAAAAAACTAAGTAAGTTTTAAAAGAGAACTATATCTGTGGGTTATTCTCGATTCAAAGCAAGAGCAGATGTAAAAAGTATCATTTGATGAACTACCTGATTGATCCTTTGACGTGCAAGATTTTCTCACCATCAAGAGGATAATCCACATCTGGTGGGGGGGCTGGACGCTAAAAACACATTCAGAAGGAAGAATTGTAAATGAATCTACAGCAATGCAATATTCAATGCAAACATTTGTTTGCAGACTGAGGATTACTAAAGTAACTAGCATTAAAAAACAGAATACAAACAACATCGGACTCACTTCAGCTGTACCATCCAGGTTAAATTTGGCTTCCTGGATCTTGAGGCCTCTCTGCAGGTCACTGACAAAACATGTTCTGACTGCGGGAAACAAAACAAAACCGATAAGCAGACATCCAAACTAAAAGGCTTTAATTACATAGTTGACATAGTCCATTTTGCAGCACATAACATATCTGCATCATTATGTAACACACATCAGTATTCCAGTGAACACGTGGAAATGAAGGAAGCAGCCACAGTCTTAATAGATTTTTTTCTTTTGGGAATGCTGCCTTTGAAGGGAATAATTAAAATCTCGATCCATTACCCTCGTGGGAGCAAAGAGAGAGGTGCAGATTTTAAACCTGAAAAAAAAAAAAACAACTCCATCAACCCTACCCTTGATATCCTCCACAGTCTCCTCTGGGATGGTCCCTGCAGAAAAAGATGAAAAAGACATATAAATCAAGAGAAACTTAATTATTTTCTTTGGTTCGCCTATTCAAAAATCAGCCATTTCTCTCATTTCACTTCAAAGTTAGATTTATGATGAGGCAGAGTCAGCTTTTGGGGAATGTGTGAGCTGATACTGCAGCAAAGGACAAGTATCCACTTGTTGTGAAACAAACTTGGAAAACTATTTTGTCACTACTGTCATATAGACAATTAATAAATCATGTATGGAGTTCAGATTTTGGAAAAACATTTCTCTCTGTGAATCATGCTTCGACCCTCTGTGCCAACTGCAGAAATGTATTTTGTTCTACAGTCCAGAACAGTGAGTCAGCCTGCTGTCTGTCTTAATTATTGATGCATATGTGTGTAGCTTCTCTCACTCTGCTGCAGCTGTAGATCTCACAGCTCAACACGACAATTCAGTTTTTCTCCATCAAGAAAAAGTGTGGAGAGAAAACTAAAATAGACTGTATGCATATGTATGTATAATTCACAAATTGAGAAAGGGAATCTACTCAAATGTCACACAGAAACAAGTTCTTCTTATGAATAGTAAATGATGCATAATGGGTGAAAGCCATTATATTTTTCTGCATTGTAAAACAAATCAGCAGTCCATGAGTAACATGTTTTTCCATTTAAAAAGTCACACAACATATGGTACTTCTCTGTAATTACCAATGGCAGCAGGTACACTCTGCCCAGTGGTGGTGTCGGTGTCCACGGTGCACTGTTCCACAAGGAGTCCGTCTAATTCTCTGGAATAAATACGGAAACATGCAGTTATAGACGGAAACAAAGAAAATGTTCCATTTTACAGTCACAAGACTTTCAACCATAAAATAGAGGTGTTCTATTTACAGCCAAATGTGCACAAAGCAGTCACACACTCCTCTGAAAACGGTTAGAGCTACTTACTTATGGATGGCTTTCCCTCCCAAAGGCAAAGCCTCCCAGGCTGGCAGAATAGGAGTGCACTCATAAACCTGAGTTCACAGTTAAGGTGTTAACATAAGGTTTAGACACAATAAACCTTTTTGCTTTGCACATTCAGGGATTTTCCCCCTTCAAAAGTGGCTACTCATTTCCCCCTGCTTCCAGTCTTTGTACGAGGCTAAGCTTAACGTGTCCTGGACATCTCTCTCCATGGAGCTTACAGAGAGATTAAACTCATATCAATCGTCTCTCCTAATTCCTTGTTAGAAAGCAAACAAATGCATTTCCTAAACAGGTGGCGTATTCCTTTAAAAGGTGAAAGAGTCCAAGATGAGAGGAAAAGGATACAGGTAGCACCAGCGTCTCTGTGTGGCCACAGTCCATCACCAGAGCAGAGTTGATGCCCAAAGTCATGACGGCCATGAGGTGACTTGGAGCAAACACCACAGAGGGCACCTGGAAAACATCATCAAGGAACAACACTTAGAGGGGACATATTATGAAAAACTCACTTTTTCTGTGTTTTTGCACATATATATACTGTATGTGCATCTGGAGTGCCTACCAACCCACAAACTGTGAAATAAAACAACTCAGTCAGTTGTTTTTGCGCTGCCTAGATTAGAAAACACGGGATTCAACAAGCCATTCAGGTTTGCCTTCCGTTCCTATGTCATCTGCAGGCTCATGAGAATACACCGCCCCCCATCTGAGTATCTCCACCCACGGCTCGATAAACTACCTTTGTAAAGGTGCGCCATATTTTTCTCAAGCGCTAAAACGGAGTGTTTGAGACAGAGGGTGAATACAGTATATTCAGACAGACAATACGGGGAAAATTATGTTTTTTTTAACATTACAGCATGTCAATATGTTTTAGGAGAAACTCAAAAAACAAGTATGAACCTGAAAATGATCTTAATATGTCCACTTCAACACACTCACAGTACACACTGTAGCTAACACTTAAGATCAAGGGACGTCAGTAAAGAAGTTAAAAATTTATGTCATTACGCTTTTCAAATTTGATGTGGAAATAAGATTTTGTAGCAAAGAAAAAAATAAGTATATTTAATTTGACAAGCATGCTACACTTTTTTGCTTAAACATGTTCTGCAGCTTCTATGAAACACTGATCTGCTTGGTTTTCATACCTCAAACTGTTTGAAAAAAACCTTGGTGAGCGTCTCCCTGAAGTGAGACGGGCAGAGGATGGACTCGATGATGACCACTCTTCTGTCGCGAGGGTTCACGAGCAGGTGCCTGATTGAGATAATTGGGAACACAAACTTTTCTTTGATGAGGCTGGACCACCGAAAAGCGTTATGTGTTCTGTATAAACAATGTTTAACACTTGCTTAGAATGAATGACTAATGCAGCAGAGTCTCACCTGAAGTACAGTAAATGGATAAACTCTTTGAGGATGACATAAAGCTCTTCTGTGTTGATGTTGTATTGAACCACTTTGATGGCCTGAAAATTGAGACACCACATTAACACGTTTCGCAATTTCCAAACATTCTTCCAAATGATTACACTCAGCAAAGCACAGCGAAGTCTCACCTGCTGCTGTCCTGGTTTCCGGAGCTCGCTCGGAATTATGAACCTGGGCCCCGTTTCCCCGGCAAAGCCACATCTGCAAGAAGAGGAAACTGTCAGCCGAGCTGCTAGAGGATGTGCAGAGAAAATTACAACTTATGATTGTTCAATAATATTATTAGCAAGATTAACGCAATCAGTAACCTTTCTTCCGGCTTCTGCACATACCATAAGATAGACTAGAGACCTCCCAGTTCATGTCATGGACAACTTCAATACAAATCATGGGACCTTGCAGAATCCTGTAGCTTTACTCCAAATACATTTCTAATTTGAAGTTTTGGAAGTTTGTGTAATCTAAGCTTCACGTCACCGACTTCATTTTTTCCCACTGGATTGGGTTGAAATTTGTACTGAACATCTAAGAAACCCTAAGGATCATTTGCAACATGTATTCATATAAATAGTGTTTGCTGAATGTCATCAAATGAACCCAAACAAAGAATCTGTCATTTTTACTACACATACATTTGGATTTTGTGTAGTATTGATATAGTTATATCACATCTAAAAGTTATTTGATCCTGCATATATTATATATCATATTATATATCCTGCTAAATATAGTTTCAGAGCTGAAAACCCCACTTTTTAAGATTTAAATTTCCTTGAAACATGTTAATATTCATTGCAGATATATAAAAAATGTAAAGACTTGGCTCAAATGGCTACATAATCATTTTATGAAATGGCAAAATCCTTTTAGCAAGTTGCTTATAAATAAAATAAGAGTGCAGCTCTGTGTCAAATGATGTGGGACAGACAGTAACTGTGGACAAAGAAATCATTCACAAAAGAGAAGAGAACAGTCCTCTTGTGCTTCATGTGACTCGCCTCAGGCATGTTTCTCATCTTTATGAAACATTTACATAATATTCATGCAAGATGTTAGCATTGAAGCCATATACTGTAAACTGCCATCCAAATATATTAAGAATGTTATTGTAGCATGTTTGGTAAATCTCCAGTAATGCTCACTGTAAATACCCTAAATGTGGGGAGATGTGTAAGATATAATGGCAGGTGAAGTGACTTTTAGTAGTGACTTCCAGACTGCAGACAGTTTTCAGATCACCAGGTGCTTAAAAAAGACTATATATGTCAACAACTGTCAACACGGCGCCGTATTTTCATCTCACAGCGGACAAATGACATGAACCTGGTTTCAATTCTGGTCTAAACGGGCTCACTGTCTGAAAATGACCCAAATACGAAAATGTACGTTAGGGTGTTGAAAACATTTCCTTTGGCAGTGTAGCTGCCTATGATGCTCTTTCTTTACTTATTGGATTTTATCTTAGCTTTAATTTGGCATTAGCTAACGCTAGCTAAACACTGACATGTCTTGTTAGCATTGGCTTACAAACGCACACTACAGCATTTACTGTCGGTATATACAAGTATGTAGCATGTGTCTGTGAGGTGTATCAGACATAAAGCACCGAGACACGGTTAAGAAAGTTATTTAAGAAAACAAACATATACGCTAGCATATTGTGCTGACGGCTGTTAACAGGGCGTGCTAACTGCTGATACTCACTTTGTGTATGCTGCTCCTAAGTCAATGACGATGGCAGTCTTCTCTCCTCCACTTCCCAAACCATCAAATAAGGGCATTTTATTAATTTAGAGATAATGTCGGTGCTTAGCGTTGACAGTCGCAAATTTGCATCGTATCAAAAGGATGAAAAATCTGTTGTCTTCCGGTTGGGTTGGGTCTTCAGAAACGCGATGACGTCACGTAGGGTGCCTGATCAAAATGACGAGATTGATGAAGACTTTGCATTCAACTCATACATTTCAGATGAGTCAATCTTAAGTATACTTACAAAGACAACTTGAAAAAACTTCAGAAATACTCTTCAATTACAGACTGATTAAAGTACATTTTCTATCGTCTTACATCATTTTATTATTTCCGTATATTGCAGATTTATTGTTGTGCTGTGTTCTCTTGTGTCTTGTATATCAACTTTGAAGCACTGACAATCCCTGTATACTAGGGGAGACCGGAAGCAGTTATTAATGTTAATAATTATTGCAACACCTCCACTGAATGAAAATAAATAATAAATGAATTATAAATGGATAAAAAAGTTTCTTTAAAAGTTCTAACAATTGTTCCTCTGACTATTGTCAATACACAGACGTAAATCATGATGCTGATCTGTAACCTCAGTGGGCCACCACAGGGGGTCACTGGACAATTTTTTGTGCATACTGTCCATACAATGTTTTCATATTAAGACTAATATCTCTGTCCCCACAGGAGTCACATTTCTCTGGTGGAAATACAAGAATGATTACACCACTTGTTATACAATTACAAACCACATTATCAGTTCATTAACTGTATTCAGTGTTATAATTAATATTTATTTTGCAGATCTGAAAATATGACATATAAGGTTGAAGTCAACTTTTTCTTGCGGTGTGTCACAAGTTGTAAGCCATGCTGTAAGTGTGGGATATTAGTCTTGATTATTGTCAAATGCCACTTATAATAGTAAATAGTATTAATCGAATGAAATAAAATTAGTAATCTAATTAATGCATTGAGATTATATTTAAACCTTACTCTGTTTCAGCAAAGGGGACCACTATTAAATCAATTTAGCAATCAGTTAATTTAAAAAAAAGTTTCATATAATATTTAAGTTTACAGCAAAATAAACGTATTAACATTTTTATTGGATAAAACACATATACAAACATTGCAGACATTGCAGTATGATTAGTTTTACAACTAAATAAATACGTTAAAGATTCTGATTCATCATCTGAAAAAAAAATAAAAAATCACATTTGTGTTTAATATCTAAGAATTTGGAGAAATGTATATTTGTTGGATATATATTGTGAAAAAAATGTACAGCATAAGATACCGACAGAGTATGTATCTGAGAGTATGGCGGGCGACCTTTAACTTGAGGTTAAGGGGCTGTCCATTGAGCACCACCGGGAGCCTCGAATGACCCTTTGGGGAAGACAATAAAAAAATGAACGGCTGATGATTGAAGGAATAGATGCACTCGAAGGCAATTAGCGCGGTTATCATGCAGCAGACGTCAAAGCCAGTTTGAATAAATCCTGCAGATTTGAAGCATTTGGTGGCAGTCCTTCAGAAGCAGGAGGACATACATAACGTAGAGAAGACTGAGACTTTCAGTCAGTGACGCCGAGCTGCACAACAACAAGCCTCTCCGTAAGCTTGCTTTCCACTCTTGACTATACTGAATTTGTGTCCGTACGAGCTGTATTTTTTGTGCACACTGCAAGAGAAACAGGCACCGCGATCCGTCATGAACTCTGGAAGGTATTTATGTTTAAATACGCGCCTTTAATGTGCATTTCGCTCTCATTGCCAGAATATGACGCGGTTTAAAGGAATGCATTGTAGTCTCTGAGAGGCTATAGCTCCAGTGATTCATCAGCGCAGTGTGAATGTGTTTACAGTGCATATGATGGAGCCATTATGTGGACTGCATGAGCACACTAGCTGATCAACCTAATGGATCACAGGGAAGGTGCGCAGGCAGAAAAGTGGGTTGCATTATTGTTCTGTGCATCAGCAGGGCTGGATGATGGATTCTCTCAGACATGTCTTACTCAGGCAACATGAAAGGGTGTCACCCTGTGGACACCAGACGTGTCGTTGATCCTCCCTTTCTACAGCAGGGATTGATTATTGGGTGATTATTGCTGCCATGTCAAGCAACACATGCTCCAGCTGTTTGCTTTTGTTTTTAGTCCAATGTAGCATTTGATAATGCATATATCCTGTTTGGAAACTGAGAGATGCAGGCTGTGTAATTCTAACATTCATGGATCCATCTGTAGAGGATCCTAGGGGATAGAAAACCTGGTGCTATTTATAGGTGGAGTGCGAGAGGGCTGCTAAGGATTGCTGTGTCAGATTTTCTCCCTCTCTCTCTCTCTGTTTGTCACTCTCCCTCTGTGTGTGTGAGTGCCCAGCATTTCATTCTGTTCATACAAAATTAACAGAAGACTGAAAGATGAAAAGGAATTTCATCCAAATTATTCCAAGACGGTGCAGCATCAAAGCAAAGGCAGGCAGACAGTTAATCCTGTTCTCTGTGGTTATCACAAGTTCTAAAAAATGAAATACACTTTGCATTCAGATATTTCTTTAATCTGCAGTTTTACTTTTGTAAATGTGCCCTGCCACCTATGCTTCTTCCCCGCACACCGCCACTTCTGCTTTGTCTCTCTGTCCACATGTCTGCTGCTGGGTGGCAAGGCGTTGAAGTTGCCGGCAGGGACTGTTCACACCTAGCCTGCTTACCATTTGTGTCCGCTCTCAGCAGGCACTGAGACGCGACAGAGATGCTGATGTCTGGCACGCTCCCTCGCCTCCTCCTGGCTGGCACCTGTCTCTGTGTCTATGGAACCCCTGTCCGCCTCACAAACCTCACCCCCACAGACTGTGACGGGCTGTGTGCCAGCTCAGCAACAACTGTTGGGTCAACGCACACCACGGATAAAAAGTCTGAACCCACAGAACATGTCACTGACCTGACGTTGGATGTCGACGCAGAAGGAGGGGCTGGCCCACATGGACGACCTGAGGGGATAGCTCCGGTGACGCAGGCAGAAAACGGGGACAGCCTCGATGGAAGATCTGGGCCGAGTGAGGCTGGCGGAGAGGCATGGAGCCAAAAGAGCAGGGTAAAGAAGGCCGGGAGCTCGTCTGAGATGGGAGACGCTCAAAGTCAGTCGGAGGCAGCTGTAGCTGTTGATCCCGAAGGTAAAAAAGAGCCTGTCATCAATGAGCCTTTGTTAAGTCCTACAGGTGGAACGAAGCAGGTGGACTCAGCCGTGAGTACAGCAAGGTTGACTCCGGATGGATTTTCATCGTCCTCCTCAGTGGCACCACAGTTGAGCATCACGACCAGGCCGGACGAAGACTGGAAAAAACTACCTTGGTATTCTCTCCAGGATAAAGACCCAGAAACAAGCTGGCCCTCTACAGAACCTCTAAATCCTGGAGCATGGATCCAGAAACTGACCTCCCGCAGTCCCATCCCTCCTTCTGTCTTTGGCTCCCCTCGGACCTCCACACATTTGTCAGTTTGGAGCCATGATGGAGCCACCATATCCTCCCTCCCAGACCCCTTGCTTCCTGAAATCGGACCCAACCTGATGCCCAGAGAGGATGGACCAGAAAGCCTGTGGACAGAGGCGGCGAGGCCCGGTGGAGGTAAGTCATTAGGATTAGAAAAGCATAATAAATATAAATGGAAAATTCAGTTTTTTTGAAGGGTATGACTTTCTGTAATCATTAATTCAACATGGCTGCACCAAGACACACAATCCCTGGTGTAAGGTAATGCTCTGCAGTCATTGTCACCCTGTGAGACTTCCTTCCACAACAAGCCGCATTTTCTGGCTTTGCTGGAGTTCGCAGGGTTTCAGGAGGCTTCATTAAGGAAATGAAAACGACACGTCTAGTGGCAAAGATTGCCTTTGATGATTGGCAAAGAAAGGCGCCCGCTTTTCCACGCTCCACTTTGAACCCCAGCTGGGACCCGTGGCAGTCTAATTACTTTCTATTCCTGACTTGATCCTGAAAGAAGAGAACACACACAACTGCCAGGAAAGGGCTGGTGGCAGGGTGTGTTATACAAGTCTTTAGTGGATTCAACCCCTCGTTCTCTCTATCTATATACCCCCTCAAACCTCCGCTCTCTCTTCCCTAGCCTTCACATTCCCCCATCCAGACTATTGTAGAGAAACAGGCAGGTTATTATTCAGCGAGGCAGAATAGGGAAATGGATTAACGGAGTCTGTCTGAGCCAATATGTATTCCTGCCGTCCATTCGGGGATTGTCTGTTTGATGAAGCTTCCTCCCAACAGAAAGGAAGCTGACAAAAAAAAAAACTCAATTCCCAAAACAGCGTTATGTAAAAGGATTGCGGTCTTTATAAGCATTTTTCAGCCTACTTTAGGAACCGTTTGGACTAAAGGAAATGCCTGAGAGATATGCGGTGGCAGTTTCTCCTGTGACAGCTCCCTCTCTGTGGTCGCCTCTTATCTAGAAAGAACCGTTTTTCAAACAATCCTCCTTTCATTGTGTCTTAGCTGCACTGTGAACTCGGCTCTGAGAGAGTGCAAGAGCTCCTAATGAGAAAACTGCATGGCCAAAAGCTGTATTCTGTCATAAATACTTCAGTTCTATGTATGCTGAATACTGCTTTGCAACAGAAACAATATTTTTTTATTTTAGCTGTCAGCAGAGTTGCTTCTAAAGACGCTCCATTCATTTGGCCTAGTTTACTCACTGAAGTGAGCCTAGAATGATCACAAAAACATAACTTTCAGACTGCAGTATTTCATTAACTTTTACCAGAAGGTCCATACAATTCTTCCCTTTCCATTTTGATTGTTTCTTTATTTGAGTGTCCTGCACCTATTGGAGCCTCGCCCATATTACAAGACACTGGGAATCAACAACAACCACGATGGCCACATGACCAGTCAGTTCCACAAATTCAAAGAAATAAAGAAAAAGAGAAAATGTCAAAACACTTTGCTTCCATAACAAAAATATATTATTATGATGGATACAGTGTTCTCCGTCTTATTTTCCATGCATTTTCTATAATCCTTGCTAAGGCAAAAATCTCCTAATTAAAGAGCTGTGACCTTCAGACAACCAAAACAGATGACTCCTCGCCACTGTGCATGGGGCAAAGGAACACAAAACTAAATTCATCCTCAACAACACCAAGATCCCAAAAAAAACACGTAAACACTGCTCCTGAGGAATACAATGATATCTATCTATCTTTGTAAGTGAATGCTACATATTCTGACCCCCATTCTGTCTCTGTGCTTGCGTTGACACGATTACAGTGGACACTGTTGTCCCGCCGTCTCAGGATGAAGCCACAGAGGGCACCATGTCGTCTGAGGCTCTCCCTCTCATCTTCGAGCCTTTCGAAGACTTCACAGAGGCGGCGGCAGCGGTCACGCTGGTGCCCGGCAGCGCTCAGCCTCCTGCTGCCATGGCGACTGGAGGAATGCCTCAGTCAGAGGTGGATCTGGACCAGCTGGTCACCGTGGAGACAGACAGCGACAGTCCCTCGCACGTCCTGCCCCTGCTGATGCCAGACTGGACGTCACCTTGGCAGACGTCCGGCGGGGAGCTCCTTGAGCCAATCGGCTCCTCGGGTCCGTCTGTTTCACAGCGGCGAGCCGGAACTGAGCCGGAGGTTCACTCTGAGAGAGGTGATGTGGCAGGATGAATGGATGAATCTCAATGCCAACACAATGACTTCATGTACAATAATGCTGCTTTGACAGGATTTTGCACGTGTAATTCACATTACTGCCAAACATTTTCCAAAGCATACCATAGTGTGCGTCATAATGTAAGTGTGATGGAGCTACCAATTTCAGAAAGTGTATTACCAACATAATTGCTCAATTTAATTTATTGCATGTTTTATTTAACCTTTATTTAACTAGGCAAGTCATTAAGAACAAATTGTTATTTACAATGGTGGCTTGCATGAGAATAAGCACTTAAAACCCAGTTTGAAAATGGAATTATGATGCCGCATTACATCATGGCGGTGCAGCAACTTTCTTCTATTAAGAAAAGTACCAGATACCTTTTTAGTTGTAGTTTGATAAAAGATTGTGTTCTCTCCAGGCAGCCACTGGTTGTAATGCCTGTCACTTCAGCATTATTGTGATCTTGTAGTTAAATCAGCTGTGAGTTGTAGCTGCAGTTATGCCCACAGTGTGTGTAAACCTCCACTACTCTTGCTGTCTCCTCGGGCCACGTGATTTGTGACGTGTAGGTGATGTGAGGACAGTGAACCCTGAAGAGAACTTGCCCACCATCGACCCCTCCTTCTCCTCCTTCCAGCATGCTATGACAACGGTAACCATGGCAACCCATCAGCCAGCGCACAAATCCAGATCGGGGTTGGAGGAGATGGAGTCTGAGGGTAAGACGAGTTTTATCGCCAACTGAAAAAACAAAATGATTTATTTTCAGTCGTAAATATGATCCTTTCTTGGCTGCTGAGTAGATGTGTTTATTTGCTTCCCCACAGAGGAGCCAGATGAAGATGAGGATGATGAGAACTCTGAGGAATCAGTGGAGGATGAGAGCGAGGAGGACCTGACAGAAACACCTAAAACATCGTCAACGCAGCCTCCGTACAGCCTCATCCCTCCACCTCCTGTCTGGGTCCAACGCAACCAGGGGCTGAGTATGAGAGCATGGCTTCTAAATCATCTTTCTATATGCCTTGGAATATAACATATTTAATGTTCATACCTACACTTGAAGAGCATAAACATTGAAACTACCACCAATTGTGCTAAATCTGTGTCTCTTTTCTTCTAGTGCGGAGCTGGGTAGAGCTGATCAGAGAAAAGGTAAGACTGCCCCCTGCTGCTCTTAAAAAGTCTTGGTTGTCCATCAAAAAATGTCAGTTGCTTTCACTTCATTTCTAAGAGGTGTTTTGGGGAAAGCTGGAAATATTCTCTATTTTTATAATGTTATCTGTGTAAGTCATCTTTCTTCACCTTGGCAAATTAACAACCTCTTTTTTTTGATAATTTAGAGTATAAGAAAGATTGCCTGGATTAGACTCGTTTACAACTCTGTTCTGTTTTGACCTCTTGTGTTTTCACCCTCTGCAGGCGGGTTATGTGTCTGGGATGTTGGCCCCTGTGGGCATTGGCATCACTGGGGCTCTGCTAATCGTCGGCGCCCTGTACAGCATCAGGATGATTCACCGTAAGAGGAGGAACAGCTTCAAACACCAGAGGAGGAAGGTCAGGCAGCCAGAGGTCAATACCCCACTTGTTTTTATCAAACATTATTAGTTCATTTGTTATTGAGTAGGCCTACTATCGTGTTAAACTGGCTATGGCCAGGTTGAACTGCAATGCACAGGTTTACATATTACGTTGTTAGTGTAAGAGTAGCGCAATGTGAGCGGCGCGAGTGTGTGGTTGAGCGACAGAGTGACGGTAGACTGGCTCAGAGCATACCTGCAGCTTGTGAAAAATGCCGGTGTGGTACCCATCCCACTTCGAGCACTGACCACTTGGAAACGCTCTGGGCAAAAGTTGTCTATTGCCACTTTTATGTTTATTCTTCCTCCTCAGCAACCTCGAGAGCCCGGGACCAGCCGTCAGGACCAGGCCATGCTGCTGGCTGACAGCTCTGAAGATGAGTTCTGATGAGACCCTTTTGGGCTTTTTTTTTGTCTTTGACCAATGGCTGATGCTCCTGTAAAGGAGGCTCACCCCCATCGCTACGACTACCGCATCTCCAATCACCCTGGGCTGTTTGGCTTCGACTCATCTGATCCACAGTGTGACTGCGTAGAGGGCACAATTTGCACAGGCTGCACAAAGTTCAGCTTTGTATACCACCGTTTCTAAAAGTCCCAATGTGAGCACTTTTCTGAATGTTGTCAGAGCTGGCGTGATGCACTTTGACATAAAAGAGGATACTGCTGCTTATATATATATATATATAAAAATAAAAATGCATTAGCAGGGTATTGGCAGGATGAAAATGTTCCAGGTAAATTGTTGGAGTTAAGGGGCAAAGTGTGGACCAGCGGGTTTTTAAAAGTAATTTAAAAAAGGGCTGTAGAAGAGTTACATTACATCAACAATGTAAATATATGTACTGTATATGTAACTGACTTGGGGTCAGTCGTTTTAGTGTAAATAAAGTTTTATTTCTTGCTACACTTTTTCGCTAGGATTTTTAAAGTAATTGTTCAACAATTTGGTAAATACGCTTAGTTAGGTGAGAAGACCAAATATCACTCTCACATCTGTCCGTTAGCTGGAGCTAGCAGCCGGTTAGCTTAACTTAGCATAAAGACTGGGGGAAACAGCTAGCTCGGCCCTGTCCATCAAACCGAAACCTGCCTATCAGCAGCTATAAAAACTCACTAATAAATAGGTTTGGTTAATATGTACAAGAAATGTAAAAAAAAAAGTGTAAAATCGTCAATTTGCTGTTTGACGGTGGTTATGTATCAAACTATTATTTGGCTCAGAGCAGTGACTTCCTGGAGTCTACTGGTTACCTTACAACTGCTAACTGGCCGGGTTAGCGGTTTCCTGTCTTTATGCTACGCTAACCATCTCCTGGCTGCAGCATCAGCTTCATATTTAACAGGCAGATACAAGACTCTCCTCATCTAACTCTAGACAACAATTTGAAAAAGCGTGTTTCCCAAATGCTGAACTATTTCCTTAAAGTATGCTTTTCACACATTTAAGAAACCGCCACATACAATTTATTTGAATTAATGCTTCATTTAAATGTGAATTTTGTGGAAATGTAAATGTTTAATTCAAAGGCATTTCTTCATCAAAGTTACTGAGACGCACATACAAAATACCATAATCCTACAAAAGTATGTAGCATAAAACAGATTTTAATGTACAATATAACTCTGATATGAATTCATTATTTTGTCAACACTTGCAAAAACATTTTTTTTAAGTGCATGACTATTAAGTCTATTCATAGACAGGCGCGGTGCAGAGACTTCTTTCTAATGAAGGGCTGAGGCAGAAGTTTATATTTTCACAAGTGAATTACCAGCTCATTTTTTCACAATAGTGGCTTTTGTCTGTTAATCTGGTTCAGACAAGAACAGATAAAGGAAACGCTTTGGCAAACACGTCCGGCCCAAGAAAGTCACATTGCTGAGATGCAATATGTAGTCAAATCAATGCCTTACGTTTGGAGAAAAGTAAGGAATCATTTAATAAAATAAGTTTCTGCAGTAGTTCAGAAAGAAAAAGATGCAAGAAGTATATAAACACTAGTCATTTGAGCCATGTTTGTTACACCAATGACAGTAATACAAAGCCTTTTGTTTAAGGGAAATATATTTTCTGTAACTTTACCAGCCATCTGATATGCTTGATGTGCCTGTAAATATGCAAAAATACTGTTTTAGGGTAAGTGTGATGTAAAATAGTGGACACTTTTTTTGTCTCTTTATGTAGATAATGAAACAGGATGTGATCAAATAAACAATTCTTTTAGATGTCTGATTGTGACGCTTTCTTATAATACTCAAGTGTGAATTATGTTTTAAATGAAAACCACTCCAGACAGCAGACAACATAACCCAGTTTACAGCATTAAAAAAATCAAATAATTTATTTCTGTGTTCTTTTTTCCACATTAAATAAAAGCTATCGGACATTTCCAGATCAAAATCAAGAGAGGGGACAGGGAAGAGGAACAGGGGAAAACAGAAATCTGACATGCAAAAAAACCTTTTGCTCTCCCTTTGCACACTCCATGGATGGCGGTGGAGGCGGCGCTGGCCGCCCCGGGAAAAACTGCAGGACGCCCCTGTGGTTGGTTGGATGTAGGGAACACAGCTTTTTGTGGTGCAGCATGACGGCCAAGACAAATGCTTCATCTGACCCGCAAACTGGTTTCTGGGGGGTATTTATAATTGTAACACTAGAAATGTAGGATAGGCAGATGTCACCCCAGGTGAGGACAGAGAAGTGGGCGTGTGATTGTTAGAATAAGCTACCTTGATAGCACAGCGGACGTCCAGGACGAGGAAAGAAAACTTCCTCCCTTCCTTGACATCTGTGAACACTGAACTGGCATGTTAAGTCAAAAACTTATTCCAAATGCGTTGTCAGAGAGAGCTGGGTAAAACACCACAGGTCATGGCAACAAACTGATATTGATGACAAAGCCCTTCAGTCTGTGATCATGAGCTAAACGGAGCCCTTTAGCTCTTTGTGACAGGCTGTAATGCCCATATGGAACTACCAGAGTTTCACAGGAGTAAAGCAAAACAGATAACACTTTTCCTTCAAAATGTAAAACACCTCCTCATACTGACAGTTTGTTCAACAGGTTAAATTTGTACCTATTATGTCCTTTCATCCATCAGTAGTCACTGCATCAAAGAAGAAAAGGCCAGGGCAGTGAGAGGGTACAAGAGGGGAGACAAGTGTCCAACACAGGGACAGATTTGAACCTCCAAAATAAACCAGGA
This sequence comes from Bovichtus diacanthus, assembly GCA_943590825.1. NCBI lineage: Eukaryota > Metazoa > Chordata > Actinopteri > Perciformes > Bovichtidae > Bovichtus > Bovichtus diacanthus. The sequence goes on along the minus strand of CALSBV010012075.1, from coordinate 2,045,387 downwards.
GTTAACACGGGGTGATAATTGAACTTTAAACAGTGTCAGATGAGCAGTAAAGATAATAGTTGGTGTTCAGGGTGTAGAGCGTTTTGTTTTTTTCACTGTGACCCGCTCATATTTCTCATTATGCCTCTGTATGGGCTAAAGTAGCACAGAAATTAAAAATAAAAATCTAATCTGATAAATCAACCCAAACCGCCCCCTTCCCAACAGATGATTCACAAAAAAAAAAAAAAAAAAAACATGCTCTCAATATATCCGAGGAATAGAACCACACTCGTATACAAATCTGAAAAAAGAAAAGAAAATAGGTCATCTGATTCATTGTTCCAAATGCACACAGACACAAACATACATACACAGGCCGTTATGAGGGTGGCAACTCTGTAAACATCTACTCTCCCTTTCAGTCCGAGGGATGAAATGTCTCAGCTGGACCACTGAAAGGGGAAATAAACCCAAAACATGAACAAGGTCCTGTAGTGTCATTCATGGAGACTAGCTCACCTGTACTTAAATCGTTCAAACACCTGACCACCACAAAGGTTTGCTGGAGACTTTTGTTTGTTCTGTAGTCAATATTTTGGAGCAGATTTGACTACGATTGTTCCACATGGCAGTGTCTTGCATCGCTTTCTACTCTGAATGTTGTATGCAGCAAAAAAGCATGCAGATGTCCGATTGCATAATTTGAAGTTTACTTAAAATTGCATTAACAACCTGTAATGTAGGTTTGTTTTCCAATTTGACTTTAAAAGATCAAAGCTGATTTAGGGTTTATTCTCCCCTCATCGGTCAACCAAACTGTCTCCTGTCCTTTCTATCACATTGAGCACTAACTCGAATCCTTGAAAGTTAAATAAAAAAAAAAAAAAAAAAAAAAAAAAAAAGTTTCCGATTTGTTCCATCCTGTTGTCCTTATTAGGCTGGAACAAAACACAGCATCTCAAGGCCAGGATTTTCCTGTGCGGGGCCTCTGAAAGTAGAGAAATAAAAGTCTAACAGATCCACACCATTGTCAAAAATAACAGGACACACACAAGACACATTCATACGTACACATACACACTGCAGCAATTTCCAAAGAAGTGCATCTGACCTTTGTTCATATTTACTTTTAAGAGAAAAAAACTAAAGCGGCTGAAGCAAACTGTCTTTGCCATAATTAGTGTGGATTGGAACGTCCGGGTGCATCTATGTTCCAGGTTGGAGATCTTAAAATGTTAGCGAGGTTGGTTGTGCATCGAGTTAGGGCACCTGGGAAGTGCATTGTGGACTCAGCCGCTTACGAGCAGCATGAGGTTATACAGGTGTATATTAGACAATCTAAACAAAGTGAAAGCAAAAGAATAAAATATAATCTGCTAAGAATATTTGTCTATTTTCCTTTTTTTATCAAGAGATAAACACACACACACACACACACACACACACACACAGCATACTCAAACAGGATTCCAGCATATGTAACACTTCGCCTCTGGTCTGGTACCCGGGCGCAGACGCAGAAGCGGGTCGAGGCTGCCGCGTGACACCCGTTAGCGGGCGCGTCACTGCAGTTGAGGCTGAGAGTGCTGATGGATTGAGTGGCACTTGCAATGAGGAGAAACAGACGAATATAATCTAAAAAAAAGGGGTAAACTGAGACGGCTGGGACACATTTGACCACACCATCATTGGCAAGGAGTCTCTTTAAAAGACTCTCCTTTTTGGGAATTTTGCAGCAGCTGGCAGTGCATTTGGGGGAAAACAAGTTCTGATTTGCAATATTAGGAAGAAAACAATTTAACTCCTGCCCCATACTGTCAGGGTTTGATGAGGAGGGTTATAGTGAAGGACATTGAAGAAGGTGGCCGATCAGCCAGTTGGGCAAAGTTTGAGGTGCTAATGGAGCGATTTGTTTCGATCAACTGCTCTGCACCAACATGCTTACACCAAACACAGGAAGGGGTTCGGGGGGTTAGCCTCAGACTGGGTTAATCAACAATCAACACACACTCTCTTCACACTTTTCGCCGCACTCACATTAAAAATAAATGCATGCATATCTTTACAGGCTTCAGTCCTGGAGGCTGAGGCAGGTCATGGAAACAGCAGCCAGGAGCTGCTGCGCCCACCGGACAGGATGGGAAACAAAAAACAGTACGCACAGTTCCAACCAAAGCATGCGCTCACACAGTCACACAACACTTGCTCACAGTGAAATCAACCACGCCACGTACACATGCATACAAAAACAAGCCAAACACTCCAAAAAAAAAGAAAGAAAAAAAGAACATGAGGCGGTACAAACACACAGTCATACTATAGCTTTTCCCCCATCCAGCTCACAAGGTTAAAAAAGAAAAAACACAAAAAAAACCTCCACAAATATTTTCTTTTCCCAGTCTGTATTCACCGCCCCGCTTCCTTGTTTCACATGTTGTTTTCTTTTAAGTCTGCGTTTGTCCCGTGTTCTGCAAGAGGATTTGGTGAGGTGCCACGTCCTCTGGGGGTTCAGGTGCACGTCCTCACTTGAGCTGCCTCACAACCCGGTTCAAAGCGGCATCCAAGCTTGAAGGTCAAAAGGTTTAGTCCCCCTGTCAAGGTCATCCCAGAGACCACCCTTGCTCGCCCCCCTCCTCATCACAGAAAGTATTAGGGGCCCCTTCATGACAACATGGGATGTCAGTCCGGTTCTGCCTAAACAACAGTTGTTCGGAGGACAGGGACAAAAAGAGGGTGTGTTTGCATGTCTATGCATACCTATGTGCATACTCCTTATGTTTGTACACAGGTGTGTGTATGTGTGTGTGTGTGTGTGTGTGTGTGTATAGGAGTGAAATGACCAGGGCAGAGCTGAGGCTGTCAAGCCGATAGCGTACGAGGTGAACAGCACCGGCTGTCCCGTCCTCCCCCGTCCCCTTTTCTTTCCTCTAGCGGAGCCACAGTTTGAGCCGCAGCGCGTCCACTCCGTTCAGGTAGTATCTGAACAGCCGCTTGTCTCTGACAAAACCCAAGTTCTCGTACAGCTTCAGGGCTGATTTGTTGGTGATTTCAGTCTCCAAAACAACCTGGGGACACACAGATGGCCACGTCAGTGCGTTGTTTTATACATAAGTGGATCCTTGTAACCGGGTAATAAAAAGATATATTTGGTTGTTGTGGATTAGGGCTGCAAATAACAATTTTCTTCACTATCAATTAATCTGCAGAATCTTTTCCAGATTATAGATAGTCAGTTTAAAGCTAGGGTGGCTAATGTGTTCAAGAACCATTGTTTTTGTTATATTTGTTGAAATACTCTTTACATACCGAGAGCAATCAATCCATCAAATGCTCTGACAAACGAAAAGAAAACAATCTGGTATCGGTGGCTGTTGCAGGACTGTAATTCAAACGGCGCATATGGAATGATTGGACGCCCGACCTGCCTGCGCAAACTCTGCCCGTCACTGGAGTCTTCCACAAGCTGCTGGCTTGACAGCCGTGGGTACTGACAATAGCCATGTTTTTCGTTTACATTAATTATGATCATTTTAGAGGAGTGGCTTTGGAGGGCGGCCTGAAGGGACGGGCTGTCAGTGTTGCATACTTGACGACTTTCTCACTAGCTGTAGAAACTTTTGGAGCTTGTACTGCCGACTACTTTCATTAGAAAAGATTTGGAAAGGTTTGGGCTTGGTTTTTCCGTTGGTTTTAAAAATCTAGTTCACTCTTGCTGGAGTTCCAATGTTACCTATCTAAGCTTTACTATGATATAAAACAGAGAAAAGCAGGAAATCTCCATATTTAACGAGGCTGAAAACAGCATTTTCTGACATGTCAAAATAGCTGCCGATTATAATTCTGTCAATTGATTAATCGTTTAATCGCTGCAGTTCTATTGTGGACCCTAACAGTAGTTATGTATGTTTTAGCCTTTTAAAAAGGAAAATGTCAACATTATTGGAAATTAGCTTATTTGCTGCCATAAGATCGATATCAAATTACCCTCCGCTTGTTCAGTGCAGTAATAGCGTTGTTGATTATCCTAGGCTAAGCACTATTAAGCAATATTTTGTCAAAGACATGTTATTATGTAGTAATGCAGTTGCATTTTGAGCTTCAAAAAGGAAGGTCTGACATTCAAAGTGTAAAAGTTGATGTCAACAGGAATTGCATTTACAAACAAAGCAGTTTGGAAATTAAAGTCTGAAGACAAACTCAACTTGGCAAAGATATTTGCCTACGAGCGTTTGAGAGCGGCAACAAAGTCACAAACCAATGGAGCCTGGCTGTAAGATTAAACAATCCATCTTTAAAAACACATGGTATGCTTTGTAAAATAGTTGGCAGTAGTGTGAGGTGATGCGTTTTAGTCAGTATTAAGGAAACCTGTAAAACGTACACCTAAAAGGTACACCTGTATACTTGTTTTATTAGTTAGAATGTTTTGTTAAGATCCACACAAATAAAGCCTGCTGACACACAAGCACCAAAGCTAGAAAACAAAATGCAGCTTTCAACACAGAAATTATAGAAATGTGTTTTTTGATCAATCATAGTGTGTACTCTTGGTAACCTTGTGTGTACACAAACATAAAAATCATTACTGTGGTGAATCAGGATCAGTCCTTTGGTCTGCGCCAACAAAGAGATCGGAGAAAGTTTAATACGGAATCTCATTTCCATCTGAAACACTTGTCATTTCTGGAAATTTCAAATTAACTCAAGACGTACTTTGTGTAAGCGTGTGTCTGTAAGACGCAGTGAGTTGCTATTCAGAGAAAGCAGAGCAAAAGGGATGATATTGAAATGCTCAGAGTAGCTAACAATCAAATGAAGGTTACCAGCAAACCTAGATAAGTGAAGGGCAGGGAAAGAAAAACTGGTCCTTGAAATACTAGCAGCTAATTTTTTCTATTGGTGTGTGCTCACACAGAGGCTAACACCAAACTAAAACCAAGATCCAAAACGTGCACAAATGGTTTAATTCAAATATTTGCAATAGGCTGTTATTTTATACATTAACTGTATTTCCCAGAGATCTGTTTGTTGTCCCTTCTTTCTCTTTACAATCTGGTTTGGTAAATGAAAGACTGTCCTGTAGTCTACTGCATACTTTAACACTGAGTGAATATGCTGGCACACAGCTTGTGAATGTGTGCATATGTCAGGCATAGACCCGGTGCATGTTTGACCGAATCCATGCGCGTTTCAGGCTTTTCTCAAAAATGTCAACATTCTCTGGATGTATTGAAATGTGGTTTGAAAAAGAAAGACATGTGAATTGACTGCAACCTCCTTCAGTGCGAACGGGTCTATGGTCCTTACCTCGTCACAGTCACCTTCCACCATGGCATAGATGGCCTTCTTCACCAGATTAGTACCTTAAACAAAACGGAGTCCAAGTCAGTGGGGGCACGCAACCAAACATAACATTTTAAGAAATGTTTTTTAATTTTTCTAGCTTGACATTTGGTATTGTAAAAAAAAAAAAAAGCAAAAAGGTAAACAATGTCACCTACGGTTAAAGTGCAGTGCACATCAACTCAGAATGTATAACTTATCTAAATACTGCAGTTGCATTAACAAATTTGGTTGTCAAAGAAAGCGCACAATGCGCTGTTTCACATTGAGAGAGGACAGCCTCTTATGTTTATTCTGTTTGAAACACGCAGAGTCCAGATCTCACCGATGCTTTTCCTTCTGTGTTTCGAGTCCACGGCCAGCATGGCGATGTAGCCACGACGGAACATCTTCTTGTGCATGTCAAGCTTACATACGATGGCCCCGACACACTCCTGCTCCACCATGGCCTGTGACAGACACACACAATAGTTGGCTCCTCCGAGTGTCTACGGAGGTGGTCACTGAAAGCCTAGCAACAGTTCCTGTCATCCTGCCGGTTCTGCTGGTTCTCTGAGCTGACCTCTGACCTTTATTTCATGGCACTTCCGCTTATGTTACTTGTGTCATTCCAGACTAACTGGAACTAGGAAGTTTACGACCTTGAGGCTCAGAGGATAAACACAGAAAGGACAGTGTTTGTCAAAATTAGAAAACTCTGACTGGACACAGTAAGTGCAAGAGGAAACACCTACTTATAGCACATTGCTCTCTACTCAAACTGGAGAGCACAGGTTTTAAACATTTGCTTGCGCCTACATTCATATACATCAAAAGACAACATCAGTGATGATCCATGAGGGATAATGTCATGTCAGTTCAGCTTTTCTTGATTTGACAGCTAGAAATTCCGACTGAAATCCATAAAACTAACTACCTAATAGAAAAGCAGATGTTGTGGCTGTCAACAGATACAACACAACTTCCAAAAACAACATGCCATCAGCAGTGAAACATTTACATGTGTGTGATTAAGCTGTGTGTGCATATCAGCACTATGTTTGGCTGCATTTGAGACACAGTGGTGATGTAGGCCTAATAGGCAATGCACCTTTAGGAAATCAAAGTCCATAGGCTAGGAGGGTAGCTCACACTTTATATTGACTTAATGACCAAGAGTGAATATAGGCAGTTTCTTGACATGTTTCAGTGTCATACTCACCAGAAAGCAGAGCTGCGGCCAGTTGTGGATGAAGTACCTGTAGGTGTAAATTGAATAAGGCTCAGACAAGTCCTTGGTGATCAATCTCATGATCCACGGCATCTGCAGCTCGGACTCGTAGCGGACATAGCGGATGCCGTGGCTGTCCTCTTCCGCTCGGCCGGGAGAGCCGCTCAGGTCGAGCCGGGCCAGCTCTGCAGTTGGCGGCTGTAGCTGCTGCGGGTCAGCGAGGCTCTCATCCCCGCCGGGCCCGGCGTCCGGCGGCTCGTCGCTCGGCGGTCTCGGTGACTCCGTGAGGTCAAACTCCTCTTTCCCTTCGTCCCCAGGGTGGCCGTGGGCCGCCTCAGTTCTTGTGAAACCCGGCATCCCGTTCATGCTATTGTTAACTAAGGGAGAGTGACTGCCGTTTTTGGAGAAGGGGCTGTGGCCTTCATGTTGGCAATGCTCACTATTGTTTCTAGCGGCCGGAGCCTCCTCATTGCTGCCGCTGCTGCTGCTGTCACAGTTGTCCACGGACGGTCTCGGGTTGTCAGGCCCGTTTCCTGTGTGTTGGTGGCTGTCAGCGTCCTCTAAGGGGCTGGCCAAGCCGTTTAGCTGCTGCTCTCGGGCTTGCATTTTGAGGTGAAGCGCCGCCGGGCTAGCTCGCGCTAGCATGTTTTTCTGCTTCTTATTAACCGACCTATTGACTTCGCTTACCGGCTCCGACGTCTTCCCTGTACCGCCGGTTAAACAGTCCTCCCTGTGGCAGGCCGCCTCTCCGTCTCCCCCCGCCGGCTCCGCGCTCCCAGCCCCGGGGAAAGGAGGAATTTCAGCCGGGGATGCGGGCAGTGCGCTACTAGGCCCAGGCGGCACTGTGGCCATCCCACCGCATTAAGGTGGAGATTCACGCTTGGAAAACGTTGAACACACGCTCATCCACAAGGCGAAGGGATATACAATCAATATACGAGTTAGTTCACCGAATATCGCATAAATCCAAGGATATTAGAGGCGATAACGTAACCGCTGGCGACGTTTGTCGCTCCTTTCTCCTCGATTTCCCTGCTGCCGGAAAGTGCTGTCGCAGCAAACGCCATTGCAACAGCAGACAGAGACGTTTTACGACAGTGGTGTAACGCATGACAGATTCACGTTTTTTATTAGCTACTGTAATACATTTAAAAAAAGTAACTTCTCCTCTTCCGTCGTTTTAGTTTTATTGCATTTCCACTCTGTTGTATTAACAGAACATACGAGATTTAAAATGTATATAATGATTATAATATGAGAATAAAAAATACAAACACAAGGGAAACTGGACACATTGAGCAGGGTCAGATTAGGTTACACAACAATTATTTTACTTAATGTTTATTCCCCCTCAACGTAGGCATATTCCTCTGTTTGAAACCCTGAAAAAAGTGGCAAAATCACAAACCAATATGTGGTCTGTTTCTCTCTCTCAAGGATTTTACTAAACAAAATGATTACATTATTTGCAAAAGAAGACACATGATTCATTTCAGTTCTGTGGAAAGATATGTTCATGCAGAGACTCTCTTCTCACAGTTTGCTTGTCCACTTTAAACAGTGAAACAGACGTGATTAAACTGCAAGGTTCACAACCTTGTAAATTCAAGAGCAGGTGACTTTTCTACGTTCTTACCAGCAGAGGACGCCAAGTTGAGGATTTATTTGGATATATAATTTTTCCCCTTTTGCATCAACACTGCAGTGTCTCTTCTAGGTGTCGCCAGTAGATTATTTCGTTGGGCTTTCCAGTTGCTATAGTCTTCACCCTGGAAAGAACACATTTGTTTTGAGGCATATGCGTCAATTGAGTATGTTGGGAGATTTTTGACTTTCCGGAGTTACATGTTGTACTTTTCACTTCACCACTTACGGTATCTGACTGTACCTAGAGGTTTCTGCTGACTATTGTATAACACAGGCCACGATACTCATGACATTTAAAACCCTGCTTTGCATTTTCGTGATGAGTTCAACACAACTACAGAGTGAACACAGAGTGAGACAACATCACTCAAGTGTTATCAAGGTTTCTGACTAAATCACTGTAGCAACCCAGGTTTCCTTTCCCACATAATGGCACAGCATGCATTTTATTTTGAAGTAACTGAAAACAACAAATACTAAATGACATGCTTAGTGTTTTAAAATGTTGATTCTGGGGGGGCAGTCAAACTAGCTAAGTACGTTTGGTGTGGTTTTGACCTGTGATGATGAACAACATGAACAACAGAGAGCAGTGATGGATTCTGGGAAGTAGGATTCCTCGCTTTAGGTTCCAACTGCAAGCCCTCAAGTCTCCAGCTGCTTATAATCTCTCCATGGTGAGAATGGATTGCCTACTGAAAGATCATATTATAGCCCTATCTGTTTTTGGAATTAATTATGTATAATCAATTAGGCTAAAATGGACCCATTAAAATCTGATTGTATTTATTTACATTTATCACTTAGCAGATGCTCTTATCCAGAGTAAAGTACAGTGAACTGTGAATTAGCAACTTGGGGTTAAGCCCCTGGTATTGATCTCAAAACCTTCTGGTATTCTATTTGGCAGCCTGACCACTAGACCACTAGACCACACTCCATAATGTGAGACTCATAAAACGTCTCGTAATATTCAAGTTCTGGTTTTCATCTACATATGAAAGCAGAAGAAGAAGTTATTTTTCTGTTTGTCTTATTCAGTAATGTATAAGGTTTGAAAAAGAGAGAAAGCCCCGGTCCTATCAGCGCTGACCTCAAAAACGTGAACATGAAAAAAGCATAGAGAAACCAACCCAACCAATGTTTTTTCTTCAGTTTTGTTTATTAAAATTTTCTGGCCATACTTCAGCAGTTCAGTTTATAAATTGCAATGCCCCTTTCCGGACATGTAAATGTACATAAATGAATAACTAGAGATAGACACAGTACTATTAATAAGAAATATTAAGTAAAAAAGATTTAGATAAACAACAATAATAATAATAAAAATAATAACAAAAACAAAAATTTTAATAAATAAAATCAAACAAAGAGATAACAATATTGATACAAAACATCTAAGTAAAAATTAATGAATAAAAAAATATATAGGCTATACATACATACATATGTATATATATAAAAAAATAAATAAACAAAGAATCAGATAGGGAAATCTACCCCTATAGCAGAGTTCTATAGGGAACTTCCCAGTCAATGGGAAAAAAAGGAGCGAATGAATGGTGAATATTTGGGATTTTTTAAAATACTCGGTGGCTGTTTCATAATCAGGGCAATTAAATAAACAAACATAAAAAAGCCTTTCATCAAAAACATTGAGACAGCAGACTTACTTTAGTCCAAATGTATCTGCAGGGTGGTGTAGCACATCATAGGTGGCAGTGTTGCTCTATCAGTATACGCGTCCGTGCACTCAGAGGTGGATTTGGAAAAAACATTGTGTGAACTTTCAAGCCCAATAGTACTGCATTATTTCCTATACACAGTAAGAGGAAACAATATGCTTCTAATGAGCCATAGTTTGTATTAGGCTTCCTTCTAAAGATAGATAGAAACACGTGATAGATAGATAGAAGAGAGATAGATGTACGAAGTGATGTCTTTATTAAGCCCGGGGCATGTCGTAAGGTAAGAGAGATGCTGAGAGAGATAACTTCCCCTCTCTCTGTCCCACATTCAACGATCTTGAACACACGTTTGCTTGATATGTGGAAAGAGAGAGTCACATTTTGTTTGTAGATATATGTTACATGCGGGGAAAGAGACGGAGAGATAGACAGGGAGAGAGAGACACGGCCCTTTTGAAAGCTAAGCCTTGGGGCTGAGAACTCTCTGAAGAGCTGGAATCAGACATGCACAATCAGTTCCCCTCTTCAAATCTCCTTTACAGGCCTATCTACTTGAACAGGCTTCTCTTAATTACTTTCTCTATCACTTAGCGAGCTGTGCCTGGGACTAGGAGCAGCAGCGTCTTCTTGCCAGAGACACTTGGCTGGTTTGAACTCATATTTATATATCTTCTTTCTCACAATCCTGTCCCGTACCTTCCTTTTCTCCCCCCTCCTCCCCCTGCTTCCTTTCTGCTCTTGTCTCTCTGTGGCTCTCCCCATCCTGCCTCTTACCCTTTTCCAAATATCTCCAGGGCATCGGTTACGTCATGTGACTGGTGTGCTTGTGATTACAGCAGTTGGCAACCATACTCATCTATGAACCCAAAATATCTTGAAAAACAACAGCATGTAAAGAAGTATAAGGTCAGTGTGGAGCTCAGGACAGCCCAGGCTGACAATGACACCCAAACCCCCTCCTGCTCCTTCGAATCTCTCTCCACGTCTTTCTGTGTGTCTGAACCGGTCTCATGGGCTGGAAGCCAAGCTTTGGATCTCCTTTTTTTTTTCCTCCCCTCTCTCCTACTCCTGCCTGTCACGTTGGCTCGCTCTCCTCACTTCCCTGTGTCCTCCTCCTTCTTCTTTTTTTTCTGTCTGGCGTCTGGTCCACCAGAGCTGTATTTAATTAGTTTCTGTTGGGTTAATTAGGGGCTAAAGTTAGGGGGTCGGACCAGAACAAAAGCGGGTCAGGCTGGACGGATGCAGGTGCTCCGGTGTGGTTGCCAGATTCCACCGTTCAGATTAAGATGGCAGCAAATTGTCTAGAGAGAGAGAGAGAGAGAGAGAGAGAGAGAGAGAGAGAGAGAGACCGGTGAATGTCAGGGGAGGAGGTTTTCCACCACATATGGGGAGGCAGCATCATCTTTTCTTTGCATTTTCCACAAGAAATCACAATACATCCACACAATTTCAGTTCACTTTCATGTCTTTCCCCTCTCATATTACACTGGCACCCATCACACAGAGCTGATCTAATGTATGGTGTGCAAGTGATGTCTTTGCCAGTCTTTTTCCTCGTTGCCATACAAGGTGCTGTGTTCACACTCATATCGCTCCCAGCACTCAGTCCCTTTTTTCATCTACGAGTGGCAGCTACACCCTCTCCTTTTTCTTTGTCGGTTGGCCGTGTAGAATGAGAAACATGTGAAGAGGACATCAAATGACCAACCCAGACGAGTGAAGAATACATAAAATGGCCAATTTGAGCCTGTGAAGTGTACATCAGTTGTTTAAATGCAGTGATCACGTAAATGAAACAAATGAAAACAGTAGACGTGAAGGTAGTAAAGCTGGATGCTGCAGCACTTTGAGGGTTACCTGTTTACTCATTGTGCTTTTGGCATATATTTACAATTTTGAAACACATAAAGTGGTCTGCTGGAGCTTTTAAAAATAGATTTCTGTGAAATGTGCACTTAGATGCAGACTTACGTGTAACTTTGATTCTAGAGAAGAGCGAGAAGACCCAGAAGAGACACAATTTGACCTTTTATTGTGTCCTGTGGAGATGAAGAGGGACCAGATGAACTGATATGAGAGGAGAGAGGAGGGAGAGGAGAGGAGAGAGAGGGCATCTCTGGCATGGCTGGAGCCCCTCAGTGTGTGAGGGTCCTGGGGCCCTTTAGACAGGCGCCAGCCCAGCAGGGAAGCAGAGACAATCACGCAGCACCAGATTCAATGCACGGAGATGGAGGGATGGAGGGAGATGAGGAGACGCAGAGGGGAGGATTGAAAGGGGCGTGCTGGGACAAAGTGCACCGTTGAGAAAAGGTGGAGGACATGACAAGGAGAAGAGGAGACATGTCCAGGTGGAGATGGAAAGAGCTGCTGAATAAAAGAGATGAGTTGAAAAGAGATGGATGGAGAGGGAGAAAATGACAGATCTAGAGGAGGTGAGAGGAGAAGGAGTAAAAGGAAGAAAGAGAAAGCGAGAGAGAGATAGCATATATTCCCTCTGTAACAGTCTTTATCACCAGCCCAGATCGTGGCGTATGAACAGTGATCCAAGTCAACCATCTGCTGAGGCTAGATAAGCCTGGGAGAGCTGGGTATTGAGCTGTCACTCAGGGAGGAGCGCAGAAAAAGAAAGAGAGGAGGGGAGAGAGAAACAGAAGAGAAATAAAGACAGAACAGGCGAGGGAGAGAGATCGAGAGGCAGGGAAGGAGGGAGGGGTCTGCGCAAGGTAGGAAAATTCAAAGGAGAAGATTTGTGCAGGCTGGAGAGCATCCGTCTTGTTAGAGAAAGTCTTAACGTCAAATAGACGTCCAGCCCTGTCCTGCCTAATCTTGAAATAATCCTTCAGCTAATGAGAGGAACAATAAAACGAGGCTATTTATTGGTTTTCATTTTTGTCAACCCACACACACTTATACACACACTCTTGCACGGACACACACGTCCTCTCACATCATCACTCCTAATCATGCTACTGATGACATGAGGCGGTTTGTTGTTCATTTTCTGTCACTAGCACACACACATATATACATGTCACCAGCTATAAGTACAGAATCAGGCTGTTTATGGTTTTAATGTTCTTCAAATAACTCTACGATTTAGAACACACCAACATAATCACACGTTATTATGGCAAAAAAGTGTGTGTGTGTGTGTGGGGGGGGGTTGTCTCAGTTGATTAGACACCTCTGGTGGCGAGGATCCCCAGAGTGTGAAGATTGGTTACTAGTTTATTAAGCCTATGTGCAGGTGATTAAGTTAAATCCCACTTAAACATACCCCCCCTAAACCACTTACTGCACAACTATGAATGACAATATTATCCTGTATGTGTGAGAGAAAGAGAGACAAAGTGGCAAAAAGTTTAGCATTCGATATTGGGTGATTTGTGTCATCATTCGCAAGACTTTGGGTTTTTGAGATGTACATCCAATCCTAAATGATACATTTTGTGGATGTGTGTTTGTGTTTATAGTGTGAAACTGGGGTAGTACGGACGGGGGCATGAATTAAGGCCGGGAGGGGGGTCAGGCCCGGGAGTGGGGGATAGGAGGGGATTAGCCGAGGCCAGTTGGATCATTTTACAGCCGGAGGACCCCCCCTCACCCTCTGCAGTCTCCTGGACAATGAGGATTAAACTCCTCTTGTTCCTCAACTCCGAAAAACGGCAGGACGACAAAGACACTATTCCTCCTGGGTCCCCTGGCTGTGGCTGGGAGCTGATCTGAGGAGGGAGGGAAGGAGGGAAGGAGTAAAGACGAAGAGGAGGAGGAGGAGGGAGGCAGGAGGAGGCAGGGGGTCCATCATAAAATTAATCCCTTCACAGTTTCCTCTGGGTGCAAAGTGAGATATGAGGCAGACATGTCTAATGAAACGCTACAGTCATCTAAGGGCACAGCGATAAAAGCATATATTAAACTAATGGAGCTCGTCATTAGTGCCTCTATTAAGCGGATCGAGAGGGCTGTGCTCTCTGGTGATCAGCATGGAAGATTAATCAATACCAATAAAACTCCACCTTCCCACATTCTCCTCTGTCGGTGCTTCGACTGCAGTCAATATTTCAACATTTAAACTCACTCAACCATACTCCTTAGTGTTGAAACTGTGACTAGACTTTAGTTTATAGTTGTAGTTTAGTTTTAAGGAATAGTTTGACAGTTGGGAAATATGCTTCTTCGCTTTCTTGTCAAGAGTTAGATTTAAAAAAATGTACATGTCATGTTTGAACAGTAAATGTGAAGCTTCAGCTAGGAGACATTAACTTATGCTGCCTTCAAGAAGAACGTGTGAGCTCATAGTTAAGACTTTGGAGGTTGTGTACAAGATACGCCTGGGTTCAAGTGCTAAAGTCGTGAGAACACTGCTGCTATAGCAACAGCATTCTTAACGTTACTGTCTGCAATTTAGCGAGCGAGCGGGTAAAGTGAGGCATGATGACAGAGGAGAAAGATGAGGCCGCTGGGATTATCAACCTTCTCCTCAATAATATTAGAGAATTACAAAGAAAAACTCTATACGACTAAAATGACAATATACTATGAATTTATCATCCACCAAAAAATGTATTTCCATGGCCTCCTTCATTTCTGAAAACGTCAGCAGTCAGCATTCACGTAACAACTTGTGAACTCCACTTCAGAGGTTAATACCACAGGAGAGGGCGTTCATATGGACTCTTACCGTGAACATGGTAAACATGACTTATGGCTGATCTTAAAATAAAGGCTGGAAACAAGGATGAACAGCTAGACTGGCTCTGTCTAGAGGTGACCAAATGTGCCAACCAACACCTCTAAAGTGAACTAATACTTCGTACCTTGTTTGAGGAGTATTTCCCTAACACCCCGTTTGGGTGTTAGGGAAGGTTGTGTGCCTGACAACCACAATGTGTTTTTTTTACACTTCACTTTTGTTAATAGGTGAGCTTTAAGGTGCTGGTAGGTGGATTTTGGACAGAGCCAGGTTAGCTCTTTCCCCCGTTTCTAGTCTTTAGGCTAAATTCAGCTATTTACTGTAGGCTGTAGCTTCATAGCTCTGTAGATCTACAGATATAGTATCGATCCTCTCATCCAACTCTCCAAATGGTCCAATTTTCCTTTGATTCGTGAGTTTTAAGCTGATTTTGTTAGCATCTGACACAGCCAGGCTCGCTGTTACCTTATGTTTCTAGTCTTTATGCTAAGCTAAGCGTCACCTGGCTATTGCATTGTAAGACAACAAAAAGTGGCCACAATGTATTACTTTGGCACTTTGTGAACAAAAAGTACCATAGGCATCGTACATTGGAAAGTAGTGTGATCATAGCCTCAGGCATGGTGATTAAAGATCCCTATGTTGCAAAGTGTCCACCTAAAGACATACTAGTGGGCTCAGTATGTGGCAGGGTGGCTAGGGCTAGTGGCTAGGGAAGGAGACGGATTTGGTTTCCCTAAATGTTTGCACTCATCTTAACAACTACTGTTTCTTATTGGGACAGAGGACAAAAGTAGAGTTTTAATGTTGTGATGCTGAGGCTCAAATTTACTGGTCAACATCCAAGTGAGAGGGACAATAAAAGAGGAAGACAAAGGAAACAGAAGTCCACTGGTTTTAATCTGAGAAAAAAAACGAGGGAGTCAATATAGAAACGAAAAGAGAGGAGAGAAAGAGAGAACCGCGGAGGAGGGCGAGGAGCACAACAGAACCAGGGGGAGTTAGAGGAGAGAGGAGAGCAGAGGAGGGGCCTTTCATACAAAAAAGGCTCTCTTTTACTTATAGAAGTAGAAAAAAAGAGCAAAAGAAAAGCTTCTTCTCGCCTCCTGGACGCAGTGTCAAACCCAATCAGTGTCTGGTCTGGCAGCGCTGCTCGTCTCCCAGGCACCGGCTCACAATGGAGGCGAGCCTCGGCCGCCACACCTCTCACTTCCAATCTGCATCCTCCAGGACAGGCCTGAGAGCAGGGGGCCGCGGGGAGGGACAACAATGCACCTCAAATGTTCAAACTCTCATAAAAAAATCCCTGTGTGCTGAGAATTGGATTAACTAGTAAAAGTAAAACACTCCTCAAGTAGCTTTATATCAGTTCATGTTGATTTGGACAGTTAATATCAGTTTTTATTGTGAAGAAGAAGTGTGGCTTAGGATAAACGGCTGGGTGTAGGTAGGGGTTATTGTTCTTAAAGATTTCCAATACAGGTGGAAAGAATGGGACTTAGTGTCAGGGTGCATGTATGTAAAGCCAAACACAAACATGGATAAACTGCTCGACGATTACAACGGCCAACAATCCCTGAGCTGCGGAGTCCCGCGCTAATAAACGTGAGCAACAAGGCTTGATCCTTAAAAACCTTGCCACTCCAAAAAAAAATGTCTATCTTGAATAGACACCCCCCTAAATCGCATTGTTGAGCAAATCCTGTATTAAAAGGAAAGAGTTACTCTGCATTTATACTCCTGAAGACTTTAGTTAAGCCAGTGCCTCTGCCACTCCGCAGCGCGGGCTTCATCGAGCCCGAGTAAATCCGTCTCTCATTGGCGATTGGCTGAAGCTGTAGAGGCCATCTTTTTCACACGCTTCCTCACTCGCCGCCTCCCCCTTCTTCGCTAGTGTTTACCCGTCACCAAACAATGGCTGGTTACTGGCAATTAAACAGC
Source organism: Bovichtus diacanthus (assembly GCA_943590825.1). Classification (NCBI taxonomy): domain Eukaryota; kingdom Metazoa; phylum Chordata; class Actinopteri; order Perciformes; family Bovichtidae; genus Bovichtus; species Bovichtus diacanthus. Next base: position 2,028,883 of record CALSBV010012075.1, on the reverse strand, counting down.
ATTTTCCGAGGAATCCGTGGCACTGGTCTAATGGCATTACTGTTGGATGATTCAATCCTTGAATAGTCAACAGGATTTTGCCTCTCACCAGGAAAATACTGCTTCATCGAATTACCCGTATTACATAGATTTACCCAAAGCTTATGATTCAGGGTTCACAGATTACTGCTCTTCTAAAGATGGCGGGAGAAAGGAGTGATAGGCCAGGAGAGTGATGACTCCAACGCCTCAAAGCCGGGCGCTGCTTTCCCTGGCGCACTCTTCCCCAAAAAAAGGCTAAAGCGGACCAAGGATTTATCTACAGCCCTTTGCAGACTTAGAGAGATTATTAATTTACCTGAATGCAAAGATTTGTGCTATTTGCTTTCCTGACTTTAATATTCGATGATGCAAGTCTTGAAAGATGGTTTACACAACAGCATTTACAGTCACAGACACACACACACGTGTACACACAAACATATAGGAGCCACACTGCACATTGTGACCTTTGACCTTCCATGGGTCGAGTCGGCCCGGGCAGCTCGGGGAACCAGGAAGACCGGCCAAGTCCATTATCTCACAATGAAGGGCTAATTACTGGGCCTGCAAGCCTCAAATCACACGGCAGCAGACTGCCTGTCTCTGTCCTCCGCTCACCCAACATCTTAATTGCTCTTTTATTCTCTCTCTGTTTTCGTCGTGCCTCTCTCCCCGACTCGCTCCTACTCTCGCCTCAGCCATTTCACACATAAAAGCAAGATGCTAATTGCCTGCTATGGAAATATTGGGCCTGTGATTAGCCAGGCAGAGGGTTTGGCTGGCCTGTGTTTTTTTTCCTGTCTGTATGATGGAGTGTCGAGCCAGCACGCCGGGCTTGAAAATAGGAAACTGCGGCCGACGATGGTGAAAGGAAATTCATTTTTCTGTCATTCACATGTGGGGCAGGGTTGAAAGTGTCATTGTGAGCAAGTGGCAATTTGTCAGACTGCTATGTTGGCTAAATGTTTACAGAAATCTGCTTGAACAAAATTACAGGAAAATTAGTTCAGTTCCTTTTAGGCAGAGTTGGAGTATTGTTATCGTTGACATTATTATGGGACTAATTATTTTTCCCCCTTATAGTTTAAATATCTGGACCACCAGTCTGGACTACTAACTGTCAACCTGTGTTAACAAAAAAGAAAAAAAACAGTGTGATCAAATGCACAAAACATGTCGGTGATTGGTTTATGGATTTATTATCCAATTGTTATGTTTTTATCTATGATGAGTAATTAACACAACCCCTCATTATGTTCTCCTGACCCTGACTTATTATCTCAATCAGTAGGTAATTTACTAATAATGGCTGCATATAATCATTTAACGAGACGACAAGGGTGAGTCTTAATAGACTCCATCTTGAGATGCATATACATATGGAAATAAGACCCTGTGGGGGAATTTGCTTCAGCTTCTGCTCTTTATAACTGTGCCCTCTGACCTGCTCACTTTCTGAAGAGCTATTAGTTTTACAAAAGATATTTTTTCACTTTCAATGGAGACATGGTCAACTTTAACCCATCTGTGACTTCAGTCTCTTCTTTCGTGCAGTAAAAGGAAGTGAATAATCCCCTCAAAATACAATTCTCTAAGGGTGCATGAACTGTACTTTCAAATTGTCTCCGTTACCAATTAAACAAACCACTGCAAGCAGCAAACTTAGCTTCCATTGCAAAGTGATTCACGGGAAGAAATTAAGGGAAAGAAAACGTAATAAACAAGAAATAAGTCTATGACGACAAAGTCAAAGTTATAAATTCAAGAAAAAGACAAAAAACAAACTCAAAATTAGTTTCAAGATGCTTTTTAAAGATGTGCTGATTTGGCTTCTCTTGACACTTAGCAGCTGCAACAGTTTCCCCTCTACTGATTCTTTCCTATTATAAAGCCTCCTTTGTAACATTTAGCTTCACTTCAGATGTTAGCAGGTTATTTTAGTAACTTTTCTTCATTCAGATTCACCTGCCATTTGACCTCTGCCTTGTCCCAGTACCAAACTAAAGCTTTTTGAGAACCTTGGCGGATACTGAAATGCTCTTTCAGACACTTTCTCCCTGCAGTGGTCCCCCAAGGGCTTTGTCCAAGATGTTGGAAAAGATGGAGGAGGGAAAGAGCTGGGTTTTCCCAACGATGGGAGCGGTGGAGTGTTTGGGCAGCGCAGTGATTGGTGGTTGGGAGGTTTGGGGGGCCAAGAGGGGTGCAGGTCGGCTGTTCAAAGGCTGGCTTTTTGCATTGTTGGTCAGTTGGGGATTAAGGTCCTCTGTGCAGCAGAATAGCCCCTCTAATTAAAAAGGATAAGAAGGCAGAAAAATAGCGAGAGGCACGGGAGGAAGCAAAGAGAGAGGGAGAGGGGAGAGCAAATTTGCAGAGAAAAGAAAGAAAAGAAAAACTGTTTTCAGTGTCACTCCTGCAGCCGGGCCCATAGATTCAGACTGGATTAACTTTACACTCCTCCTCCCTATTTCTCTCTGTCACTCTCTCCCCCAATCTCTGTCTGTCGTTCTTTCTATCTTGCAATTTCCTCACTTTGTTCTCCACATGCTCTTTCTTCTCTGGAAAGTACAGTTAAACAATGCATTCAAAGCATTTAGATTGACCTTAAAAAGAGCTACATTTATATATGTTTCGGGGTAATCTCTTTACAAAAGAGTAGTTGCAGCCACTTTGTAGTTTCAAAAATACTTTTCATCTATTCTCAACTAAAGCCAGAATCTAAAACCAGAGCATTTTTCATTCTGTTGCAGGTTTGCGAGGAGTGAATTTGACATGTTCTATGACCCACTTGCAACGGTGTGTGTGCATATGTGTGTGTGTCTGCGTGTGTGTGTGTGTGTGCGCGCGCCTGTGTGTGTGTGTTCCTCAGTATTTGCCATCATCAGAATGTGAATAGAGGGGCTGTGTGCTGTGCCCCAGATGCTGGCTGACAGTAGGTGGGCTGTTTGCCGTGGGGATGCCAGGTTGTGTTTTTGTTTGGCCCTCCTCTGTCCCGCCTGCCTCCCTCCCCTCACCCGGTGGGGGGTCCAGAGCTCCCGGGGCCGGTCCCTGCTGACCAATACCCAGGTATGAGGCCTCTGAGTTTGGCTAACACTAGCCGCAGGCCATGGGAGGTTAACGAGGTACCAGCAGGGACAAGACATTCAACCCTCCCATGGGCAAACCACAAGTGGTGGATGTATCTCAATGAAAGGCAAGAATATGATATGATGTAGGCCGTGTGGTAGTGGGTTATATGGTAATAATACAAGTCAGCAGGTGCATATTTATAAAACACAGTACACTGACACTCAGCTAATAAAGACAAATCCTCTACCAAGTCATTTTATTAGCAAAATGTCACTCACTAGCATTTATAATGAGGACATTTTGCAGAAAAAATGTTTTCCTTGTTTTGGAATTGTTGCAATCATTGGATTCACTTAAGGGGGCAAATTGAATCCTTTGCAAATGTACACAACCAATAGCCAGCCTTCTTGAAAGGGCTGAGACATTTGAATGAACAGAAAGCCGAAAAGTGGTTGTGTCTAGATGGTAACCCTCAATTTGCAAAATCCTGGCGAGATGGTTGAGGTTAGAATAGGTCGTCTGGCAGTGAATCTCGTGAGAGTTTTCGAAAAGTTTCGCAAACCGAGTGCAAAATGGAGGAAGCTGTGGCTTTAGATTATTATCCGTGTTCTACCTCTCAGTTTTATTCAACTCTCCTCTGCCGGACACTAAAAATACATGTTTTTTAGACAGTAAGACAGAACTGATGAAAGAGAAACAGCTCTTACTTATTACTAGAACTTATTGCTTCATGAGCGACTTTTTTTCAGGGTTTTTTGCCTCTTTATATACTTAAATAATTTCTGAGAACAAAATGTCAGCAGTGGAGTATAAGGCACAGTACAGAGAAATAAAGAGAGAAGGTTGGAGAGCTTGAGACGGACTAGTGCTAGCATGTTCATGTTCATGTTTGCTGTTACCTTGCCAGCTCCAGTAGTACACCAGCAATACGTCCCTTTTATAAACTGTGTTACCTTATTGTTTTCATAGCATCAGAGCTAACAAGCTAGCTACCTGACGGATTTTCTCTTTTCAATTTTTCTTAATTGAAAGAAGAGATGTATACACAACCCTGAGAATAAATTAGCTGGGAGGAGTAAACAGTCCAGTACAGAGAAAATACAAAGGAGCATGGAGAGCTATTGTGACTAGCATGTGCCCTGCAACTAGTCCCCACCGTCTATTTCTTTTGCAAAGACATGCAGTTGAATTTCACTGTGCCTCTTTCTGTTTTGACCAGGCCTTTAAACTGACACTTTGAAAAACTACAGCCCATAGTTCTTTTCTTAAGAAACACGTGCTGTCTGAAGCTCATGTAGACTCCTCTGATGTTACAGTAGTTCAATATCCGAGGACGCTTACTACGTTTTGTTGTAATATCATCAAAACATGTATCGCTTCCTCCGCCATGCCTATCAATAAATCCATCAATGTGAGTTCTACGCTGCAGATGGCAAAAAGCAAGCCGTCGTAATGTCCAGTACAGTTTACTGCGGGTGTTTGTGAGTAACAGATGGGGTTGGTTGAGTGGGCCAAGTCATTGATTTTGACCTTGAGATGGACAGCTGAAGTGAACTGAAAATGGTTGGTGCAAAAACTCCAAGGATCCAATAATACTGAACACTAATATTATAGGATTAGATAAATGGACACATTTAAAATGTGTGTATCACAAGACCACAACTTTATGCAAGTACAAAACTAAATCAGTAAAATGCCCCTTTAAAATGTTGGAATTCAAAAGAAATCTACATTTAAAACAAACAGTGATAAAAATAGAAAGAGCTATAATCATGAAGGTAAATGACATGTATTCTGAGCAGCAAACACTGAAAATAAGAAACATCTTCCATTGAGAAATCACTCACAGTTGACATGAATGCATATAATGGAACCAGATACTCTTGATTAATCAATAGGCTCTACATATTTTATTGCATATATGAATTTAGAAGAAGATATAGGTGATAAAAACCCCACAGCCAAAAAGGATTCTTATGATGTACGTCTGTAACCATATTAACCACTCCTATAGGAAGCAAACAAAAGGCTGCTGCAGGAGAGGGAAGGCAGCACATCATACTTTACTCATGCCAGCCAGTATTATCCAGCACATTGTGAGAGAGGTATCTCAGTCCCACGATTCTTAGCCTTCAATTCGTCTCCCTAACAGCAGGAGAAACCGTGACTTCGTCAATTGGCCCGGAGACAGGGGGAGGGCATATTGCCACAGACATTAACAAGCGACTTCACCTTTTTACAACCGCGGCCCCGTTTAGCTGAAACGCTCCCCAGGGCTATTAGATATTTTCCGATGAATTATATATCAGAGCTGAAGATGAAAGGACTCTGCGTGAGCCAAGAACATAGCTGTGGGACAACAAGGGGACCAGATACTTAAGCCCGGTTAGGCTGTTTGTTTTAGTATGAGCGCTCAGGGAAAATGGGAAAACTCCACTTACAGTAAAAATCATTTTATACTACTAATGACCAACATCTAAATCACAATATTACAAAAATACACCGTTTTATCTTTATCGACGTTATATAATTGAGCTAAATCATAAACAATGAGATATTACATAAATACTGCCAATGATTTTCTATACAATAGAGTGCGTAATAGGTCGTATTGATTTTAGTCTTGTCTAACAAGGCGGCAGCCTCGCAGCCTGTTCATCCTGCATGTAGACTCCTAATTAGTTCTCTAACCTGCTGCTTGTTTGGGAGCATCAATCAAAACCTTCAGTCAGGGCTGCTCAGGACAAAGTTTTGTCAAAACGGAAGTAAACCAATTTTGAAAAATTCATTTACACAAATTAGACGTTTTATTTAAAGAAAAATGCAACAAATCACAAAGGGGTGTAGCCTAATTAGTGGACGTGACAGAGAGAGAGGTAGAAAATATATATATTTTTTAATAGTGCATGGTGTAACCCAGAACATTTTATGAGCAACACATCATTTAGGCTGCTGTTTTTTGTATTAAAAAAAATAATTAAAAATTAAAAAAGAGATGAAGAAAAAAAGAACATAGTGTGGTGGTGCAGGCTGTAGCTTCATGGGCCGCCATTTTTCTTAAATCTCCTTTATAGGGTTACACAGAACCAAACCGTGACAGATCCCCGAGAAGTTATTTTCACCTCTCGCTACAAAACAGTGCTTCCGTTTTGCTTGCTCAGCTTATTTTGACAATCAAATCTGCAAGCTGCAGCTTAACCCTTCCGATTCTGACTATGAGCGCGGGTTTAGGTTATATAGTCCACAACTATTATTTGATCGTCACTAAGCTAAGTGCAGGTGCTCGGCTCTGATTGGTTGCTCCTGCTCAACGCATCACACCTATATTGGCACCTCCAGAGATGAAAACTTGGGTCTCCTCGAAAAAATAAATCTAGAGGTAATTATTTCGGCTGAGAAGAGTGTCCATAATTTTGTTTTTGTTTTTATATGATAAAGAAATGGCAGCACAATATAGCATGGTGCTTTGGAGCTGATGTTGCCACCATCAGGCCACTTTACTCCAGCTGCTGCATCCTTTCACACCTCTAAGCATCATATTTTCACTCATTTCCATTGGCTGCAAAAAATCATCGCAGTCTCTCTCTCTCTCCATAAATACTGAGAGTAGGCTATTATCCGCATCCAACAAGCTTACCCGGGAGGAAACTAATCAAAGCCGCTTGATAAAACAGCTCTGCAGAGAGAGAGAGGCGTTTAGAAAAAGGCATTTAAAAAAACAACTGAAGTAAGTGACTTATTTAACTTACGCTGGCTTTACCAGGTTAATATTTTTAGTGTAAGTTACATTTATTTAAGTGATACGGTTTTTTTTTGGTTTTTTTTGATAATTGACGGTGCGTGCGATGGAAATGCAGATAGCCTACAAGGAGATAATTGGATAGGCGTGTTTAAAAGGAAACTTTTCTCCCTCCGGCCTCTGTGGGCTGCATGCTCGGAGCAAAGGGGCGTTCAACCGATTAATAGCAGGCCGGTGGAGCAGTCCGCAACTTCACATAATACACTCGAACTGCTGGGTGTTTGACGAGAGACCTCGGATGTATTCAGGCATGTAGAGGAGGGAGGGTGAACCCCTGAAGTCAAGTTGTAGGATGACAGAATTATTCAAAATCACATATATATACAGTATTATATAGTAGTATATAGCCTAAAATTAGGCTATAGAAAGGTTCCACTTTATAATCAAACGGATGGCAAAGCTATTGGGATATTATTTAATTATTATTTTAGAAAATAAAGTTCAATATTGAATGTGCACATCAATAGGCATAATAACAATCGCAACTTGTATTTTTATGTATTGCTGAATTTTGACGATTGAACTTTTGCAAAATATTTAAACATTGAAATTATTCACATAATGAACATACAAATACAAACATACAGGTAACTGGACTGAATCAATAATAGGAACTACTACTACTACTACTACTACTACTAATAATAATAATAATAATAATAATAATAACAACAATAATAATAATAATAATAGAACGTGCATGTGTCAGTTTGGGAAAGTGAGTTGTAGGGCTGGTTGTGCTGGGGTTGGTGAGGTTGAGGGGGGGTGGGGGTGGGGGGGTCGGTTGTCTGGCAGTCAGCTGGTCTGATAAATACAATGCCAGTCTTTGTTTTATTTTCGTGACGCAGAAAATTAAGGAGACCTGAATGCGGAGTCGTGGCTGGCGTCCTGTAATCAGGCCAGCGCGTGCCGGCCGGATTATCTCGTTAATTTCTTACAGAAAAAAAAAAAAAAAATCTCCTGTAGCCAATAATAATTAATGGCCGGGCAGGGTATTTATTATTGAACGGATGTGGAGCAACCGGTAGCCGGGGGTGAAAAAAAGTGACAGATTGAGTATAGGAGTGGCCGTTATTGGCTCTATAAAAACGAGGGGTCCGGCTCTAGAGAGGAGCACTCTGGGGTCCTGCGAACTTTATTCTACAGGTAGGTGTCAATGGAAACGTTACGAGAGTCCTCAGACAGCAGCATATGGAATATAGACTAATTAGCTATTACTAACAAAGAAAGTATTAAGGCCTATTAAACATTGTTTTTTTTTGTGTGATCAGTATTTTTTCTCCTATATACTAAAGGCCTTACCATTTAAAGATATATATTAGAAAAATATACATATACATATTGAATCTCCTATGATAGATCTATACTAATTTTAATATTCCTAAAATGTACATGTGTCTCATAAATGTTTAATTCTTGTGGTGACCCTATTGCTTATTGATTTATATAATATTCCTATCAAAGCAGAATATTGCTGAGCATCCTTGTCAATATAATTTAGGTTACATTGTTTCTTTTTTTTGGCATTGTAAAAGATGGAATAATTGTAAGTTAATAGACCTCGTTTTGATAAATTGGTCCATTTACCAATAGGATATAATTTATATTTTAAGTATGAGACTGAAATTAAAGTTTTTACTGTAAAGAAAAAAATGTTTTACAAAATCTGTAGACCAATTTAGTGGGCCATCTTCTTGTTTGTTTAGATTAAGATTAAGTGCTCCTCTCTAATCAACACTTTTAGATAGTCTCACCTTCCAAATCTAATTACCGGGAGCAATTCATTAGGAAAGGAGGGGGAACGCCGCGAGGAGTGTCTATAATATGTCAGAAATCAGTTTGGGGAATGCCTCCATGTTTCTAATTATTTGCTAAAGTTGTCCTTCGTATTTTAATTTCGTTACATTTGAATGTACATGGGTTTTAGTGGAAACAAACAATGGGCCCGAGATATAGAAATGAAGATGCTCAGTTGTATTTGAATGAGCGCTCAGTTTGCAGGATGGCCTTCTTTGTTTGTTCCCTAAAGTCTTTTGTTATCAGCATTACTTATCGGTCAACAGTGAGCTTTGTTTCTGCAAATGGCCCCCCAATCAGCTGTCTATTTAGCTTCGCCTAACCTGTGGGTATATGCTAATTGAGATCCCGGTTGGAGCCCAACGAGTGTGCGCATTTTAACGACAATGTTTTGTTTTGGTGGTACTAGGAGAGGAGTGTGTTTGGGGGTGGTGGTAAGGGGGCGGGCATATAGTAGCAGTTAGTGTGTGTGTGGTGGTGGGGGGTGATGGCGTAAACGCCTGTCAGCCAGACAGAGCATCCTCAGTCCAGCAGGGGACAGCTGGGGGTCTCCACTCGCCTTTAAGAGCCCAGCGAGTAGGAGGACGCCCACTTCTTTAAAACCCACCGTGGTGCGTAAAGGCTGCGCGTAAAAGTCTGCGGACACAGACGAATTGCATGCGCCAACCTTAAACACCTTCCTGTTTTGTGTCTTGCTCCAGGTTGATCTAGTCGAAGTGAAAGACCAAACGGAGACGCGAGAGGATTAAAAACACAATTTTCTGCCCTATTTTTCTGATTTCTTCTCATTGTTGCCCCATCGTCCGGCCGCCAGCATGATGTCCTATTTGAAGCAGCCGCCGTACACGGTGAACGGACTGAGCCTATCTACCTCAGGAGTGGACCTGCTGCATCCATCAGTGGGATACCATGGTAATATACCCCGACCGTGTAGAAATAAATGAATAAAAAAATTCAGATTGTTTGGATACTTTATGTGTATTAAATGTCCACATTTATTTGCACTCATTTGCATGGATCAACATATATTATATTATTTAAATTAACAACTGACTCATGAATTATTATTTTCATTAGTGAGGACTGTTTAAGTATCAAATAATCAAGTTATAGAAGTTGATATTTTTTAAATTACGCTCTCTTTAAATTTTTGAGAAGATGATTTCGTTTCTTATTTTCATTGTTTCCCCCTCTTATAAACAGGAACCCCTCGCAAACAGAGGAGAGAGAGGACGACCTTCACGCGGGCCCAGCTCGACCTGCTGGAGAGTCTGTTCAACAAGACTCGGTACCCCGACATCTTCATGAGGGAGGAGATGGCCTTAAAGATCAACCTGCCTGAATCCCGAGTGCAGGTGAGTCCCCAACACGAATACCACAGTCTATTCATGGCAGGTCGATAATTGGAGATGTTGTTCAGTGAGAGGCGCTCCACTTCAGGACGAAGTGTCCTCTTCATTGTTGGAGAAGTGCTTGATAACAGTCACTTCTTAGGCGATTTTTTTTTTTCGCTTTCTGCATTTGATTACTTTTGTGAATTACTAATAATAAATATAAACTTTATAGACTTTATGAGTAATCCTATTTTCAGAATAAAGTGTATATGGTCAAAACGCCTGTAAAACGAAGTATTAGGATTTTGGAAAAATAACATACATAATGTTCTGAGATATAACTACAATTATTCGTTATAATGTGTTTTTGCGATCACTTGGAATTTAATGTACTATGTTTTCAGTTTACCATTACACTGCAGGTTTTGTGGAGTATCTGTAATCCTAAACAGTCAAAAGAAAATACGTTGTTTTTTGTAATAACTAAATAAAATTAACTAAAGCGTATTTTTGTTCCAGGTATGGTTCAAAAACCGACGAGCCAAACATCGCCAACAGGCCCAGCAAACCCAAAGTGGAGTGCAGAACAAGGCAGTCAGCAAGCCGGTGAAAAAGAAAAGCTCTCCGGTCAGAGAGGCCAGCTCAGAGAGCGGAGCCAGCGGGCAATTCACGCCGCCCTCGAGCACCTCACTCCCGGCTGTGAGCAGCAGCGCGGCCCCGGTGTCTATCTGGAGCCCGGCCTCCATCTCCCCGCTCTCCGACCCGCTGTCTACCTCCTCCTCCTCCTGCATGCAGCGCTCTTATCCCATGACCTACAGCCAGGCGTCGGGATACAACCAGGGCTACACGGGCTCCTCGTCCTACTTCACCGGGATGGAATGTGGCTCCTACCTTTCGCCTATGCACCACCAGCTATCCGCCGCGGGCTCCGCCATGAGCCCCATGGGCAGCAACGGGGTCTCCGGCCACCTGAGCAACGCGTCTTCCCTCTCCTCTTCGGCGTACGGCGCGGCGGGGCTGGGCTTCAGCGGCGCTGCAGACTGCCTGGACTATAAGGACCAAACAGCCTCCTCATGGAAGCTCAATTTCAACGCGGACTGTTTGGATTACAAAGACCAGGCAGCGTGGAAATTTCAAGTGTTGTGAGAGGAGAGAATTAAAGGGACAATTTCACAAGCTGCAGACTATACAGGCAAATAAAAAAAACAAAACAAGGTTGGGAGCAGCGAGTGCGCCGTTTTTCCACCATTACAGGCCCCAACTTCTACCTCGGGCAGAGCAGAGCAGGACTGCCAGCCGGTTGTCTCACTTGTTGGGTTAACTTATTGAACATTCAGACTGACTTCTCCTCAACTTTGATCAAGGACACGGAACAAATGTGTTGACCAAAAGGAAAAAGAAAGGATCAAAAGAGCGAAAGATCCAAGCCTAACTTGGTTGAGTTTGAGGAATAGGTCAGGGTTTTTTCTAAGCTCCTTAAAGACTCCCCTCTCTTGTCTTCTTTTTTTTTTTTTTTTGGCACGCTGAAGGGCCCCTTTGATCAAAGCGTTGTGCATGAGTGTGTGTTGTAGAGAGTGTGTGTGTGAGAGAGAGCAGCTCTGACATGAACCTGGATGCACTATTAATTTATGAGAAATGTTTAAAACTAGTTATAAGAGACAATCAGTCCGTTTGCGTGTGATCATAAATGTCCCTTATGTGTTTTTTGAATTATGTTCCCCCATGTGTTAGATTTCTTTTTAAAATTGTGATTCTTTGTACTACTTGTATGCAATTTTGCTTCGCGCTATACATGCGCCTCAAACCCAGCTGTGAATTTGATAGATTTATTTCCATGTCTCGAGTGTTAAATGATAAATTATTATGAGGACATATTCGTTGAATGAAATGGGGAGTGCAGAGGAAATCAAACCAGCAGCAAGCAAGGTCCATTTGAGCTGTAAAGTGCTGCGAGAAAAGGCCACAAACACACTAAATAACAATAAAGATCACTTGACCTGACCCAATGCTGTGTAAATCAATCTTAATCTTCTGTGTTTTTCCTGTTTGTATCACTTGTTTCTGCACACAACACACCGCAACATGTCAACCAGCCTAAGCAGGGGAACCCATCTAATTTTACCCACATGTTTAATTAGATTTGACACTTTCTGGTTTGGCATACATCTTATATTGAAGTGTCAGAAGTGCCACATCTCATCCTCGTGATGATCACCAACCTATTATTTATATTACCACTACTTCATCACTAGAGTCCGTGCATGATTTCGGTGCAGGCAGGGAGGAATGTGAATTATGTGAGAGCTATGCTAATCCCGTCTCATAAAGAGGATAATCCAACATTTTTATTGACGGCTGCTCTTTGGTCCAGCGCGCACCGCTTGCCAGTTCACACGGAGAAATGTGAAATGAGCTCTGCAACTCAAGAGTCCAGGGGCAAACACGAGTTTAAAGACTAGTTATACACCAAAGAAAACAGCAGAAAATAGGACGTGGTGGTTTTAAATAATAATTCAATTTATTGTCCATGTAAAAGTGGGTAAACTGGGAAAAATATACAGTATATTTTCAGAACAAACATCACCTAAAACTATCTGCAGATGGGTAGTTGATCTATTATTTGTTATATTGATTATATATATATATATATAGTGGCTAATATCAAAATCATATTCAGCTTCAAATGTAAATCAATGTAAGACATCTGTTGCAAGGATTTTGATTAGTCCTGCATTGCACATATGGATATGGACAGAGAGAGAGAGGGGTGAGAGAGCGAGAGAGAGAGAGAGACAGAGGGGGTGAGAGAGAGAGACAGAGGGGGTGAGAGAGGGAGAGAGAGAGACAGAGAGACAGAGGGGGTGAGAGAGGGAGAGAGAGAGAGAGAGAGAGAGAGAGAGAACTGTATATGAGCCTGAGCAGGTCCGGGGGCTCGTGCGTGGATTAAAGAAGAAGAAGAAGAAGAAGCAGAAGAAGAAGAAGAAGAAGAAGAAGAAGAAGCAGAAGAAGAAGAAGGCTCGTGCTATCGGTCTAATTAGGATGTGACAGGAGACGTCAGAGAGGCTTCTAATAACTCTGGCGTGACTTTCTGCTGCCGTTGAAGTGCTTTGTTGTCCATTTGACCCCCAATTAGCACCGAATGACACACGCAATAAAACAGCGACAAACAAGTGATTATTGTCTAGCGTGCGCTCTATTAAACATTATTGTAAATTTGATTTATAGCCGTTTTATATATTTTTTTAAATAGATATATTTAAAAAAGTTAAATTAGCAACCATGACAAAGGATTAGGAGTTGACACAAGCCTCAACATGTTGATTCACGTTAAAAATGGCAACATATGAACTTGACCTAAATAAAAACAAGATTAATTAAGACAAATAAATACATAAAACTAATTTAAAAAACAACAACAATAAAACAGCTGCACATGGGATGTGGAGTTAAGGAAGAACACAATAATTAATAAGAAAAAATAGACCTAATTAATATCATGGGGGAAATCTCTCATTTAGTGGGGCTAGATGAATGGAACAGTCAAATCCATGTGTCCATAAAGATTATAGCTCTTGCATTTTATCTGTGAGACGTTCTGTGATGAAACATATCAGATAACTTGCCATATTTAAAGTTTTCAACAGGTTCAGTAAATGTCAGCAGAGAGCAGTAAGTCAGTGTTCCTGCAGCAGGAGGACTGGGGCCCCCTCGAGTATCCATTCGGTTTTAATTAAGCGCAAGCGGCACTGAAGGAGACATATGGGTCCGGCAGACGCGCTTCATTAATCCTCTCATCGCATTTGAGGAGGTTAAACAAAAAAGAATAGCCTCGGAAGCTTCTTCTTGGCATTTTGTAGACCGTCGCCCCTAGGCAGGGCTTTCCTCAAGCGGCACCACTTCACCGCGGCCGGGGATATCCAGGTTTCCCCGCCGGCGGAGAGGGGATCCGACCGACGCTGGAGGGGCGCCTCGATCCTGCTCCACAGCGGCCATGGGCCTCAAAACGACAACACTTTACCCCTGTTTTACTGGTGACAAGAATGTAACCGGAGCAGATACATACTGAGATGAGGATACTCAAAGAAGAATACATAGCCTCCTACTACTGTATTAGCGACATTTGTTTCAAGGCTACTTCACCATGCCTTCACAAAGCATAGGCCTGCAGGGCGAGTGTTGGACCAGCTTTTACCAAAATTGGTTAAATATTCAAATATCATTCTTAAATAGTCTTAGAGTTTCAGTGAGATATTGACAACATTGTATTTAATATAATTTTGCTCCAATGCCCCAATGCTATACTGTATATTACAGGCCTACTAATGTACTGGTCACTTCCAGTGTACCATATACATGATAAGGACAGTTTAGTGCAGTCTCAATGATATGCTTTTGACATAGTCAAATATTTATATAGCTATTATATATTTATGATTTAGTATATTAAATTATTAGTATATTATATTACTGTATTTTGTATTTCGCTTCTAACCTATTCCTTATTTGCTTCATAATTTATGTGACTGTTTTAACACTGCAATTCCCCACTGGATTTTTATTGAAGAACAAACTACACAATTTCAAAAGATATATCAAGAGTTGCTTTGTAAAGGAGGCATAAAGAGGCTATCATTTAATAATTGCATCAGGCAATATTGCTATTGCTGATTGTATCTATCTAGGCCAGTGTGCTAGCCTATACCTATTTATGCTATAATAATAATAATAATAATAATAATAATAATAATACAATCATAATGTGATATGATAATTATTGTCTGAAAGATTCATGATTTTATGTCATAGTGTAGCCAATATGAGTTTTACAAAGCAATACCCCATTTTCTGCCAATTAGGAAATTGTGATTTTTGTGATCTATTTTTTAGACACTAACTCACTATTACATCACTTAGTATTTCTGTCAAAATACCAGTTAAATAGAATCATGAAAGCCTTTTTTATAAATCACATGCATGTCTGAAAAGTTTCACCTGTTTTGCATCTGAATCCAACTAAATCCCCATTAGTAATGGATGATTTAGATGTAAAAATATTTCAGATTGGCTTTGTATCAGCATATCACACATCCTGTTTTTTCAGCTCTTTTTGTAGTTAATTTATGGACTGATTGTTTTTTTTGTGTCAGACCAATATAAGGGGCCTATATTGGGAACAAACCAATATGTCAATTATTGTCTGGAGAGAGGGAAGGCATGACAAAAAAAACATCAAGAAACGTTTATGATGAACAATTCACGATTTAAACAAGCCTATCAGAGTGGATTTAAATAGGCTATGCTGTTATCAGCTGTACAACGTCACTGACAGGCATATGACTCTGTTTTTTTAAGAAGAAAGAATTAGTGAAAGTACTGGGGCAACAATCCTGCATATTTGAATACAGTAACCGCCGTTTGGTAATGGACCCGATTTCTCCACGACAGATGCATAAAATAAGCACAAGATGAACTGAATGTAGTTTCTTTTATGAAGAAAAGAACATAAGAGATAAACGGCCAATTTGTTGGTGAGAATATAACTGAAGACTATTGTTATGCATAAGTATGTGTCCTACATTCCCAGAGAGACGATGTCTATCAAATATCAACACAGCAACGCATACATAATTCATCCGCAACAACAACAGTCATGGGATCTCATTTAAATGAATGAAACAATAGTGTTTCTGTACTCCTGTCAGACTGGCGGTTGAGGAATATGGTAAATGGTTAAAAGTACACAGCCGTAACTCTTTATGACCTTCTCTATCTGTTTTAAACCTTGTAATATGAAGAGTGATTTAATCTCATGGATTACACAATTTTGATGAGATTAATCTCAATTCTATCAAATGCACATGCTAAATGTTGCCATGTGATGTTTTAATGGGACTTAAAGCAGCGCAAAGTGTTCTTTTAATTGGAATCCAGGAATGCCACAGGGTTGTTGATAAAGGCAGCGCTCGCTCAAAGAGAATGTAATGTAAAACATTGTTTTTCACATTTGGAAATTGTTTCTTGAAGAAGAGGCACAGAGTTGACAAAGTGAAGAGCTCCAGGGGAAAGTGTTCCTGGAGCTGTTTTAACTGTAAATGTTGATGTTGCTTTTACTGAAAAAGCTCAGCAGGGGTGGTAAGAAGACTTTAAATTGTGTACTTAAGTAAAAGTAGAATACAGCAATTATTGAAGATTAAAATCCCCGCATTTAAAATTCTACTATTACGAGTAAAATGTACTTAAAGTACCATAGGTGAAAGCACTTGTTCTGCAAAAAATGTCCCCTTTGAATGATGTTTTATACATATTACATTATCAGATTGTTAATACTGTTGCATCAATGGGTAAGTAGCATTTTGCTATTGTAGCTGGTCAACGTGCAGCACAATTTTGGTAGTTTAGTCCAGTGACACCCAACAAGGGTCACAAGATAAATTTGATATCTTTGATATCTATGTTTAATGTGAAAGGAAAGTTCTGCTACACAAATGTGTGTCAATGTTTTCAAATTCTCCTAATCTTTGCTTTGTTGTCATATATTGGATAATTTTATGTATTTGGGCCCCACATTTAAATGATACAATCTGAGAATTTTAGAGGAGAAGCAACTCTTTGGTTGATCTGCTAACAACTCAGGCATTAAATTAGGTGATTTTTGTGTTATACATTTTCATATTTGTTTTGCAGAGGCCATTGCATGTCCCTTAGGGTCATCAAACAGAAGACAAGTGATACTGTATGAAGCAACCCAATGAGCATGACCTTGTTGTTCATCTCAAGTATATTAAATATAAAACACTGTTGGACAACATGGGTCTACTATTGGCTGTGTCATATTTTATCAGGCGCCCATGGACAGTTTGTTGTTATTGTGCATAAAATTAGGATCACAGGGCCTTGTATGTTTATTACAAGGTTTGTTCGGCTCTTTTCCAATTTACGATGGAAACTGCTGCAGAAGATGCTTAATAACTGGACCTCCTGAGTGCTTCTTCAATAATAACAGCTGCTTTCGCCTTCTGTTGATGTTATTCCCGTATTGCAACCATGTCACACTACATGCATGTTTTTAATTTTCTTGTGAGGATAGGCACACTCTGCCAAACACAAAAGCATGAGTATACAAGATAAAATGATTAAGAACATGCATTTAAAGCTTTTCTGTGAGAGCGTCTGAAGATCATATAAGTCCATTTAAAATCAATTAAATGCTGTTAAATGCTTGTAGTCATATTATCGAGTAGAAAAACCATGCAGGCTAAAAATCCCTTTTATAGATTCCAGGATGAGCACAGCCCTGCTCTAAAATCATGAAACTGTATCTGATTTGTATCATAATCTGTACATTAATCTCACTAAATAATAACTCAATTTATGTAGAATTAACTGATTTTCAACACTTTAGCCAGTTATGAACGTATGCAAACCTCTTATAAAGAAAACATTAGTGAAATGTTAAACTAAAATACTTTAGAGTGGTGCTAGGATTTGAGCTCGGCGTCTCTCCCATATGGCTGGAATTACACGAGCCAAAATATTAATAATGCTGGGATATTGTCATTTGAGGAAATACAGCGCTGTAAAAACACACATATGTTGCACACACACAAACACACAGAAAGCTGATTACAGGTTTAAAGAAAATCCAGCATATGTAAAAAAATAAAAATAAATAAATGAATGGCCATCATAGAATTAGTGCTTTACATAAAGTTAATGCCTAGTTAATGTTTCTTTCTCTCTTTTTTTTTTCAAAAGAATCCATTTAGCTTGAGGACCTCACGACCCTGGATTATGTCGACAGTGGACATCCAGCCAACAAAGCACTCCTGCCCTTATGAGAACAGACCATTAGCAGGGGGGAAAAATCATAAATCTCCTTATAAGAGCAACAGAGAAATGTTGTAATAACAGATTACTTCCATCTAATGGCCAAATTTACATCCATAAGCTGACGCTAAAAGCTTTTGATGCAAACAGATGATTGAGTGAGGCTTCGTCAAGGAAGCTATAGGACAGCGAGGAGGAGGCATTGTGGGTAGCTACACAAATAATGGAATTAAAAACACCTGCACATTGGTTGCTGCCAGTTTACTCGGAAACGTTAGCCTGGTTAATCTGAAGTTGGCCGACTTGCTTTGCTCAAGAGTGATACTATAAGTCTTCTAACACAAGAGTTTGTTGCTGAGAGCATTGAACTTGAGATGGTATATTACACACTGCTCCTGATGCAACGCAGCAAGAGAATACATCTAAAACCTCAAATCTGTTTGTTCATATCGGAAGGTTGTATGTAATAATCCAAAAAGGGAGGCCATTATGTATATATTTACAAACTGGATTTAAATGGACTGGATAGTTTATGTTGGTCACGTTAACAACTAAACATGTGAGCTGCTAATGGAAGCAATGCATTTAGCCTTTTTTTGGCAAAAATATCAGCATACAGATGATTATGCTTCAGGATCGGTTTGAGATGTTTCTATGGACATTTTGTTTGGTTTTGTAACTCAAAGGAATTCAAGATGATCAAGGTTTTACTCTATGAACATGAAACCACCAGCTTTTAAAGAGATTAAGTGTTTTATACTAAAAACGATTTTACCTAAAAATCAGACAGAAAATATCTTAACTCAAGATCCATTTAGCTTTTTTATGGAGCTTTTAACTACGTTCCAACTGCATCTCATGTTTTTGTTAGATGATGGAGTTTGCCCAGTTTTCGAGCTTCAATCACGGATTTTCAAATTGAACTAATTTCCACTAACTTTAACCCCAAAACTGGCCACAATCCGATCAAACAGGCGCCTTGCTAACTTAAGTAACTTTCTGACAATGAAAAGTTCTGCCATATAGTATATTCAGATTCAGAAAACTGCGAGAATACCTTAAAATAAGGTCACATCAGGGCCAACAGCTCTCTAAGAGGACAACTCGTTTAACACTAAGTGACCTCAACTGCCAAACTTCTCCTCTATCGCAGTTACAATACAGAGGTCAAAGGTCAAGGGGCCTCCCGTTGCTTGTCAGAAAACCGTACAGTGTAGAAAATGTCAAAAAAACAACATACAACTCCATCCATGTCCATCTTTACTGCAATTACAGACGAGTATGACGTGATTTAGAAAGATAAATCAAAACCACAACTGTAAGGCACAGGACAGGCCTGATGATTAGTTTCCACATTTCCACTGCATCGTTGACCTTCCTCCTCACTCTGTCTCTATCTGGGCAGATGGAGAGGTCGTACAGTAGAGGAGGATGGATGCAGAGTTTGTTGACAGATGCCTCTCTCCCGGCCCCGCCTCGTCTCAGCCCACCTGTTAAGGGCAGCAGCGAGCTCCTGGAGGCGAGCATGTCTGTTGCGGACGCACGCCGGGAGTAGGTGACAGGGGAGGGGTGGACTGGAAACACTGGCACGTGCTTCCCTGCGGAGAATCTTTCTCCAGTTACAAGTCTCGGAACAGGGCATGTGTGTTGCATTTGGTGTGGGTGAATGAGCGCAGGTGTGTCTCTGTGTTTCCTCCCCCCTCTGTGGCAATATAAAGCAGAGTGTGTAGCAAGCGTTGATGGGTTTGTGGATCAATCATATGTGTGTGAGCGTATTAGTGTGTGTGTATGTGTTTAGGGGAGCAGGAGGAGTGTGCCCACTCTGCACCCCCACAGCCGCCACACGCCTGGCCACCTGCTCTGGGATTAGAGAGCATGCGGATTACACGCGTCACAATGGAGATACACAAACACAAATATGCCCTCGGCCAACAAAGGATACACACACACACACACACACACACACACCGGACAGCCTCATCACTAATCGCTTTTAGCATCTTCAATATTTTCATAGTTTGGGAAACAATGACTCTGGACGCAGCGCACAACAAAGCAGATGATATTTATGTTTATGGTGACCGATGCTTTTAGGTGCAGGAGTAGAGATTTAGAACTTTTTTATTGTATGTGTTTGTTGAGGATTATTATTGCACCATTCACTGGACTTGTCATTTCAGTGGGTCTTAACATGTGTGCCTCTGTGTGTGTGTGTGTGTGTGTGTGTGTGTATGTGTATGACCCACAACAGATCTGCTGTCCTACTTTTCAACCATAAAAACACTGTGACGTCAATACGGAGAAATCAACAGGCGAACCTCGCCAGGAAAGGTCTTTAAAACAGAAAGTCACCACTAACAACAACAGCATGGAAAACATAAATCCAAACAACAACTGTCTTTCACAACAACTATTGCCAATTTATGTGTGTTATTTAAAGGCCAAGTGCTCTAAATGACAAGAAAAAGGGTCTCCACTCAAAGATGACTTGGGCCTTTCTTTGCACTGTCCTGTGAAGAATAGTTCAGTGAAGCATGATTAGTCATTTCTTTGATCACAGTCTGAGGTGTGTTCATTGCACACTTGTAATGATGTCAGAAGTTTACAGATTATTAATATAGCACATCATTTGCTCAGTCTTTAACATTATTGTGTTCAGGGAAAGCTGTTGAGCTTTGACTCAGTTCCCCTTAATAATTTAAAGGGGTTAACTCTAACCCTTTAAAAAATGTAATCAGATCAAATAAATGTATATAATAATAATAATAATAATAAAGGTAAACTACAGAACTACACAGCCTTTTCCCTAACAAGTAATTCAAAATAGATTTGAATGCATAGAATGGACTATAGACTATTTGGGTAATAATTTCAACTTCATAGGAAAAAAGTGTTTTGAAGTCAAAGTAATTTGAAAATAATAATATTATAATAATTAAAAACATGTCACCAGTGATGAAACAAAGGAAAGGAATATTGAAAGCATCATCCAGAGGCTTGAGAGTAGCCATCAGTCTCTTGCATGTACATTTAATAGTCGTCACTGTAATGTTTGCTTTTGTACGCATGATGTAATTCAGCGCTGTGTCATCTAAATATATTTTAATGACATGTTTTGAACTAAATCACAGAAATTACAGTAAGGTGACGTAAAAAGATGCCAAGATCCTGATGTACAGCAAAAATTAAGCGCTCCGCGTGTTCAGGGACATTTATAAAAACAATGTTTGACCTCCTACACTTGTTGTGTAAGAGGCCTCTGGGCTTGTGCTTGAGTGTATAAATACAGTCATGGTGGGATGTTGGGGGGGGAGATCTTCTGCCGCCGTCTTCCCCCTCTTCCTCACCTCCTTATGCCCCACGGGGTCGGCGGGTTTGTTTTGCTAATGACCCCATCCCGTTACGACCTCATTCAGTTTGCACTCAGTAATTGGTGGCTCACTGACACACTGCGGTGTCGGGGGAGGGGCTCACACGCCTGGGGAGGGGGGGGGCGGTCCCATTGTAAACATTCCTCCCTGACAAATAAGGTATTGTTATTGATGATTAACAGCAATGAGGGGTGCTGTGTGCGTGTGTGTGTGTTTGGGCAGGGAAAAGGATAATGTAGGTGATGAATGATGATGACAAGAGAGGTGTTACCACAGCTTAACCTCAGCATGGATAAGTGGCAGTAATGAAGATAACTAATGATGACAGTACATCTATTGTCGAGCAAGATGATACTCTTTACACCTTCCGTTGCTGAAAGGTCATTGTGCAAGGCACTGAGTACTTTCCTAGAGTATTTCTATTTTCTGGTACTTCATATTTATACACCACTACAATTCAGAGGGAAATATTGTACTTTTTTTTTTTACTACATTTATTTGACAGTTGTAGTTACTGTTACTTTGCAGATTCATATTGTTACATATACACCACACACTTGCAGTGTAGGCTTGGATGCCTGGTGTTGCTGGTGGATGAGTTTCTTTGCTGCCACTTGTCTTTTGTATCCTAACAGAGATCTTATCCATACTCTTCCGCTCCTGCAAGAACTTTATTTCTTCACATTTTAAGAATGGAACATGTAACAAAGGTCTCAAGGCTGGAATCTAACCCGGGACATTGTGGTTATGTGCTGTAACCACTCAGCTACCAAGGTGCTCCAGGTATTGCTATTTTAAATAAAGTAAAATATCACAATGCCACTGATGCACAAAAGGAACATCTAAATATGCTGCACTAATGTGGTGGATGTAGTTATTATCTATGACAGAAGTGAATAAATTCCTCTCACCCTCCACCTCTTTTTCCAAAACTTTCCTTCTGACTCATTTGATCACAGATGGAGGCCTCTCTCGCATGGATGAAAGGTAAACTATTAGACTCGTAATATGGCACAAAATTATATCCTCAAGGTCTGTGTGAGTAAGTGTGTGTGTGTGTGTGTGCGCACACGCTTAAGCGTTAAATGGTTGCATGTTGTGAGATATGCCCGGGGTCATTCATGGGTTTTTCTAATGTGTCTGTCTACATGCCATTATTCAAATCAATTCAAGGGGAAGAGTATCATTGTGTGTGTGTGTGTGTGTGTGTACTAACACATTTCACTGAGGAAATGCACCATCAATTGTACATCAAAAAGGTCACATGATAGCCATCAGTGGTAATTATCTCCTACTAGTGTAATATGTAATTACAGACATTATTACCATTAAATATAAAGCATTTACAAATTAATTAGCATATATTATGGGTTATTTGGGTATTTGCGTGTGCTCTGCAGCAATGGATTTGTCAGGTTAACAAAATGTTCTGCAGGTGTTACATTGCGTGTGTCATGCAGGTAAGCGCCACCGGAACCCTCCAAGCAACAACAAAAAAAAACACGGGATGAAAGTGCTTCTGCTTGTTTCTGGTTTATAACAGAACAAACAAACAAAAAACAAGTGTGCACATGTGCCCACAAATGCAAACTCACATATGCACAATCTTGTTTTTTTATAGCGGGTGGCAGCAAAAGTCATTCCTGCAAGCCCCCCCCCCCCTCCTCCTCACCTCATCTCTCCCCTCCTCTCCCCTCTCCTCATCCCACTATCACATCGGACAGGGTCTACTTATAGTACCACGCCAGAGAGCAGAGAATGGGGAGAGAAAGGGTATTATGACAGTGAGGAGAGAAAAGAGAGGGAGCGAGAGAAAAGAAGGGCAGACAGGGTATTATGAGAGAGAGGGATGAGAGCAGTGAAGGCATTTGGAGTCTTTATTCGCCTTCCTAAGCCACGGGCTCCGCTCCCAATCCGATTGGTCGATACGGCCAGCCA
This sequence comes from Bovichtus diacanthus, assembly GCA_943590825.1. Classification (NCBI taxonomy): domain Eukaryota; kingdom Metazoa; phylum Chordata; class Actinopteri; order Perciformes; family Bovichtidae; genus Bovichtus; species Bovichtus diacanthus. The sequence continues at coordinate 2,005,730 of CALSBV010012075.1, read as the reverse complement.
TGTAAATGAAATGCAAAGCAGAGAGACCCTGACTTCCCTTTGCCAATTTGTGGGGCCCTTTCTCTCTTCCTCCGCCGATGGCTTCCTTCTTTTATCAGTCTGTCTTCCTCTCAACGTGACGCCTTTCTTCCTCAGTATCACAGCCTGCCGCCTTCAACCTCTGATTCTTCCTCTCTCTCTCTGGAAGATAATGATTTGCCTTTTTTTCTGTAAGCGCTGAACTCTGCACTTCTCTAATGTTCAGCTCGAAGGATTTAATCCATGCTTTTTTATTTCCTGGGAAACTCCAGTGGTGATTAAGCATATGCTCTTTTGCATGTGTTTGTGTGTGTGCAGATGCACATACTGTATGTCTCCTCACGCTCTTTGCATAGTGCTGGATTTGAGGCCATTAGAGGTTGTTTGCTCTTCACTTGCAGTTTTCTTCAGCTGCATTCGGGTTAACTTCAAACAGGCCTGACACTTACCCAACTTCTACACATTATTTGTTTATATCAAAATACTCTTCCTTCATTTCATTGACTATGTTTACACGCACAATATATTGCCCTTATATATGCCCTCGAAAAAGACAATATTCCTTCTAAGCTATGTAAACTAATGAAAAATATTAATCCATTTATAATTCTGTTTACATGCAGCCATGCATACTACTACTAATATGTTGTATATCATGTCAAAATATGGAAAAGTGGAACAGCTGGAGCCGCTTGTGCCATTTTGCCGCTTTGTGTAATAAAAATCGAATGAGATTTATTTTTTTCCCCCGACCAGTGCGAACACAGCCTCCCTCTTTCAGTCCTTCAACCACCTTCTTAAAAAAGGTAGGCGTTGCGATATTTGAGCATATCAAAAAACGTGTTGATATCCAAGTCTTTCATAATGATTATAGGTGTGTTTCCCCTTCTGACCAGAAATGTGGGCTTTTCTTTTGGACAGGCCAGTTGATTTGTGTACAGCGCACAGAGCTGACCGTAAAGAGTCAAGAAGCTGTGTCTCCTAAACGCATATTCCGAATGAATCCCAAAAACCCGAATAATATCCGCATATCCCACGTCTTAATCGGAAAATGCTACTTTTCAGAAAAGGCCTTATTCGGGAATATATCCAAACGGTAATATGCCGTTTACATGACCCGTAATATTGTCATAGTTAGAATAATAGTGGAATATTTGTGTGCATGTAAACGTAGTTGTTTAATGTCCATGATGGAGACCCTCCTCCACTCCTGCAGGAGGTGGGTCTGTTGACACTCAACTCTTCCCAGGGGGTAGAGTACCAGTAATGGGGGCTCTGGCTGCGTAAAGCCCTGGCTGTGAGATTTAGGTTGCTGTTTATTTATTTTATTTTGAAGAGTCTAATCAGCTCCGGCAGTGTTTAATGTTTTTTTTTTTTTTCTTAACAGGATGGGACGGGGTGACAGACCGATAGATGGGGCAGGACTGATGACAGTTTTAAGTGCAGACAAATGCCACAGTCTGTCCCAGATTAAAAATGCCCACTACCACTATAATCCCTGTAGCACTGCCAAATTGGTATTTCCTTCCCTTCCCTGAACTGAGCAGCGCTGAATGAGCAGAGACTGGGACAGGAAGAGAATGAGCATCACATAAAGCCCGACCTCACTGAACTCCCTGGCCCTGTGTACGGTTGCAGACTCAATTTCTCTCTCATAAATCCATGAATCATAACTAAAAATTAGTTTCAGGGTTTTTTTTTTGCATTGGTGCTCACAAAATGAAGAAACATTATTATGCTCAATTTAGCTCTACTGAGGAAAGATTAGTGTAGAGAGCTGTGGATGCACCTCTGGAAACTAATAATTATATATATATATATATATATATATATATATATATATATAGACAAAATATAAATGATCAGATAAAGGTAAAAATGCAAGACCAGAACAAAGTTGAAAGCAGAGGGACATGGTCAGCAGCTATTCTCAGTCTGTTCATCATGCAAATACTGCCACCTGCAGGTCGCTCAAGTTCAAGCACGAGCACAGACTAAATCACATATCAGAGCAGAACATTCAGTTTGTCCGTAGAGGAATCTCACTTCAGAAATGCACCCCCCCCCCCAAAAAAAATATTTGCCTCCATAATGCATCCAACAGTACACTGTAAACTGACGTAACTGCTGATAATATAATACAAGAATGAAATAAAAACTGACAATGTAATAACCTGCTTTTGACGTAATAAAAATGGAGTGCACAGTGTCATCACCTTTTGCACACAATGTAATACAGTATTACATTTAGTAATGTTATTACATTATGATTTTGGTGACAATTATTGCAATAAAAAATGTAATTTAACATAAATTGTAATACCAAGCAATAATAATCCACACGTAATCCATACTGAAGCTCGTGATAACTCCCCTGGAGCTCTTCCTCCAACCAGTTTAAATTCTTATTGCAAAAAAACAGGACAAAAAGCCTCACTGGAGTCCCACCTACCAACACTGCCAGTTGTTCCTTACAATAAGTGCTAGATTGAAAGATCTGCCAGATCAATATATCAGCCATTAGCTAACTGCTGATATATTGGTATCAGTGTATATGTCGGCAAATAAGTAATATTATGGCTGGACCTGAATATTCGATTTTCAATTTTGGTTTTTTAATATATATATTTTTTTTACCCCTAGGGATTACAAACATGCATAAAAAAACATGCCAAACCATATGTAAAGTGTTTTTATATTCAATAATAAATAATATTATTTATTATAGAATATAGAATATTGGAATTATTACAAATGAACGGCTTCAATTAAACCAAAGGACACGTATTGCAGCGCTATGCCGGCCATCTCAGCCGAGAACAGAGAGATGTCTGAGTCCTTCCGGAGCTGAAGAATATTCGCTGTAGATTACTACCAAAGCTTCATATCCCAAAAAAAGGTATTTGTGACAGCCCTATAATATATATATATATATATTATACGATATAACGATATATCATTATTAGATTTATAAAAACATATATCAATATCAGTATTGACCAAAAAAATCCATCCAGTGTTGGTAGGGCGATAGTTACACTGCCTGGTCAAGCTGGACCCAGATGTGTGCAGCGGTGGGTCACATGGACCACCACAGTTTCAGATGTTCAAACCTGTTTGTGGGTGTGTTTGTCCTTGGTGTAGTACAAACATCAAAAATATATCCATTTCACATATTTTATTAGACTATAGGCAGGTTATATACATTATCAGTTTCTACATAAACTCAAGACGTGTCTTGTATAAGTAAAAAGTTTTACATAATTAAATGTCTGTAATGAACGCTGAACTCCATTTTGCATGCGAGCTCTCTGTCACACTGTCACGGCTTACTGGGACACCTAAAACAGAGCCAGCGTTAATGTTATTAGCGACACCTGTGGTTTTCCTAAGACAGGTCAAAATATCTCTTGAAAAAAAGGTCTACTGTATTTGGGAGTTTACTGCCAAAATAACGACAATAACAAATGACCTTTTGTCATACTTCAAAATCATACCATAAGGCCCACTTTTTTTCTGGGGATTGTTTTTAATGACAACTGAGCAAACTCTATCTGCTGATGAAGCCCGCTAGATGTGGCTGAAGGCTTAATAAACTATAAATAAGTAGACTTTTTGATAATATTTTATTGTGAAACGTCTATTTCCAATGTCAAGAGTGAACCTTCAAACTGGAGTTTTGCCGGAATGATCTTTTATGCATACAAATCCAAGCTGATCACAATTTAAATTTAAAGGGCCGATACACCCCCCAAAAAAAGCCATGCAAATAGTTTTGGTTTGATTTGTCCAGGTTTACATGTCGGGCTCTGAGATTTCTTCCCCCACCTCTGTACAAACGTGCGTCTTTCTCTGAACTGCTCATAGCATTGAAAAATGACATTTAAAAAAATCAATAGTAATGTGTCTTTCCAGCAACAATACTCTGGATAATCTAAATAGCTCACTGTGAATTGTTGTTATTGGTTGTGCTGCTAATATCTCACAACTGCATGGCTAGACAAGAAGAAAAGAAAATATGTTTTTTTGGGGACTGGTCCTGTAACAAAAGGCAATTCAACCTGTACTGTGTAGTATCCACCTGGAAATGTGTGTGTTTGCGTGTATGCAGGTAATGCGCCATGCTGGGCAATGTG
>CALSBV010012075.1:1977589-2001176 GCA_943590825.1 Bovichtus diacanthus | reverse complement strand
TGTGTGTGTGTGTGTGTGTGTGTGTCTCTCTCTTTTTCTGAGCAGTGCTGGCAGGTCTGTTCTGTGCAGCTGCTGGTGGGATTTGTAACATGTCAGTCCGTCGGTTTGAGATGAAACTGAGCCTCTCTCCTACTTGCTGTGTGATCTCTACCTCCCTGCTTCTGTGTGCACTTACTCTTTCCCTCTCTGCTCACACACACACAAATATCCTTGCACGCATACAAACATATTCTACATATACATGCCCACACACACATTGCAGGGACACCCCACATGACCCCCCCCCCCCCAGTGTCCTCATCCTCATAGTTATTAACCCTTGACACATAAATCCAAGGGTATGTGGGTGTGTGATATTAGCTGTGTGTGTGTGGGAGGGAGGATGGGGTTAATCTTTATGTAGTGGGGATCTTTCACACAAGATCACTCAATTTAAATAGAGTGGGAACACTTTGATGTCTCCAGCCCTCCCTCTTTTTTTCGCTCTCCGTCTCTCATTCACCCCTCTAATTTGCTTCATGTCACCCCCCTCTGTGCCCGAGTGATAAGGTGTAATGAGAAATGTTTTCAAAATGGCTCTCACCTACCATGCGATGCTAATTGGGCGTGTGCTTGATACAGCCATAAGAGGAGAGTGCTCATCCCTGACTGTTGAAAGAGGCTGAGGAAAGGGGAAAAAGAAAAGACAAACACTTAGTTTTCCAGCCATGAGTGGATCACAGAGAGTAAAATAAAAGCGACACATGCTTGCATCAACCGAGCGCCACTGAAAGCCCTGCCCCCTCAAAGACACAAAGTAATGAGGGGAAATACCATCTTCATTAGTTGTCATTTACAGGGAATTACGACGATGCCTCCTCGGGGCTGTTATTGGTCACGCTGAAAGCGAGCAGCGAGAGTCAGTGAGGAAAAAGAAGGAACTTGGGAAAAAATGTGGGAACAGAGGAGTGTTTGGCCTATATTTATTTAGCAGCAGAGGGACGCGCTGCATGAGCACTTCCCTCAATAAACTGGGGAACACGAAAGACAAATGAGCTCGGTTTCATACGGCAAAATACAAATAAATCAAACAGGAGCAGAAAAGACAAATTAGGGAGTTCAGTTTCAAGCACAACATATAATCAAACAGAAATAGGGTCACACATCAGAGCTGCAGACTTTAGACTTGAAGAAATAGGAATCACAAACACTACTAAAAAGATGAGTCACATTAAGTTGAATGCAAAATATCCACATTTCTCAACTATAAAAGAGGTTTGTGAACAGAGCTCCAAACACAACAAACCAGCAGGCCTATAGTGACAGACCCTCATATATACAGCTATTGTCAACATTAGCTAGCTAGCTAAATTCACACATTTAAGCTAGCCATTCATTTGGTCACATTAGCTGTTTAGAGTTCACTTGTTTCAGAACCACCTTAAGTGAGTAAAGAAAAACAACACAGGCTCGTAAAATATTGTTTATGTTGAAACGCAAAAAAAATTGGTTGAATAACTAATTCGGCAAAATTGACCGCAGTTCCTTCATGTGGAGAAAAATGGCGCCGTGAAAACGAGAAGCTTTCACTAACGGACAAACAGCCGCTGCTAACGCTGCAGTCAGGAGGTAGTAATACTTTGTCTACCTCAATATTATTGGGTTATCTTATTGTTTATAAAACATTCAGTGGTATTGACTTGACAATATGTTCATATTGTGTTATCGTTGTGATCCCTGCTGTCGAAATGTAGCCTGTGTCTCCAAGCTAATTTCTACAACAACAAAAAACGACACAATTAAGTTATTGAAGGTTTCGTTTAAAAAAACAAACAGATTTTTATTATCAAATTTTTGAATTATACTTTCTGTAAAATTCCCCACATGAAGGTTTTAATGGTGCCTTAAGCACACTGCCAGGAGCAAAATCCTGTTGGAGAAATCCTGAATCCTTTAATTAACGTAAGCGTATTCAGATGTAATCATATACAGCTTAAAATACTCATATCAGCCTAAAAAGTACCCACCATTTGCAAGGTTTTGACCATTGAATGTGAAGTGAGGACATGGTCTCTCTCTACCAATGATGTATACCAAATTAAAGGTAAAATCAATATATTTAAAAGGGAGTGCCGTGATTTGGTAGATGGATAAAAGTGGAGTGGGTGGAGGTGAAAACTGAAGTAACATCATCAGCAGTGGCTTAAGCCTTCAAGAATACTATATATATATATATATATATACAGTATACGATGACAGCCTCCATGGCGGCAGAGTGGGGGACCACTTGGTGAGACACAAGACAGTCCGGATTACCAACCCACTGCCACAACATCACCTCCCTAACAGGATAACACAGCATAATAAACTCCATAAAATAATCAAACTTATTACAACTCTTAACCCCTGTTAAATACATTCTGCTCAGCTTACGTGTGCTGGCATTCTCTGCTAGTCGAGCCACAAAAGAGTATAGTCTTATAAGACTCGAGAACACAGGACAGCAGCTTGTGATGCCTTAATATTGGCTTTAATTGGATTTGTAAATTATGTGGCTAAATTAACACTTTCTATGGCTCGGTGACTTAGTGAAATGTGTAGAAGGGAAGAAAAAAGAAGTGAAAGTCTTAAAGTTAATTAATCGTCTGTGGCCCCGGCTTAATTAAAGTTTCCCAGTGTTTGTAGTTAATGGGTGGATTGATGGAACAATGGCACGAACGCCCCCTGCTACCTCCAGAGTGAGTCCGCAGAGAGGAAAGATTTCGGAGTCGTTGATTAACACTCACACTAACTCAGATGCCTTCACATGCTCCTCACTCCTCATGCTTATACACTATGTTTGTGTGCATGCACACACACAGACATATGCATGTAAACACACACACCCACAAAGTCCCCTTCAAACTTCCCAGCCACAGATACTCCCCATTGAGGGTTTCACATTAATTAGCTGGGATCAAAACCTACAAATCCCTCCACTGAGAATTAAACTGTATTACTAAACCCTGCCTCCATCATCTATAGGTCCCATGACACATGCACGCACTGAGCATGGCCGGCCAAACATGCAAGGGAGCATCAGGGCAAGAAAGAGCAGCTGGGCCCCCATTAACCCCCCCTCTGTGCAGTATGTAAAGTATTTCCTAAATATATAGATATTTCATGTCTGTTCTAATCTAATTAAAACAAATGCATTTAAAAAAAATTCAGCATTTAAAAACAATATAAATTTCTAATTTTAAATCATAAAAGTATTACAGCTGGATTTTTACACATGGCGTCTCTTCAAGACAGGGACTCAAGTTTAGGTACTGGAGCAGGACTCACCTTAAAGCAGCAGTAATTACTTAATTTAGCCTTTGTGGGCACAAGTCCACCACAGCTGCTGGTAACAAGGTTGATGAGAGCGTTGGGTTTGAACAACAGGATGTTAAACTTTACCTACCTGGAATGTTGGAACCCATCAACTATCTGCATTTGAACGCAAAATAAATGTAATGAAAAAAGCGAAATCGTGGTCAGACGATAGCTAATGGGTTCCAAAATTTCATTTCGGCCAATGCGTTCCGCCTCTTTTGCTCTCCAGGACTGTTTACCCGCATGCAACCGAAGTCTGCTCAAATGTGGTCAATACTTCACGGACTACAAACGTAAACCAGAACGCTTCCAATACCAAAATCTTGTCCAGTTGTCTTCAGATTCTGCAATCATATGCAGATATCTGTTATAGAGATTACCTGGTTGGTGCAGTCTTCACATCAAAACAGAATTAAATGAACATCATGCATTTCCTCCAGCTCTTGTATTTCTGAGTTTAAGCGTCAACCAGCCGTCACCCTGTTCTCAGTACAGATGATTTTTTGGAAAACATATCAAAGTTTACCCCTTTGAGTTAACTGAAAACTGGAAAAAGCTTAAATGCTTCTAATTATTATGAGAGCATTTCAGCTAACTATAATAAAATGCTATCTAATCAAATGTGTTAATACACTAATGAGTAAGGACATGTCAATGTTTACATCTTATTATATAAAAATGACAGAATATCTTAAATTGTACCAGAATTGACTTTGTTCATACTCACTTTTAGAGTTTTAGCGTTTGTTTTTTTCACCCATGCTTTCATGCTATTAAATGTAGTGTGGCACTGAGATACCCATGAAATAGGCTTCATAATCTTTTTGAAAAAAGGCCTCTTCCCAATGGGTAAATAGTGAAATAATTTCTGTACAAACTTCTGAATAACGCGTCTCTCGTCAGGTCTTCAGGAGTCTTTCTGAAAACATCCTGAATACTTTACAAAGAAACAAACTTCAATCGTTTAAATTGCTATTTTAAATCAAGCGTTCTGTAATTTTGCAGACATTTGCGGCATCTTATCACATTTGCGTGGTGATGAACATGACTGCCAAAACTGCTCATTAAAACGGTTGATTATTTTAAAGAGGTGATGCAACTCAAAGCAACCTCATCATAGTGTGTGCCCTGCTGTCAGCTTCACCGCTGGTAGACAGCGCCCTCTGCTGGCAGCAGCACATTACTCTTCATTTAAATACAATGAGCTGTGTTCTATGTAACAAACACATTCTTGCATTTATGCTGATCTACAGTGTTTCATACCCTGAAGAAGGAGCAATCCAAAGTTACAAAACAGCCACAAGAACAGAGCAAATTCAACTTTAACAGGTTTATTGACATGTGTATAGCGATTGTCTGTGCACCGGACGATTACAGGAGAATATGCTATAAAATAATACAAAATAGCTGTACATAACACAGATGTATTAAAAGGAATGCATTGTTAACTGTGAGGTTTTTACGCTGTATGTCAGCTACTGACTCACCTATAGTAAGATGAGTTAGGAGGTTGAGGTTTTGCCATCTTGAGTGAAGGTCAATTAAAAAGTAATTAAAAAAACTAAGTTAGGGAACTGCTAATGACGTAACTGGAGGTATCAAACAACCTAAAATACTGAATCTGAAAAATTCACCAATACTAAAATCTAAAAACAAGGGGGAGGAAATTGCATATGGACACCTATAACCCAAAGAGGGTTCAAATGAAGAATAAAACAAAAAGGAAAAGTAAAGAATAATTAGCTAAAATAAATATATCAGGTTATAAACTAGAAGCCAATGAGGGTGCTGCAACGGTTCTCCATTCACATGCCAATGGTGTTACATTAATTGTTGTATATATTATCTTCAAAAGCAGGATTCTCTGGATTTGGCGTGCTAAGAAAAGGGCAGCCGATGGAGATGTTTTCATAGCCTGTTTGTGCCTCGACCCCTTTTATTAAGACCCGTATGTGACTGATGCTAGACCTGTGGCGATCTACTCTACAGTATGCCCTCTACATTTGGCATTTACATTAGATGATTACTCTCACATCTAGTTCATCTGTTTGTGAAACTTTTTTGACTGAAAGTGTCTTCTACCAGGCTTCCTTTAGGCATCGCCAGCTGTGAATCTGAAATCACTGATCCTGAGCTACAGTAATTATCAACACTACGTCAATCATCCGCTGCACTATAGGGAGTTTAAATCTTGTATTTAGACTTCAAATGGCATTTTGGAAAAACAGCACGCTGGTTTCCAATAGCTTTAAATGTTCCATGATCGGTCTAAATACAAAATGAAAATGAGCGGACTTCTCTCTGCAGTGAATTAGATTGGTGGAAAATATTAGCATAGTAGTACAAAGTGGGATTCGATAGGTCTCATTCACAAACGTCACGCATCTATCAAGTATGAGGATTTTTTCTTTTTTAGGCTCTCTCAATTTTTTTTCTTTTCTTTTGGAGAGGTCTTTCAAAACAAAAACCATAAAACAGAAATTCTGCAGTTCTAACAGCTGAGGACTCGGAAGACATCTTAGTCAAACGCTCTCAGCATGATAAACAGGTTGGCAATCAACCGTGCAAAGTTTTTCGAGTAAGTGTACGTGTAGTGTACATACTGTATGTGTACGTTCAGCACATGCAAGCTAGACACAATGTCCATGTGAGTGTGTATTATCAATTATACGTCTTCCACACTTGAGGCTATTATCGAAATGATCTCACTTTTTTTTTTTAAGTTCACCAAGCTACACCATAATATTCAGTTACAAAAATAGTATCACAATATAAACCATTCAATATGAGCACCAGGGAAGGCTAAATATAGCCTGAGTATTTGGCTACATTCATTGTCTGGGCAATGTTTTTTATGGTAGCAGTGTGTTAAGTGTGTGTTTGTTGGACACAGTGTTGGCAATGTTTTCTCACTCACAAGCTCTCCTATATCTACCACACAATAATATTCGGAAACATACAGAACTTGCTTACACTGAGTAACAACGGTTAACTAAAACCAATTATCAGTTAGAAAAATAGTATTTTTTTTTAACACTGAACATCTAAAAGAAATCCCTCCCCATTTCCTAACAAAATAGTTTTCTTTGAAAAAAAAAAAAAAAAAAAAGGTTATCTTTTGAGGTTATGCAAGTCAAACCTTTTTGACACTCCACCATACTAACATGGACCCTGTTTAAGCATAATTCAGTAACCAGAAGTGTGTTCAAATGATCACAACGACGCAGTATGTTCTTTTATGACAGCTGCGGTGTTCTTCTGCAGCCTAAACATGCTCATTTCTGTCAGCATTTTTCGGCTTTTAATGCGTCTGAAATGAGTATTAAAATAAGAGTGAGGCGTGTAATCACTGACTGAGTTGCTCATCTTTAAATTCTAGTGCTTTGGTTACATCACACACGACAGAACATTTGGAAATAGGATAAATCGTGATATTGAACACGCCTCTGGTTGAGCCCTTAACCTGGAAACCATTTCAGCCATGTTCAAAAGCGACCGCCGACCTTACACTTGGCTAAACATAGCACAACATCTAGCTTATCTATGGGAGTGCTATTATTGCTGTAGAGAGTTATGAAGTGGATTTTTACCCGGTTTCATTCCCAGCCCTGTGCTTATCCTCAGTCTGCTTGATAATCAGGATAAGATCTGGCATTAAGAGGTGAATTCTTTGTGGAGTGATCATACAGCGTGTAGTGTTCCCTCTAGTGCTTCAGAGATAATCAGAGAGTCTGCAGATTTTCATTCCAACCTAATACTACACAAGGGGTCTCATTTATGTGGTAGATTTCCCACAAAAAAAGATGCATGCAGACAAAAGCTGAAAACTGCATATACTAATTTGACCCATGGTTAAGAAGTTTCCCTTCATGAATCACTGGGAACTTGAAATGCTGAATACAAGCACAAGCCTCTGATGTCACCTTGTAACCTCCCGCATTTACCATAATTGGTTAATACGGCCTGCTGAGAATACAGCTATGAATATAAATCAGCAGGTCATCCAGGAAGGAAGACAAGGAAGTCAGTGTGCAAATGTATAAAAGATACGTGGTGTGAAATAAAGGTGTTTTTTGGCAGAAGCTGAGACCAGATGGGTTTAAATTGTTTGATGACTCGCAGCATTACAGTAACATGTTGTAACTTGTTAGAAACTAAGAAGTGGTCGGAAGTCAGGCCAATAAGAAGTGCAAGAGGTGGCGTTTCACCGAGTTAAGGACACACAGCTGCAGACGTGCAAGGCACTGCAGATCAACTGAGTACAAAAAGGCCATTCCTTACATTTGTGCAAAAAGCTACGTGTCATTTGTATACATGGCTTCTGAAACAGACAAATAAAAGTGTTTCGATCTGTTTGTCACGTATGACAGAGTGTGTAATCAGGGCAATGTTGAATCATTTGATCATGGAATGATTAAATGTTTTTAAAAGGGTCAAACAGCATCATTTAAGCTCCTGTGTATCTACAGTTTAGTTTATGAGAACCCTCTTTTGTATATGTTCGGTAATCGTAATAGTAAGTAATAGTGTTTGGTTGGAATGACAAAACAGCAGAATATTCCCAGAGTAAATACTGTCCACATGACCTTATTGATCATTCTGTCATGTTTTTTCCACATATTTTCCAGATCTTATACCAATCAATAAGCATTGAAGGATAAACAAGGGGGAGGATTTAGCTTTGAGCTACATTCAGTAACAACGCTGGACAATGTTTGTCATACACTCAGAATGTGAGTGTAGTCACACTTGCTGTTATAGCGTGAAAACGACCAGCACTCCTGATCATTTACCTTTCCATACTGAACACTGACCGAGGTTTGCGACATGAATGGAGCTCAGGCATCTTTGTGTTACTGTGACAGTGGTTGCTGAGGAATGGCGACTAGTCGATAGGGCCCTGGAAGATGAGCCGCGTCCAGCCGGGGGTGCTGAGGGCACTGGAGCAGAAGGGGCAGACAGGTCTGAAGGCGTGCGTCCCGTGGGGAAGCGGGGTCTCGGCCCAGTACCTGGCTGTCCTCTCAGAGCAGACGTGGCCGCACGGCACAAAAGCGTGAGTGGGAGCTCCAGCGTCCACGTACACAGCAGGCTCACAGCCCAGCCACAGGGGCACGTAGGGACCCACGGTCCTGCACAGGGGACATTCCCGGCGGGTCGTGGAACCCTCGCCCTCTCCTGGCATCTCCACTCCCTCGGATCTCTGGCCCCAGTCGTGGCGTCCATGGACGTGGCCGCAAGTGAGGTAGACCCAAGGCTGACGCTCTTCAAGGCTGAAGTAACACATCAACAGTGTCAGTATTTTTAAACTTTGTGTGAACGGCAGTTGTTCAATTTTTATCTTTAAACTATGAACATTACTATTGTAAAAGCTTCTTTATAGGCAGGAACAAAACAAAAAACAAAATAAAAATAATGAGTATTTTTGAAACATACTTTGGCTCCCACCTGTGGCTGCGTGGCAGGCTGGGGAAGGCCAGTGTGCTGAGGCCGACAGGACACTGGGGCCGGGACGCATTGAGCTCCTGGCGAAGTGCTTCCAGGTGACGCAGGGTGGGAGCACGCATGAGCCCCTCCCCTGTACGCCACAACAGGGTGGCACCACACAGGTCGACGAGGGAACCGTCACGTAGTGCACTGCTCTCACCCTCCGCCTGCAGAGGTGGACACACACAGACACATGCTGACAACCAATGCAAAAATAAACCTCACAACCTGACTGAGCCCAAAAAGCAACGCTTTTCATTGTGTGTTCATTTAATGGAAACTGTGTGGTTCGGCAACAACCTTTTTTTTCAAGACGAGACGATGACGAAACGGCACCGACGTCATTAAACACGAATTGTGACTCTATCAACATGCAATATTGTTGACGAAAAAAGGAGTTTTTAACATTTGAGTAAAAAATGTCTTTATTTTCATTGACAAAAAATTAGTTTATCTAGATTATCCAATAAAGGCTAAAATCAAGAAAATAAGTTTTCATTGAATAAAACTATACAAAAATAGTAAAAAATATTTGACTGTATATTTGTTAAAGGTAAGACAAGATAATCATTAGTGGACACGTTAATCAAACTGTTGACTCACCAGTTTGCCCCGGCTGGGTCCAGAGCGTGTCTCCCGCAGGGCGTAAACATCCCCACAGACCGAGATCTCCCTCCACAGACCCTGCTTGGGGTCCTCTGGGAACCCCTCCGGGTGCATCACTAGCACCCCGTTGGTGGTCAGGCCGTCCATATGCCCATCTGGGTTTTTCCATTTGGTTGCTTTCTCCTGTGGTGGCACAGACATGAGATTCATGACATTTAGTATTTTAAATGACTTCAATTCTGATTCCAAAACTGTACTTTTAATTACAAAACTATGTTGGCTGGATCATCAGTCTACTCACCCCTAAGAAGATATTTTTGGAGGAGTCAAAGCCAGCGGCGTAGATACGTGCAGTGTAAGGTGGGTTGCGTTCACACACCACTCTGCAGGCAAAACGTGAGATGGTGCTGGGAGCGATGGAGGGGTCCTCCCCCTCCTTCCCCCCTCCAGAGGTGTCTGTCACCACAAAGTCAATGGGGCTTTCAGTGGAGCGTCCAATCTGTGGAGGGTACAGCGTAGCGTTCACTGACATTCCTGGACACCATCCATCAAAACAAAGGCTTTTTACAGTAATATTCTAAATAAGTATTGGTATATATAACACACAGTTATTAATAGTTTTTGATTCACCCTAACTTTATGGTTGTTTTTGGAATTTTGTTTCCGTCACGGTTGTGGCTTATATTACCACGGGTGAAAGATACGTCATCATTTGTTGGAAATTAGATCAATATGTGATACTATTATAAGAGCAGAACTGTGTATAAAAATAGACTTTCCTGCAGATTTTACACTCCTAATGGTCACAAAAGAACCAAAATAATCAGCCAACTGGAGAAATTCCTTTGATGGCATTACATAACAGCATATTTTGGGAGAAACTTGATCACAAATCTAGGATTATTTGTGTTGTAAAACGAGCCCTTGTTGACCCTGTTTTCTTGATTTCCTCGGTGGTTTACCTGGAACATATCTGTGCTGTTGTCATGGCAGTACTCCACCACCACTGTCTGGTTGCGGGACAGAGTGAAAGAGATGCTGTGCTGCCCCCTGCTGTGGACAGCCTACAACAACAACATCAAAAAGCAAAGTTGATGCACACTCATCTTCTGGAAAAGTCTTTCATTTTCTTCACAGAACATACGTTGGACTGATGTTGTTACTCAAAAATCCATAAGCACACATACATTAGATACATTACAAAGTGTGAAATAAAAGTGTCATACTGTAATGTTACATGTGATAAAAGCATAGGACAATGACTAGATGGTGATAAAAAAATAAATCTTTATTTTACTTCATCATCATGTGTCAATCATCATACAATCATGCATCCGTATGTAGGCGCACACACACACACACACACACACACACACACACACACACACACACACACACCTTGCTATCCTGTGGGGTGTTGAGGATGTGCACAGCGCTGGGTTTGACACCGTTGGCCTTGGCCCTTCGGTACAGAGCAAAGCGGCTCTTTCTGCGCCCGCGGTCTCCGCTCGGAAGAGAGCCATTGTACCTGGAGAAAAGACAAATAAAGTGTGAGCACGGACACAAACACAGTTAATGTACATTAGACTTGCGTACAACTCAGACTCAGATATGACAAGCTGACACACGTTCATTTAAGTTCATCTAGTTTTCTGAGGATGTAAAGCCTAATAATGGGAGAAACACTGTTATCTTGTTTGCATGCTGTATTTATGATCCGTCATGACTTGTGGGGGGAAAAGCTATGAATTGCCACTGATGGTGCCAAGATGTCTGAAGAAATAACTGCAATTAGTGCAGGCGAGTGCAAGATCCAATGATTTTGTGCGTCTTTACAGCTACAGGTCCTTTTGAAAAGCAGCACACTCTGGCCAGTCGGGATTCATGCTAAACTGCTGAACCTCAATGAAAAGGACAACGACCACTTGATCTCACTCACTCAGCTTGTACTTGATGCTCATATTACTGAAGCGGAGCTCGCTCTTCATCCAACCTCAATGAAAAGCATTTTCAGCAGGAGACCATTGCACAATACTATTAACTATAACGCTTCGAGTGACAGCTGCAGTTAAGTTGCTCAATACTACTTTGAAGCTTTGTGTTCATTAGTAGAAACAGACAGGAACATTCAGACTCTTCTTATGAGAATGGTAAATAATGTACTCTAGACCTTGAGTTTTATAATTCAATATCAAACCTTTTTGAAAAAAAATGATGTCAGATTTCATGTATTGGTGCTGAATTACGACTTTGTTCTTAATTCTTTTTAAGCAGAGTCGAACATCCTTTTCACAGTTTGAGTTCCTGCAGAAGGTAGTATTCTGGTTTTAGGCTTTTCTCTAATCAGCAGAGCACGGCCCTTATTAAAAACTATTCAGAGGAGACCCAGCGGGTAGGAAGTCTTTGAGGGACAATAACAGACTTTGGCCTTCAGACATGATCAGATCAGAGGGCATCTGTTCTGATCCGTCTCACAGTGGCCTCGCAGCGTGGGCTGGAGAAACCACTGCCTGCTCTGACAGTGTTTGTACAATAAAGCTGAAACTATGATTGATTCATCAAGCAGTCTCTCATAAGAAAATTAATCAATGACAATTTTCAAAATAGATTAATAAATGAATACTTAAAATGAAAATGCCAATAAGCTGCTGGTCATAGCTTTTCTAATGTAGAAATAAACTTGGATTTCTTCATTTCATAAGATTACTAATTGAATACTTTGTGTGGTTTGACTGTTAACCCAGTCGAACCAAACAAAGTATTCAATTAGTAATCTTATGAAATGAAGAAATCCAAGTTTAGTCACTTCGGGCTCTGGTGACTTGTGGTGAGTATTTGTTATTTGTGACACATTTGTGACATTTGGTACATAGAGTACCAGATCATCTGACAACAGGATCTACAGATTAATTGATAATGAAAATAATCCACTAGCTGCAGCCCTACTAAAACAAAATAGTAGCAGAATTTCATCTGAACTAGAGCTGAAACAATCCGTCAATTAGTTACAACACTTCTTAAGGCATTTCTTTATTTAAAAATACCCAAAAAATACCACCGATGCTATTGTTTGCCAGTTGTCTTTGTCTTTTATGATAGTAAACTGCATTCATCTTTGGGTATTGGACTGTCGAACGGACATTTTAATCTGTGAACTCACTGTTTTCTGACACTTTACAGACAAAATGGGAAATAAATTTATTGTGCAAATAACGACTATTAAACGGTATTAATAAAGCACAAGTAAGTGAGTTTATTTTAAATGTAGAATCACAGTGTCCCCATACACTTTACAAAGACAGACCTTTCACAATGGCATAATTATGTGTCCTAGGTGCCTAAATAATAAAATGCATATCAGGTAAGTGTAAATGCTGGAGATCAGACAAACAATCTCTATAGGAGGTAAGATACACATTTATGGTACAAGTATTAGCATTTAACGCCGTGTAATGCGTGGCCATTGCCATCATAAAATATCTTCACAAACATCACTTTAAATCACAAATCTTTTTTTTGTTCTGTTTAATATCTATTCAAAATCTGAATTGAAGCTCAAAACGCCACTTGTTGTCTAGTGTTACTTTGGAATTCCCCTAAATTTGGAACCAGATAAGGAATTGAGATAGAAACCCTCAACCATCAACGTTTCTGACCTCAGTTGTGAAACTCACAGCTCACTATTGCCCATATTTACCTCTTTTGTATATATCTTTATTTTTTGTGATAGCAGTTAATTCTACTCGGAAGATTTTTAATTGTTTTTGGTTGTTTGGTCTAAGGGAAGTTTGTTGACATTATGCATTTTTAATGAGCTATACTTCCATGAATCGTAGGCCCAAAATAAATCTTCTTTGGGTAACAACCCTAAAGCAAGATTAGGGCATGCAGTCAGCGGGATATTGGTGAGAGGAATTGGGTATGTTAGCTGGAAAAACCTTTGAACAGACTACATTAACTTGTGAAAATCATAGATGATGAATCAGTGCTACCTGCTCCCTTTGTGGCTCTGCCTGTCAGTTTAAACTGGACCCAGGCTGACAAGAGAAGGTCTGGGTCAGGGAAAGAACAACATGGGGACAGGCTTCTGAGGGGTCTGGTTAAAAGGCAGAAGATATGCAATGGGACTGAGGATATGAGGGCACAGGGGAGAAAATTAGCTTATAGAAAGAGAAAAGGTAGCCAGCGCCTTGACAGAAACAGAGACAGAAAAGTCAGAAGCTATCATGAGTAGTAGAGATGTGAAACTAAAGCTAAATGAATTAAATGAAGCAAAGGGCAGAGAGCAGCGAGACAAGAGCGAGACACGGGGCTGAGAGAAGAGGCTAGGCAAAGGGTCGGGGGTAAAGGCCAGTGGAAGAGCAGCTCCACAAACATTTGCCTGGCCAATTCTGGCCTGCATCACGCATGTGCGCACATCATAAAGCACAATATGAAATATTCACTCCTTCTGCCCCCTCGACACAGAGTTTATTTTCGTTGAGGACAAGCCACCAAGGAGGCCCGCCTCTGTGAAAGTCAGCACTCAGCAAAACACTGGGAGGCTGGCAGGGAAGGGACTGGGCGGGAGATGGAGGAATGCGACAGAGACAGTGTTAAGAGGGGTTATGGGTGAGATAAAAAGGTGCAAGAGAGATAAATACAGAGAACGAGAGGGCGTTTGCATAGGGATGGGAGTAGGTTATGAGTGAGTTGAGCTTGGGCTGCGGGGCGGACTGGGCAGCGCTGTACATGGTGTCCAGGCTAACTAAGGTAATGAGCGATGGCAGGCTGCCACTGCAAAGATCACAAGGCCTGCAGTGAAGCAGGCATCGACCATGCGGGGCATGTGATCATCAAGGCTGACAGATGCAAAGTCAAACCACACTTGCACAAAACAGGCCAGGAAAATATGATATCTGACAGCAAGCAGTTGAAAGAACAGCCTGTTCTGACACCAGGCGTCTGCTGTCAGAGTTACCTGCTGTATGTTTGGGGACAGATGAACTGGTCATGGGTCTGAAAGATAATAAATCCCACTGATCTGGATATGGGATCGCCTATGTAACAATGTTGACAATAACATTGACATTAATAGTGTATCGTCTACATTTTTTACTTAGAAAGTTATGTTACATAACAAAATAACAATAATAACTTTAGATGGTCTTTGAGTTATAGCTAAATCTATTTTTCCCATAACACTCAGAGACACAGACCTATTATAGCCTGCAATCCTGTGGCCATCACTTTCGCAGAACAACATCCAACCAAACCTCAATCACTCAGTTACAAATTGAGCTAATACAAATGCATTTTCCACCCTCAAGAAGGCACATTAAGCGTTGTGCCGTACAGCATGCTAGTGTTTAAGTTGAATGCTCCAAACCTCTAAATAGGCATTAAACTATCAATTCCTCAGTCTGCTCTGAGGATGTAAAAGGGCCGCTGTGTTCAAACAGTCAGATGTCGACTAATCAGTATTCTGATGCAGGCGGGCTACAGCCTCCTCACTCCATGTTCAGCCGGAGGGGAAGAGATAGGCCATTAGGTCAGTTATCTTTGGCATACACAGGAAGCTCTGCAGGGCAATAGGGAGGCCTGTGTAAGCCTGGATATGACTGTGTGTGTGTGCTGTGGCATTTCTGGTCCCTGCAGACCCTGCACAGTATGGAGCTGTAGGGCTGGAAATGCTGTGGAAGCTGGTGACTGTCATCATCACATCCTGCCTACTGTGTGCTTGTGTGTGCTGGTGATGTCAAGGGGCTTTTCTCCTCCTCCTCCTCCTCCTTCCTAGGCATGGGTGGTCATCTGGCTGCGACGTTTATTAATTAGTAATAAAAGAGACTTTATGACTAAATAATATGAGCAAAGTTCATGTATTTTTCAGACAATGATATCATCCCCAGTCCTACTTTTAGCAATCCCAGATATAGCAGAGCATGACATCATTGGGATTTTCAGCCTGAGCGATCCAGCGCTGCTGCTTACCCCCACTACAACCATTGATGAAAAGCGGCTACATCCGTAGTAGCCTTATGTGCTATGGCTACAGCTAAATTGTGCACCTTTTTTTTACACACAAACGCAACATTCATGATGTGGAAACATAACGGTGACATAGTTTCAGAGAATATGCTTTCATTTGAAACCTAAAGTTAGTTTGTAACATTACTACACAGCCATAGACTGGTGGTATACGACGGCAATGTGCAATAAATGAGCTCAAATGTGTTACTATGATGGATTTACTAAACCAAAAACGACTATTAAGAGGATATCTTTAATAAGAGCAGTGGATTAAACCCTAACTCACACGTCATCTGTTTATTGTGCTGATGGTGCCGCTACATATAAACGTTAATTTACCGCTGGAGCGTTTCTTCGTCTTACAAAAATTTACTATGGGTTTAGGTTTAAACAGACTTACCCCAAAATGACCAATTCGCCGTATTTTACCGGGTCTTTAACGGGCACATCATCATCTCCGTCTTTTTTCGGTGAATTCATCAGACTGGACTGCTCCAGAAGAAAAAAAAACGCGTCCAACGGCGATAGTGGTGAGATAAAACAATGCTAACACACTCGAAACTGAAGGGAAGTGATTTGGGTTGTAGTCTATCAAAGTTTGGGCACAGTTGGACAAAGTTTTTCAAGACTTCTTGCTGTTTGTTTTATTGTTTTAATCCCGTGAAGGCGCATCTTTTCGTTGCTTTAATGCCAGTGTGTAGCTAGTTAGTATCGCAACATATCTGTTCACTAGCATAGGATACAACAACGGCTAACGGAAGGGAGTGGGGCGTACCATATTTTGTAGGGGTGGTCGTTCGAATCGTATCACAAAATAGTTGACAAAATGACCTCTACGAGGATAAATATGTATTTATTGGGAGTTTTATAGCTGAACAATACTGTACTAGCAAATAGGAGAATAAGGTGCATTTATAATACAGTATACAAATGCACTTAAGCACGAAACTCTCCTATGGAACAAGGAATGGATACAGCCTTGATGAGAAGCTGGCTCCCGCTGATAGAATAAAATGAGGCATTTCGAAATCCAGAAGAAGTGCTCACATCCCAATTCATGTAGAGGCACACTGGCACATTTAAAGTTAAAGCCCAGGCAATTTGATGTAATGTATGGAAAAAATATAGCTCTGATCTCGTGGGCCATTATGGAGTCTGACGTAATGAGATGTTTCTGGGGGTGTGGTGAAGCAAGGATGTGGGTCACCATTGCGCTCCAGACAAGACACCTTCTTTTCTTCTTTGCATTTCATGTGGGAGTTGGGAGACAGAAATAGGCCGACAGGAGCCCACGCTTCAATTTCTCTCTCTCGCTCTCTGTCTCTCCCGCTCTCTCTTTCTCTTTAATCTCTCTTTCAAATGAGTAGCGTCTGTGTACTTACTCATAATATTGTGACCACATGAGGGCAGTGCACTTCAGTTTCAAAGTACAACTTTCCAGTCTATGATGAAGTTAGTCAACTGTAACTATTTACGCTAATTTGTAAGTCTAAACATCAGTTCTACCAGTACACTGGACCAGCAACACACACTGTATTCCAACATGTGTTTCTTTTGTTGGGGTAATGCTTTGAGATTCAAATGTTTAGAGTTAAAAAATGGGAAAGAGACCCATACAGTTGGGTCAAATACAGCTGCCTTGTCACGTAGGCTACTTGACATATTTTTCTACAATAACTTGCTTGCTGTTCATTGTTATTTGATAAGATAGAAAGCAAAGCCTCCGCTGCAGGCTTTTTGGACAGAGCAGGTCAGTAACAGTATCTGTTCCCTCTCCACAGCGGCATGACCGCCTTCATCTGGAACAGTAGCCTACTTCGTGTTCCTGGCGGGCGGGGAGTAACATGTAGTGGCTTGCACGCAGGGTAAGGCACAGAGGCACCATGCAGTATTCTGCATGACTCTGCATTGTGCTGTGATTGTCATTGTTTGCCCTTGCTATCGGGTATGTCGGTCTCATTAAAACATTTGCCTGCGCAAATTTACAGGTGTTACCTGAGTGATATGATAACACGTTCAAAATGGAAATGGCTCCCTCACACATTGTTGCAACAAAATAGAGACTGTTGACGACACTGAAAGCAGGAATGACTCATGAACGATCTTTAGCATAAACCAAACCAAACAACCACACCCATAATCTAGGAATGACAGCCCACTGAGTAACTAATCAACTAACTGGAGTGCTGAGTCACCTCATAAGGGAATAGTGTAGTTTGCAAGTTTCACTGTGTATCACGTACTTTTTGATATCAAGTAGAAACTGGATGGACCAGATGTGTGTGTGCGTGTGTGTGTGTGCATGTTTCAGTTAGTTTGAGTTTCTTTCTTTCCCACTCTGGGATTAAGGTCACACCCTCCTCACTGTCTGTCTCTCTCTCCCTCTGTCCCTTCTCATGTTCTGTCTCTTTCCTCTGCTCTCTGTTTCCTTTCTGGTTGTCCATGTTTGACTGAATTTCAGCATTACACTTGAAAAAATGTGTGGCCTCCCACATGCAGGAGGTATCCTCGCATGCTCCTCTTAATTTACGCTGTTTAAGGCCATAATAATCAATCAGTAGGGCAAGGATCCAGTTTGCACAGTGGGGATTATTTACTCTGTCTAACCAGGAATTTACAATGTAAAGAATGCTCTGAATGAATAATATGCACTCCATATATTTAATGGTTATGTGGGCCTTCATTAATCCCCAGAGAAGAATTTGTCTTAGGTTTTCACTGAGGCAATAGAACAGTGAGAGGGATTCATCAACCTGCTCAGGGATACTTAGCAGGGCAGATGCTTGTCATTACAGAGTTTATGTTTAGTTCATAAACTGTCTTTCCGCTCACAACATTGCCCCACTGCCACAAATAAATGGAACCTGTTAATATAGAGACTGTCTTTCCATGACGTCGTCAGCTCTCTCATCTAGACCCTCTTGCAGTTAAAGTGATAAAGACAAGCAGATGTAATTAATAAAAATGTAATTGGACATGGCAGTTTTGATTGACAGCCACTTTGTTCTATGATGGCCTCATCAGCCAGATACATTTTCATGAGTTGATCACAGCGTGAAGTCTCGGCTGGCTTGCACATCTCACTACTGTAGCTTAGTACTTAGTACACTGAGACAAATGTATAATTTGTGATATTGGGCTATATAAATAAACTTGATTTGATTTGATTTAGTATTTATATTCACGGTTCACAAAATATGCCATATTTGACATAGAAATGCTGTACAGTAGTTCACCTCAGAGAGTCTGCAGTACCTAACAATTTAAAATCTCCATTTATGGCAGCTTGCTTTGACATGTACTGTATGTCATCGACATGAATATAAGGGATGTAACCAGCCAAATTGGAAAGGAATGTGAAGTCTACTTGTAGTGTGTAGTAGCAAACAACCATGTTTCATCACATAAGTCATTGAGAAACCATATTTGGTGAGCAAATCACAGATCAGACTGTATGCCTAATTGTGAACATGTGGAATGCATTACCTCTGCTATCATTATGCAGCTTTTGGCAAGCTTCATTTCATGTCAAGCAAAACAAAGTAGAAGGGGTAGCTACTTATCATTTATAAGTGCATGCTCATAGAGAATGTACACAAATAAGGACCTTTCTGGCTCTACTCTCAAATGCTTTAAATAGCAGTGGATCTTCTGATATACACACAAGCTAAATATTCACACATGATATATATATGGTTTCCATTATTTGTATAATTTATTTAAAGACACCTCTTGACCGACTTCCTCAATCTGGATTTAGTTGACGCTGATTTAAAACATGGAAACAGACATTTGGTAGAATAATGGTAAGTAAGGGATTGTAAGTCAATACAGTCAATTTAAACTGCTTAGACGTGCTACAGCCATCTGCTGCTGAGTCTTTGTAAATGTTGCCATAGAGACAAGAGCAAACAAAGAAAAGGTATTTCTGTCATTTAGCAACCCTGTCACCCCTGTTTGTAGTTACAGCTTAGATGGAGTTGTGAAGCAAAACCTGAGACTCCTGGATATAATTCATTCCAAACAGAGCAACAAGAGTCATTAAATCACTTTAAAAGAATGAAATCATGCCGTGATCTATAAGCATCACTGTGTGCTTGTGTGAGTGCATGAGGTCGTAACAAAGAGACAGTGTGCTACCTGTGATGCACGAGTGCACACATGCCTGCTGGGTGTGTGTCTGTGTGTGTGCGAGACACCATACTCCCTCTACTTGAGAAGGAGGCAGACTCCTACATAGAGCAGGCATGATACTGCAGATGGCTCAGCATATTCCCATTCTCGGACACAACACGCTCGGCTAGTGATTTTGGCTCCCTACAGGGAAGACTAATTGCATACACAAGCAGGTTTGTTGCAAAACACAACCAATTGTGTACACTGTACATAATAGCTTCAACAGACCGTCATACACAGTGACAATATATGCAGTAAAAACAGTTTTTATTTAAATAGTTTGGAAATGTGTGTAAATTTTGGGGCACTTCAAATGCACATTACGATATTGTTAGATTTCACAGCATTGAGCAAGACGAGAAAAGATCATGTGAGATCATGTGAGAAAAGGAAGTCATTCAATGACCTCTGAGAAACAACTTTTAAACCAAATCAGTCAGATATGGACCAAATAAATCTGCTGCCCATGTTAAAGATTAACCTTTGTAGCCAGTTGGTTAGGGAGTACTCGTTATATATTCCAGTATTTGAATCTGAAGCAACTTTATGTAACTATTTAACCTTAAAATAACCGCTTCAAAAATAATTTTGATGATACACTGGCTGTAATGGGGAGAACGGTGTCTCTGTCAGTCCCACTCTGCGCCCTGAACGCCTGTTCTTGCACTATGTAACTTTGGTGAGCGAGTCGTACAATATCCCGGGAGAAGTATGGAACTATTACGTCACTAAATTGATTTTGGTGAAACTAGATCATATTTTATTCATAAAATGTTTTCAGATTTTTCCTCTAATATCCTCTGGCTGCTCTTCCTCGACTCCCTGTGATTCACTGAGTTTCCCGATGGACAGTAAGCTTTACTTGTGGCTAAAGTAACGCTAACCGCTAACTGCTGCTAAATGTAGCTGCCATTAGCTAGTTAGCTGTTAGCTCAGTAAGCCATGCTGCCAGGACTGGGAGCATTGGTGTCTACATCACTAGCACAGATAGCTTTGGGCCGCTGGGAGGAGGAGGTTTTCAGGCCCAAGGAAGGGGGGAATGCTGGCAGGGAGCGGCACCGGTGTTGTGCCAAAACTGGGTTAGTAGGCTAATATGAGCTATCTTGCTTTGTTCTGTTGTTGCATTTGCTTAATGTTTGGCTCAACTCGCTGGTTTTTAATTATTCATAAGTAATTTAATCATAACAAATGCATGTGTAACCTTACAGCTGTCCATATTTACGACAGCAGTGTAAAGGCTAAGTGAAGTGCACTGTGAAACTCTAGTGGCGCTACATCGCAAAAATATTGATCCTACATTATGTTGCTTTAAATTATAACTATTGATAATGCCCCATTACAGTATACAAAAATAATTAAATAAATGCAATTATTGCAAGGAGAACCATCATTACAGCTTAATTCAAAAAGTACTGTGGAACACTTACAAACTGTAATCCTCTGAGAAACTAGAAACATTTTCCCAACATGGCTTATGAAAATGCTTCATGAGGCCTTTTAGTTGGACAACTGGAGCTCAGCTTAAACACTGACTAGTGAGCTGAGACGTTCCTCTGTGATCGCTTCCAGCACACTGAGTCCCTTCACAAATCATTGAGCTCCATGGAGCACCTGCCAACAACCTGCCATACATGTACATGACCCGAGCACTATAGGCTACACACACAGCTGCTGGTGTTTGTGCCTTACACGAAAGCAGATGGCTCTTCAGACGGGTCATTAGTAAGAGCCGGTGGGGAGGCTGTGTGTGGTGGGTTATTTTTGGATTTCGTGTTGTGTGTTATTTAGGGATGAAAGATGTATTGGTGACTCTATTTCTGTGTTTGTGTAAGTGGGAGGTTGCCAACAGGCACCAGAGAAATAGAGAGATCGACATTTAAGAGTAATTGGCTCCCCGTTCAGTCTGACAATATTCCACAGCAGACCTATTAATAATTACACAACATGTGAACAGATTTTATTACCACAGCTTTTAAAGAACGTGTAAAGGCATACACACACTTGTTGATTATTTTATCTCTACTGAAGATAAAGTAACAAAAGGGAATTTACTGAGAAATAAACTAAGATTTAAACCATGTTTATTGCACTCTTTTTGGCCAAACTCATATTAAAAGCAAGTAGTGTTTCTTCTGCATCAAGACAGTATTATGTCCCTGTTTCATAGCAGAAAGTCAGTCCAGGTATTTACAGCGCTGTTTAACAGACACATCATTATTTCAGGATAACATTATTTTAACCCTGTTTTGTTATATTTTAGGCCCGGGCAGACACGTCCATTGTACTTTTCTCTTCTATCCTGTTAATCGTCTTTTATCTCAAAGTGTCCATCTGTTGCTGTGGTGTGCCATGTGTCACACAGGAAGGTTGCAGCGTATGTCACTTCCTGTCACAAATGAAAGCATAACTCAACATTTACCCATTGGTTTAGGTCTTTATCTATAGAGGAAAAGTTTTTCTGTTATTAGAAAATCTTGTAGCTTCCTGTTATTTATTTCCTTTGCCGACAAGGTTATAGTTTCTGCTCGGTTTCTTGGTTTGCCAGCATAATTACTGAAAAACTACTCACCCAAATGTCATGAAACTTGGTGGAAGGGTGCAGCATGGGCTAAAGAAGAACCCATTCAATTCTGGAGTGGATCCGAATCACGGGATACACACATTATTTTTCACTTATGGAAACGGAGGTCTGTGCTCTCCAAGTGCCCTTCTATTTTCAAAAGTGTTTTATCTTCTAAAAGCAACAGGTCTAAAAGTCATATTTTTTACAAAAAATATTTTGCTTAGTGCTTATGTCCTGTTCATTTATTGTATGTAATGTTTACAGACATTTTAGCCCACTAAAGTCTCCATTTGTTTTTAAAAAGATACTGATCAAAATCAAATCAATGACATTTAAAGTGTAGATGAAATACATTGTGAGCAAAACCTCAGCCAAGCAAAGTGAAAATCTGTTTCACTGTTTGAGGCAAACATAAGATCTGTCCACCTGTTCCTCTTTTACATTTTTTCAAGACATTTTTCAAGACGGTGGTAAAGAAGTACATTCCGCTCTGAAGGATGCAAAAAAACAATGCTTTCAATGCACAGCCTTCATTAATTACATCTGTGAGCCTGAATCATTACTGCTGCACACATGCCTCCCACTGCACAACTTCTCCGCCAAATGCAAACACAGGCCTCGGGCTCCCTGTAATTATTAGCACATTGTCCAAGGCGGAGGGGAAACGCAATGCACGACAGATT
This sequence comes from Bovichtus diacanthus, assembly GCA_943590825.1. Classification (NCBI taxonomy): domain Eukaryota; kingdom Metazoa; phylum Chordata; class Actinopteri; order Perciformes; family Bovichtidae; genus Bovichtus; species Bovichtus diacanthus. The sequence continues at coordinate 1,978,319 of CALSBV010012075.1, read as the reverse complement.
CTGAGGACCTAACAACTGCCTGGAAGTTGAATGTCACGCTGCACGCTGCTTTTACGACACTGTTTAAACAGGCTCCATGACAACAGAGACACTGAGACCTTCTGAGCTGTAGCTCGGGCCCATCCAGCCAGTCCCAAAGTCCCTTTGTGTGGGTCAAGAGTGGATGTTGTTAGGCAGGAAATGCCTGTGAACATAATCATTCAATCAAAAGACAGTGATTTTTGAAAAAGATGGAAAACAAAAGTGTGAATTGTATCCTTGATGAGCTGCACAAGGATTGGTTAGATAGATATCTGTCAGAGGGGTGTGTTAGAGTGACTTGTTTGATACTGCATAAAAAGATTTCCAGATGACTAATTAATGGACGCTATATACATACATATATACACATATATATATACATATATATATATACACATATATATATACATACACATATACACATATATATATACATACACATATATATATATATATATATACACACATATATATATATATATATACATATATACATACACATATATATATATATATATATATATATATATATATACATATATACACATATATATATACATATATATATATACACATATATATATACATATATATATATACACATATATATATACATATATATATATATACACATATATATATACATATATATATATATACACATATATACACATATATATATATACACATATATACACATATATATATA
>CALSBV010012075.1:1858095-1942589 GCA_943590825.1 Bovichtus diacanthus | reverse complement strand
ACATACATACATACATACATACATACATACATATACACGTATATACATATATATTCACATATATACATATACATGTATTCCAACACACCATTCCTAACTGTAGTTAACATACAGCTAAATTTAGATGGTCCATTGCAATGTTTTCTAAATGATAGACTTTTGTATGTGCAGATTCTGTACATATCTACACCAACCAATGAAACTAACACTTAAACACATTTGTACAAACATGATGAGGAAAAGCTTGAGGGTGACTTTACTTGGCCTCTGACTCTTTAAGTAAAGTGAGAATATCATCTGTTAACTCCCAAGCTCTATGGAAACAACTGTGGGCAGAGGCAGACAGCGACTGCCTGAGGTGTGAGAAAAACAACGATGAGAAGCGCGATTATTCGACTCTATATCTCACTACATGAGTTTTATGTGTGGTAATAGTTAACAGAAACACAATCAGTGCTTGCATCCAAGCAGACTGAGATTTACATTGGCATGATACACACCATTAACAGCTGGTTCAAGTATATATTTCCTAAAAAGCATGTTAGAGGTTTTTTTTGTGTCATATTTCACTAAATATGAAATCCTGAGCAAATGACTCCTTCGTGTCAAAACGTCTATATGTGATGGTTTCCTGGTTTGCTGATTGAAGAACTGAAGGGAGATTAAAATCAAAGAGGAACGCCTGAGTAAACACATGACAGAGGAACTGCCAATGAGCTCCATTTAAAAGTATTGTTTTGAAACCACCCCGTTCAAAAAGGCGTACAATAGTCCAGTCCACCCCCACCCAGCAACATACAATGGCAGCACTCGGGGCTAAAGCTTAACACGAAGCAGGTCTGCTCGGGCTTTCATTCAAATCCAACACTTCCGTAGTAAGCTTTCACTTTGAGGTTGTTCACAGGAAACACATTTGAAGTGAATCACATCTGATGACTGATGTAGATGATGAGGAACCGTAAAGAAGAAATGTGTCATTGTATCAATGAGGTTGCAGGGTAACTGTGAAAATCGTTAAAGTGGAACGAGTGCAACTTCTCTGCGGGGGGTTTTTCTTGACAAAAATGCAGTTGAATTCAAACATTCTACCTTGTTAAGTAAGAGTGGCAATACAAACTCTTAAATCATGCCCTTTAACTGAGGGCCACAGGTGAGCCTGACAGCATTTGACACCAGCCAGTGTGAGTACAGTGCATCTGCTGCCGAGTGCAGGGACAGCTGCACAAAATGTCTCTGACATGTGCAGCTTAATTCACAGGCTCACCGTTGACGCAATATCAGGAGTCGTTTCAAACTTCACTCTCTTTCCATATTTCCTCTCCTGAGACGAAAAGCGTTTCACTTTCCACATCCACAATGGAAGTCATGAATGGAAAATCATAAGCAAACAAGATCATACTTGACACAGCAGAGGCACTGCCCTCGACCGTTCAAATAAGGCGGTTTAATTACAATAGCTCGCTCTGAAAATGCGGGAAAAGAGCTGCTTCGATTTCCCCCCCCCCCTCCCAAGAAATGTACTGGAAAATGAGCAGTTTCAGGAGAGATAATAGGCTGTGGCATTTGTGTGTCTATCTCAGTGTAACTGCCTGTCGCTGTCCTTCATTCAGGACACGTCACATGCACGGTGCTGCTTTCAACACAGCAACAGGTCAAACTTCAAATCAGCACCTAACAGAACAAACACCACATGAGCAAACAGAGCAAATAGAGAGATAGAGAGCAAGCATTCCTGCACAGGAATTCCTCGACTGTGACTCCTGGACATTGCTACAGTAACATATGAGGGAAAAAAATGTAATAACCTCAAAATGTATTTTCAGGGAAATTGGAGTGATTATTGTGGTGCTACGGCTTAGCATGTTCAGAAATAGAGAAAAACCTGCAATTAATATTTCACCTGTTTATCTTTACAGTCCAACCTGACACTTATACTGTACGTTGCTTGTTGGAGGAGCCTGGGACTTAAGACTTTCATTGTCAACAACTACGCTGTAGCTTTTGTGCATATGACAAGAAAGCCTTTGAATCTTTGCTCACCCACTGGCGAGTCACTCCTAAACCACCGATTTCCATGACAACTATTTTCTTCTTTCAAGAGTTTCACACAGTGATGTCACTACCCACAAGTTACACCTGCCTCTTTCGATGCATGTAGAGGGGAAGCTGACCTGAGACACACTGTTGTTTTCTTTCTTCTTATAGCTTAGGAACACATGAAACTCTGAGCAGTGGTATACACAGTATATGGTTAAAACAAATAAAACATGAATGACCTCAAAATTGTGGCCTGATGCCAAGTCCGCCCCTTAAGGCGACTCACATACCCAGGGCAAAAACCCAGGCTGGCAGACTTTTCGTGAGGCTGTCACTCTAACCTCAGTTGTTACACAGGCACGAAGTAAGACACTGTCCTCATAAAGTTCTCTGTGACCCAAATACACTCCTCTTATGAACCAATTCTCACCAGAATGTACGATTTTTGATCATGATGACGTTATAAATCATAGTTTGTGAGAAATGCGTCCTTTCCTGCTTATGAAACTTTTAACAGCACCCTTAAATATGCAAAAGGTGAAGTTACCCATTACCAAGATGGTACTGTCCTTCTGTACCCGTGTTAAAAGTTTAGACTTGTTGACTTTTAACCTTCCATGGTTCAGGATTTGGACCAACTCCACATTACCTCTTTAATTTGCTTCCTTTGTTTGAAAATGTCAAAAGCCATGTAAGGAGTCAGTTCCCCGGTGGACAAAGAGATACTTTAAGACCTGCGGCATGGCGCACTTTAACCGACAATCACTACTCGGAAACTAGAGATCTCATCATTTATTCACAGCCAGTGACTCACACATGCAAGTGCAGAAAGCAAACGGGCCGAGGCTCCTCTCACTTCATTCTTTCAAACCATTCAAACGCCCTGAACTCTCACTTCCTCCTTCATGAGCGCAACTTTTTCAGAAGTGAAATATTACTTTTGCTACTCTTCTAACGATCGCTGCTGCTTATTAAAAACGCATCAGTTCAGTACTGATCTGGATATATTTTTTTATTATTTCATCAGCATAGCAAAAGAAAAAGAGAACAAAAAATTAAACAGAGCAGTATCTGTGGAATATTAACAGAGAGATGGTGTGTGTCTGCAGGAACTTACGAGTACAGGCAGAGGATGATGGGTAAGAAAAAAGAAAGAAAAGAGCAGGGTTGCAGTCACTAAAGCACCTACACTGGAGGTTGTAGGGGGGGGGGGTTGGGATTATCGTTAACACTTGCCGGGGTCCAAAAGTCAGTCACAGAAAATCTAAAATGTGCACAGCCAGCTAGCTGGCTACCCCCCCTCTCCCAAAGTGCAAACTCAGCAGTTGAGGATACCTTCTGCCGCAGTAACTGTCTTGATTTTGGGGCACCTGTAACCCGGGTCCCCTCCTAAGGCAGCTGAAACTACAAATACTCAACAGTAATGGAAGCTCTGGGAGAAACAAAAGAGGCAGAAATAAGACTGGTGGTAACAGATTCAGACCCTGAAACAACAAAAATATATATCCATATCACAGTGTGTGTGTGTGAATATCCAGCGTCCACATAGTGTCTTTCAAACAAACCGCCACAGTAGACATGATGGATGCGATCACTGCACAGCAAATAAGAACAAACACATTTCCTCAACCATCCCAGTACAATCAATTATGAAAACATTTTTTTTTTCTCGTGGTCCTAACATATCCAGAATACACATTCTTACAAATTACAGAGGCAGTTTGAGCCATGAAAGTGATATGCTGATGTAGGCAATGGTTTCTGGACTTTCCCATCCTTTGGATATGTAGCTGGGTCATGAGAATACTGAATGAGAGTTAAGCAGGCCAAAAAGTATAAGTATGTGTCCCGAAAAAAGTCCCCTAAAAGAAATTATACAAAAAGGAGGAGAACAAAAGAAGAGCTCAAAAGTAAGCATGTTGTATATTTAAACAGTACTGATTATACAGAATGTGAACCAAAGCAAACTACAAAAAAATAAAGCCAGCCCAAAAAATAAATTGTCTTTTGCTTAAATGAAATCTGGGGTTATATTGAAGTCATTATCAAAAAAGGAAAATAAAACAAAATATAATTGCTACTCTCTTTGATATACACTCAGCAGAGAGGTCATGGTATTAATTGCTTCAGATTGCATTTTTTTTTTAACTCATGTTTTCATTCTCGGCTACTTTTTTTTTTTTTGCCTCCAAGTGTCCAGGCTGGTGAAGGGAGAAACATTAAGATTTGTAATTTGAGGTAAGCCAGGTCAGGCCCTCGTATAGTCCATCCCCTGTTGTCGCACACGAGGGCTGAACGTACCAATTCCTATCTCTGATCCGGGTCAGGCCTAGCTTCTCCTGGATCTCGTGGGGTTTCATGGCGTCTGGGAGGTCCTGTTTGTTGGCAAAGATCAGGATGATGGCGTCTCTCATCTCCCGGTCGTTGATGATTCGGTGGAGCTCCTGCTTCGCCTCATCGATCCTGTCCCTGTCTGCGCAGTCCACCACGAAAATGAGGCCCTGGGTGCCTGTGTAGTAATGTCTCCAGAGTGGCCTGATCTTGTCCTGTCCCCCCACATCCCACACATTGAACTTCACATTCTTATAGGTGACGGTCTCCACGTTGAAGCCAACGGTGGGGATGGTGGTGACCGACTGTCCCAGCTTCAGCTTGTACAGGATGGTAGTTTTACCAGCAGCATCAAGTCCAAGCATCAATATTCTCATCTCCTTGTTGCCAAAGATCTTTGACAGCACTTTCCCCATCTTGTTCGCTGTGCATAAATACTTTGTTAGAAGAAAAAACAAGACTTCCCTTACGAGAGCAAAAAAATAAAATAAAAAAATGTCAATACAACTGAGAAGTTACAGTTTCAGTGTGTGCCGAAAGCCCTCCACGTGATGGCAGCGGTGGGCTGACACGAGTGTCAATATTCAAAAGGCGGTGACTTTCAAGTTTGTACTGTAGGATAACGGACTACAATTAGCTGGATGATCTGACCTGAGCGGTTGACTTCAGTGGGAGCAGTGCGTGTGTAGCCCTCGCAGAATTGGGTGGGGATATATTTTCATGATCCACTGCCCTCCGATGTTAGAAGAAAAAATGACATACCGTTGTTTCAAACTAGCCGTTGCGCACAGACTTCCTTCAAAAGCCACATTTCAAGTCTTTCTTCTCCGTCAAAAGTCCCCTCACTCTTAGTTGAGCTGGAATTGATACAGAGTAGCTTTCTCTTTTTTTTTTGTTGCCTAGCCTTCTATAAAAACCAGGCCCTGTCCAAGCCCGGGGTTCCCACTTCCTCCTTGGCTGCCGGCTGTCCACACTTGCCCTTAGCCAATTCCAGTCGATTGATTTCAAAGCACAGTGTTTTTCGTATCAAAACACACCCGATTATAAGCTCTCCGGTCCGTTTCTGCACCGGGACACCCACAGGAAGAGCGTTTAAAAGGTCATTGATTCATCCGACTTTCTTCTCTTCCCCCTGTGTGACAAGAGCGGTCCAGAGAAGGGAGGGGTGTTAGTACAGAGGACAACTTTGAATCCGAAAAAATATTCTCTCTGCGTATAGAAAAGCAAAACAAAAACACAAAACATAGAGAGCGGGATACATACCTACGTCTGCGGCAATCATCCCCCAGTCCCCGGGCCGTTTCTCCCCGCTCTTGCCGCTCTCTGTCTCTCTTCCTCCCTCTCTCTCTCTCCAGCCGTTCAGTCACAGCGGTGGCGGTGCTGTGTTACCGGAAAAGGTGCGGACCCAGATCAGCCGCCACTTCCTCTACGAGGCTCTCACACACTACTGCTGCTTTCAGGGGCTGCTCATGAGCTCCGACATCTCAAGACGCAAAAACATCACACTAAAAGGGCGTTGCATGGGCGCCTATATAACTTTCCCCCACACTTTCAGGCTATTATTTATATCATAATATTATTGTTATTATAGTATATTATAGTAGGCATATACTATATGTGTATATATATATATATATATATATATATATGTGTGTGTGTGTGTGTGTATATATATATATATATATATATATATACACACACATATATATATTTATATATATATATTTATTGTTGTGCCTACTGTAAGTGCTGTGCATGTTTTACTGTTCCTACTGTATCTTAGTATAATTATTACACACTGTTCATACTGTACATATCTTGCATATTCATATCTTCCATTTTCCATTTATTTAACATTATTCTATACTGTTCTGTTCATTCTGTATGTATTTTGTACATTACTCTGCACTTTACTGCTTTCACACTTCTGGTCAGATGCTAAACTGCATTTCTTTGTCTCAGTACATGTAGTCTGTGCAGTGATAATAAAGTTAAATCTATTCTAATCTTATTATTCGATACAGATGAAATGCTTGAATGTTGGTTCATTTAAAAAAAAGTAACTTTAAGCTCCTGAAAAAGTATTTTCTCACTCAGCTTAGTATGTGTGGTGGGGCACAGGGGGTGGGACTCATTTAGACCCATAGTTCTGATGAGGACCCATAGTCTGCTGTGCCCCTTATCAGACCCATTATTGCAACATGGTGATACGTTAAACTACTGCACAAACAAAAATTTTGCTGCTGTTAAGTTGCTATTTGAAGATGTTAAACAGTGTATCACCTATAAATGAAATGAGGTCATCAGTAGGAATACTACCTCACACAGCACACGACTCCCATCAACACATGATAGCTGGCTGATAGATGAATTATTAATTAATGATTTAAGAAAGCAATAATAAGTAAAAAGGTAAATGCTTTTTTTTTTTTACTTGACTTTGTTAATTCATTATTTAAATGCTAATTGATCGATTTATAAAAGCTTTTAGAAAATGTATCAAACTATTCATTTATAATAATACACTGTAATTAAACTGTAAACACTCTAAACGTCTAAAGTCAATGCTCTATACAAACCACTGAGGGCATGGGAAACAAGCGCTCCTCATTTAACTTGAAGATTTCCGACTGTACGTAAAGCCACCATACGCCATTTCGCATGCGCGCTTCAAAGCAACTGAACTGCAGACCGGTCCATTATTAGCCTAGTGTTGACGCCATTTGAGCTTTCATTGTGTAATAAATCGCCTCTAATATGACGTCTGCTACAAGAATTACACATAGGCCTGTTTGTATAAAACAGATCTAAGGATTTATTAGTGATAATGATCTGAGGGGGGTTTACAGCCGGGTCTTTCCGACATGTCTGATCATTCATTCAAAACCGTTCACGTATGATTAGTCTGTGACGTGGAGGTTGTGCAGAGCAGAGGGAACTACAGTGTTACGCATGGTCGAAAGCAGCCTTTTACTTGACACTTTCATATTAATAAAGACTTAAAACACAATTAACATAACACTGCCTACACTGAGAATCCGACGTAGGGGAAGGATATTATTAGAGAAATTACTAAAACCATAACAATGAATGAACTTATCAATAATCACAGTGGATGAACTATGTAAAAGAAACACTTGTTATGTATCGGCTGACATCTACGCCAACACTTATCTACAATAAAGTTGTGTGGGCCAATATAGCAGCAAGCCGATTTATTGGTCTAGCTGTACTACAAACAACTTTATAACTACAGGTAAATTATGTTGTAGTCTAACTGTAACTCTCAATTGGTTTAAGTAGAACAACATATGCTATTCATCACCAATGTAATAACTTACCACTATTATAATTTCAGTTCAGTGCAATTTCCATGTGGAGTATGTTCAATTCTGCTATCCAGTGCCGGCAGGTTTATGTCTTTATGAGCTACCCACAGTCTACAAATCCCTCACAAATGTATCACATTTTAACTGCTACATTATAGACTAAATGATGAACCTCTCGTATGCTTTAGTTAACCAAGTCCCTTCCTTTAATTGTTCTGCATCATCTTCTGACCTTGCACATACACTTTATTAAAAAGGTTGCAAACATTGAAAAATGTTTCTCACATGGATGTATAAAGAGAACTCACCACACATAAGGGCGGGGGGTAAACTGAGCATGCGCACACTCTTCCTCGGTTCTCCCTCTAAGTGAAGTATGGTGGGCGAAGCGCGCCGGGCCGTAGTAGGTTAAATAACGTGACTTCGAAAACCGCACACAAGTTCACAAGGTTGACCAACATTTCATGGAAGATACTGGTAAGATCCCAAAACATATTGTATTCATGAAATTGTTGTAATGTGACTTTAATCGTGAAAACTTAACAGCCAGCTAACGCTAGCTACTAGTGGTAACGGTAGCTAGGGAAATTGTCGACGTTAGCCAGCTAGCGAACGTGGAGAAGCTGCTGGTGCCGACTATTAACTGGAGATGGAGGCAAATACGTAGCACGTTGTAGTTATAGTCAGAATAAGGTGAACGGGATTATAAGGTAATCAATAACTGTTGGTTCACTTAATATCAAAACGTATGACCCTGGTAAACTGAAATGTGTAGTTAACTAATTGCTAATAATAGGCTAACTGCAACCTTTGGCCACTTAAATGCTGTTAAACGTTCCAGGAAATAGATGGGACTCAAAGTTAGGCCCAACTTGTGATTGAACTTTGACTATGCAAACAATCTCCCGGCTGCAACAGGGCCTCAAACCGCAAACTAGGCGAAAGCTAACAATCTATTTCGACGGAATACGTACTTTAGTTAACATTTGCTATTAAATTAAGAAGCTACGCGTGATATTTAACTAAGAAGCCGATCACGTGGTTACATTATTTTTAGTAGGTGTATATAAAAGGGTTTAAGCTAAAGCTGGCGTCTGTATTAATGTTAGTACAAGGAAGTATCCTGTAGCACTAACTGCTGCTGCTTCTTCTACCGGGTCACCTTTTTTTAGTATGAAGCTAGCTTACTTGGTTAACATAACTTAAATCTGTCTATAATTTGTAATTACTTCCCTGTATTAGTCCTATAGTCTTTTTAAATGTTACAAATATTGGAACGGAGCCATTTAATACTTATCAAAGCCCAATGTGATGACTCATGTGCTTGTTTTGTCTGAGCAACAGTCCAAAACCCAAAGATGTATCAGTTATCCAGGTATTGCTAAGAAAATTAGAAAATCCTCATGTTAACAAAGCTGAAAGAGAAAAATATTTAATAATTTTGCTCTAAAAATTACTGAAACGAGTTGTTTATCTAAATAGACAAATGTATCAGCAACTTTTGACTAATCGTTACAGCTCTAATAATAATCCAACCTGCTTTTCAACAGGCCTGCAACTCTCAGACGACAAGGTTACTGGAATGCTGGACACTGAGTCCCCTGCCATGGACAGCAATGGGGATGCCTTTCTTCCTGACCTTCCTGTTCTAAGCCAAAGTGCAAACTGGTCCCCAGACCAGGTTACTCCAGAACCACTCACCAATATCTTGCCCGAGGGCTCGGATGAGTCCCAGGATGCTGCAGGGGAACTGCATCAACCAGATGACCAGATGAATTCCACAGAGCTGGGCTCTGTAGAGAAGGCTGTGGAGCAGTTTCAGATTGCCAGTGCTCAGCTCTTCCAAGAGGATCAGCCACCGCCACCCCCCCCACCTCCACCACAGCCCGCAGAAGAGTCGGAGCAGCCATCAGAACATAATGCAGACTCTGGAGAATCTGACCGAGACAGCCAGGAGATGAGCGTAGAGCCAGAAACTGCTATGCATGATGGTAGTCAAGGTAATCAATCATCCCAACAAAATGACGGGCATCGAGAAAGCCTTACACAGCCACTGATAATATGGTCTTTTGATTTTGATACAATTTTTGATAATTTCCCAGCCATATTGTCTGTGATTGCAACTAATGCACATCTTTGTTAAAGTTCAGTATAAATGCAAGCAAAACAAATGCTTATACTTTTCAGACATGTGATTATGTGGCGTTTTGAATTTCCGTTTATAAAAACTGTTGCCATGTTTGTATTGCTGCTTTTAGAGTAAGTCTCATATTTCCATATACAATTCCTCCTTCATAATTCCATGTTAACTTCTCCAGATGGGACTGAGGCACCACAGGTGACAGAGGATGGCATGGAGCTGGAAGAACCACCCAAAGAGACCACCCAAGAGTTGACTGTTCCTGCAGAGCCAGAGCCGCCCAGTGAGTTTGAAAAACTCTTCAAAGGATGCGAGGAGAACCCAGAAGACTTCAATGGTTGGGTCTACCTGCTGCAGTATGTGGAGCAAGAGGTAAGCAAAGTGATGCAGATTATTCAGATATGTGCAGACATGTCCAGCTTTAATATTACTAAACTTGAACAGAAGGATTATTATACTAAATGGGGTATTTAGTATAATGGTACAATGTTTTTGCTTGTCTCTCTTGCAGAATGCCCTTCCAGCTGTGAGAAGGTCATTTGATGTATTCTTCCTACGCTACCCCTACTGCTATGGCTACTGGAAGAAGTATGCTGATATTGAGAAAAAGCACGAGAATATACAGGTTGCAGAAGAGGTAAATATATTTTTAACTCGTGCTTGTTTTTTTCCCTTTTTTAGTTTTCTACCTTTTTTTTATTTTTTTATTTTATAAATGTATGCTACTCTGTCTAATAAATTATTTGGCTGGTCACCAATTGGACTTTTCTGTCATAGTCCTTATTTTATATAAAATTATTATAAGAGTACGCTGACTCAAGACCATGTACTTGTGCCTCAGTCTTGGTCCTGTTTGCAGAGACTGCAAACGGCAACTGTTAAAGGCATTTAAAGAGGCGCAAAGAGAGAGCCGCTTAAATCAGTTAAATAAAATGATTCCAGCCATTGATGGACTTGTTTGTGTTTTGTCTCTCCCAAGGTATACAGAAGAGGCTTGCAGGCCATCCCTCTCAGTGTGGATCTGTGGCTGCATTACCTGACCTTCATCAAAGAGAACTCAGACCTGAGTGACCCAGAGACAGAGGGACGCATTCGAGTGTATGTAAAATACTCTAATTTAATAGGATTTGTTCTTCTTTTCCTTCTTGTAATGGAATTTATTTGACAGCAGAAACTGTGTGCATTTAAAATCTCATCGTCCTTATTTCTTTTGTGTAAATGATTTGAATTTACCCAAACATTTGATGAGACAAGTAGTTGCATAAGATTTACAATCTTTCCTGTTCTTTTCTACTATTAGTGCCTATGAACATGCAGTGCTTGCAGCAGGCACAGACTTTCACTCAGACCGTCTGTGGGAGTCCTTTATCAACTGGGAGACCGAGCAGGAGAAACTGGCTAACGTCACCGCCATCTATGACCGCATCTTGGGTATCCCAACCCAGCTGTATTCCCAGCACTTGCAGAGGTAGGGGAAAATTCGAATAAAAACTCTGGTTGCAGTCATGTTGTTTCCTATCAGGTCCAGTGAACAGGTACTCTATTTGAAGAAAGATATTTTTTTTATTTTATGGGAGGTTAATTTAGCATTGACCAGAATAGGGCCCTCTTTTGTTATACTCAACACAAACTAAGGGAAGTTTTTTTTTTTTTTTTTTTGTTTAAAGCCACTTTGACTAAAATAACAGCAACATGTCACACTATTTGAAACCTTTTATTTGAGTTGGATCTTATTTACCTGTTTTTAATCTTTGCAGGTTTAAAGATCATGTGCAGAACAACAACCCCAAACACTTCCTGTCAGAAGAGGAGTTTATTCAGCTGAGACTCGAGCTCTCTAAAGCCAGCCTATCGGCGATGATCTGCGAGACTGAAGAGACGCCTGTTGCTCAGGAGGAGTTGCCACCTGGTACAGAGGACCTTGCGGACCCTGCTAAGGTATAAATCCACTTGCCTCCTCCAGGGGAGACACATTAACAGTAGCACCGCATGCAGGCGTTAGCAGGAGCTTGCCTGCTCTCCATGATGAGAAAGCTTTGTTCAGGTTTGAAGAGGTGTCTTTATGTCAGCAGCCAAGCCAATGAATGCCAGGGGGGATTCAAGTTGGCATCAGGGACTCGCCCTAAAACTAAAAGGATCAACTGAGGCCCAGCACCTGCACCCAGAGGCTGATATGCAGGGTGCATACATACCTCCCCCCTCCACAGGCTTCTTGTCTCTGGCAAGCTCATGGTGATGTAAATCCTTGGCTGCAGGACTAGCAGTTTCTACATCAAGTGGAGAATGTGATTGGTTGAGAAATACGTTAGGGTGTTGACCATGTGTTTTTTTTGTGTGTCTTTATGTAGAGAGTGACGGAGATCGAGAATATGCGCCACAAGGTGAACGAGGTTCGGCAGGAAGTGTTCAACCACAACGAACATGAAGTCAGCAAGCGCTGGGCCTTTGAGGAAGCGGTATGTGTTTTGGTTTTCTCCACAAACATGTTAAAGTTGTAAAAAATTTTTTTTTTTTGCCTTAACTTATCATTTATGAAGAAAAATACTGATTGCACAATGTAATGACTGTAGAATGACATCATCATTGTTTAAGCCTTAATTTCAGCATGCAATTCTGTCTGCTTCCGGGTCACGATCTCCTGCGTTTATAAATGAAGGCTCGATTTATGGAACACAAAAGGGCAATAGTGCTTGAGTTTTGCTTATAATTATGAAGGTAATAAATTGTTAAAAGGGGGGCTCTGTAATCTAACCAAAACTCTATTGCTCCTACATTGTCAAGGCAGCGCAGTACAGCTACACTGCTCCCACTCTTAATTTTCACAATAAAAGCCCTAGACATATACACTGCATCACTGCTTACCAGAGAGCATTTTGCTAAGAGGCAACTAGACAACCTTTTATTACAGGTCATTTAGCAGACGCTCTTACCCAGAGCGACTTACAGTGAACTAACTTCAGGGACAGTCCCCTGGAGCAACTCTGGGTTAAGTGCCTTGCTCAGGGATCAATGGCGGCAGCCTGGTATTGAACTCGCAAACTTCCATTGTTCCATTTGAAAGCTACACTGCTAGACTACCACCACCCCTGCCCTACTGCCCAAAATAGATATTATAGCTATTCCCAGGGTGTAAAAAACAAGTTTTTTCTACTAAGCTTGATCAGTAAGATCACCTACATTTTTAGAAAATGGGTTGTTTGTTTTTATTCTTTCACACTGTAAAACAAGCCATTTATTTTTCTTTTCTTTGTTTTTTTTTTTTTTTTTAGATTAAGAGACCATACTTCCACGTCAAAGCCTTAGAGAAGAACCAGCTGAACAACTGGAAGGAGTACCTGGACTTTGAAATTGAAAATGGGACTCCGGAGCGCGTGGTTGTTCTTTTTGAACGATGCCTCATCGCTTGTGCGCTCTACGAAGAGTTCTGGACCAAGGTAATGTGACCCTTATAACCTCTCTCTCACTCCCGCTACCTCCCTGCACTTCCCCCACCAACGATGATATCACATCGACACAGTAAATCGTCCTGCACTCTTCTTTGCGTGTAACGTTGATATGTGACTGTATCTGTTGTATTAGGGGATGGCCAGCTTGCCACACAAGATTTGACTGCAGCATTTGCCAACTACTACGTTGCATCTTCTTCGTCTCCCACTACCTTACAGAAACTTATCTAATTGGTTCCATGAAGGTGCTGATGGGTTTACACAGAAAATTTCTAAAAACGATCTTGTCAATGAAGAAATTCACTGTTTCTGTCAACTGAAATTTTAGGTTTAAAATGTGTTTGTCTCTTTTGCCTTTCTCCTCTGTTCTTTTTCCTCTGTCCTCTCCTGCATTTCTTCCAACTCGCTGTCTCTTTTTCACTCTGAAGTATGCAAAATATCTAGAGGGCTACAGCACTGATGGTGTGAGACATGTCTACAAGAAGGCGTGTACCATCCATATGCCCAAGAAACCAGCCATCCACCTGCTGTGGGCTGCCTTTGAGGAGCAGCAAGGTAATGGACACTCTTTCAAACCAACATGCAAATTGCACACAATCAAATTACTAAGGAATTTTATTTTTTTATTTATTATTAATTAATGTTGACAGTATTCTTTTTCTTTGCCTAGGTAATGTAGAGGAGGCTCGTGGCATCCTGAAGTCCCTGGAGGCAGCAGTCCCAGGTCTGGCAATGGTGCGCCTTAGGAGAGTCAGTCTTGAGCGTCGCCATGGTAACTTGGAAGAAGCGGAAGCCCTTTTAAGGGAGGCCATGGAGTCTGCAAAGAATGCTACTGAGACATCTTTCTATGCTGTGAAGTTGGCCAGGCAGATGATGAAGGTGCAGAGAAGTCTGAGCAAGGCCAGGAAGGTGCTGCTGGATGCTATTGAAAAAGACCAGGTGAGAACTGGTCCCGTTACAGACGCATGCATAGTGGTCATCGTGGAGAACTGAAAGGTCCAGCAAGCCCTTATTAAATCATCACACTGTGGCACAGTGTTTGGACTGGAAAAAAGCAATCTAGTAAAAGTAATTTACATGCTGTATTTAATAATCTACATGCTCATGGGTGACAGTCCTCTGTAGAGACCAGTAAAAGGTTCAACAATGTCTACAGGCCAGCACACTACCAAGATAATCTAATCACCTCTTCTCTGAATTACTGCTGCACTATATATGCTGCCTCAAATCAGCAAAAGTGTTTTCCTCCCTAAATGTTTCATGTTTGCATTTACTGTAACTTGCGTATATTTAATTCTGCCAGATAACAGTTTTTATGTTTGATGCAATTTAGAGACACTTTACTTGAATGAAGTTAAGCTGTGCCGAAATATGAACGGCATCTACCGCTTTCCACTGTGGCTGTATTGCACTACTTGTGAGATGCACTCTTAATATTTTTTGTTGCTTTGCAGACTAGTCCAAAGCTCTATCTAAACCTGCTTGAGTTGGAATATAGCGGAGATGTGACGCAGAATGAGACTGAGATCTTGGCTTGCTTCGACCAGGCCCTGCAAAGCCAGATGCCCCTTGAATCCCGCCTTCTGTTCTGTCAGCGCAAGGTGGAGTTCCTCGAGGACTTTGGCAGTGACATCAATGTGTACGTATATATATTTTTTTTTTTGTTACTTTTAAGATTTTAAAAAAAAAAATTTTTAATTTTAAAACTTGTCATATCTGATTTTTATTTATTACATCTTTTAGGCTTGGGGCTGCATATGAGGAATTACAGAAACTACAGAAAGAAAGCGAACCCATGAAGAGGAAGGCCGAGAACGGGTATGACAGGTGGATAATGGAACAGGGCTTGGGTCACATCAACACAACAATATTTTCATGTCTTCAAGTAACTTTCCAATCAAGGATAAGATTAATAGCATTCAATTAAGTTCTATAGCAATTATTCATTGTATCACAGTGACTTGTACTAAAACCAGGGATTTAACAAGCTTTTTTTCTTGGTGAACTTTACAAAGAAATTTTACTGACTTGAAACTATTATTGTTTCCAGCTCTCAGGAGCCTGACGCCAAGAGACAGCGTGTGGACGATGCCTCAGGTGTCGCAAACGCAGAGACGGACACAACAGCAAACAACTCTGCATACAACAGCTGGTACCAGGTGGGTTTCTTATCTGAGCAGTTGATGAGAAAAAAGTTTCCATAATTTTTAGTTCATGTCACACCAAGCAAGATGGCCATTTACAGAAGTTGTCATTGTGTATTTTCAAGTACATATTTTGATCAAAATGGGCTGACGAAAGCACAGTAAAGTTAAAGTCCCAGTAAAACAAATTAAAAGCGTCTTTAGCATCTGTACTGTGACGTATTCTCCAGAAATATTTGAGTGGTGTACAGTTGCAAGAGGGATTAAAGTCAAAACCTTCGCATTCATCATTGAACCACTAAAAAGTGGGGGGTGAATATAATGTAGCGTGATCCGGAGCTACAGAGGACTGTGGCATGCACACTTCCCTTGTTACTAAAAGATATTGATTAATGGATGTTATTGTTGCTTGAAATTGGTTGGAACTAGCTTATTTTTTTTATTTTTGTCATATGTTCACATTATGACCGGGGATGTTAATAAATAAACACTTGAATCGTATTGATCCAAAATATTTCCTAACGCTCTATCAGTTGTTTGTTTTTCACTCGGATTTGCACCGCACGTAAGGTAATGACGTCATAAGCGTACAACGTGATGAATCGAAAGATGAAAGCGTGAATGAATGCTCTAGCTATTAAGGTTTTTATTTCATATCGATTTTTAACAGGATGTTGAAAGTTTCAGTGCTCGTGGTAATTTGCTCATTATTCTCTTTCCCTCCTTTACAGCAACAGTACGGCGGTTGGGGACAAAACTCCTGGGGACAGTACAACCAATATGCCCAGTATAACCAGTACTACCCCCCTCCCCCAACATGATGGACAAAATCATGACATTAAGATGGAGACTCAGAGGAAAGCATCCTTTCTGACCTGCCTAAATCTCTGAACACAGCTACTTAATGTGGTGTCATGGAGATTTCAATTGGACCACAGAAACTGATTTTGTCCCTTCTTTCTGGTTTAAATTGTGCTAATCAGTTCAACTTTGTAGCTATTGGTTGGAATATAACATACTTGGCCCTCCATGGCGTCATGTTGTTTAAAAAAAAAACATTAAATACTTAATTAATTGGCACATTCATCATCACCAACACTGGCTGCTTTTTTGGGTTCTTTAATGCATGTTATTTGTGAGGGCAGATATATTTCTTTTCTTGTGTGATTAAAGCTTTTTAATTTTTAGATTGGATGACTTAGTTTGGTCTCTTTCTTTGTCATTTAAGATTTAAACTTGTAAAGGAGGCTTGATTGATGTACCTCTGGGTTGTTTTTCTCCCTCCCCAAACTGAAAGATTTTTAATATTTCATGGTTATGTTTCCATAAAGAAAATGAACAGTTCCTCCTTTTTTATTTTGACTTGATTTCATAATAAAGAGATTGATATCCTAATGTGCCCCTTGTTGATTTCATCATCATTTCAATTCCTTAATGGCTCAGAGGATTGATGCAGAACTCATGAGCTGTTAAAAGGTATAAAACACAATCCTGCAGTCAAGTATGTATTTAGTACATAAATAATATTTTCTTCATGTTCACAAGTACCAAGACAACAGAACCTAATGGCTGATGAGAAAATATCTGTAGAAGATATACTGTATATCTGTATGAATAGTGACTTTGTGAAATGTAAAGCCAAATATTCCCTAGAATGCTGTTAAACAGCATATGGCATTTCTTTTTCTACTGCCGAGTCAAGTGAAGAAATTAATCCATCGTTTGAAACTAATGCTCAAATAAACCTAGATCTGCGCAAGCCACAGCTCGTTTATAATGACCTTTTTTGTCAGAAAATTTAACGGTTGTGTCCTAACTTTCCAGAAGTTTATGAAGCTTTGTGCTGTTTTAATCAAACATACGGGTTGTCAAAACGACGTACAAGCCAACAATTGTTTCTTCAAAACCTGCAGCACCCCGCTTCAGAGCGTGGTGGGCGTGGCCACGGCTTCCGACTTGCTTACGTAATTCCGCACATGCGCATTTCCGGCCCTTAAACAGCCCTTTCTATGCCTAGCGTTGAACGACTAGCATCAAACGAGGTAAGGCCTGTGCAGTTTTAGTGAAAAACTCTAATTATGTTAAACCATGATGTCTTTTCCTTTGCGAATAATGCACCTATGTCATCATTTATCTCAAATGATACTTCCTTTGAACAGTTACGACACACTTCATGTGTTTTTAAGCGACTTTATAAAACGCGTCCCCCATGCGGCTAGTTAAGCTAGCATAGCACTAGCAAGCTACCGATAGAGACGAGGCTGCGCCAGCTCCCGGCATGTTGCTTTGCACTGCTTCTCGTCAGTTTTCAACCTTACTGTTTTTTTGACGGGATATCGTTTATTAATGTATTTTCACGTTTAAGTTGTTTAACAATCTCATACACTGGCCCAACGTGGCGGGTTTGGTGGCAAATGTTTGCTGTCACAAACGCTTCCTCCGTCACTAGCTGATTAACCCCAATAGAATAAAGGAAGTTTTCCCCCGAATCACACATTATTCTGCAAGTCTGTTCATTGTGAACTGTACAAAGAAACAATATTGCACCTGGCAATGTCCCTACATTAACACATTTCTGGAAAGCCGTAACGTTGTCGTGGTATATTACTGATAACATTGACTTTTCTTTTTTACTGGGAAATGTACTGTTTGGTAACTACAATAAAGACTTAAAGAATTATATATTAGTCAATTAGTTGACTAGTATAGCAAAATATCATATTTATCAATCCAAATTTTGCCTAAGCCTTTACTTAATGTTTAAAGCTAAAATGAAGCTGCTAAAACAATTTCTTATGTTTGCTTTGATGTTATGTCTGTATTAATGACTTGTTTTTATGTGATTTATATTGTCAATAAAGATTTAAATAAAAGACGACAAAAACCAAGCTGACTTCTGCAGTAGTACATTTGATAATGACTAAAGTTGCTTTGCCCTTTGCTGTTTTCTTACAGCATCAAGATGCAGCTCTTCTTGCGTTCCCAGAGCACCCACACCCTTGAGGTGACCGGACAGGAGACTGTTGGACAGATCAAGGTAAAGTCTACAAGTTTGTGAATACACCAGATTTAAAGTAATCTTAAATGAAATGCAGCATGTTTTAGGGTTATTTTCATGAACCCTAGTAGTGATTTCACGTGGATGGGGCTTTGATTAAACGCTTATTCTTTGGCGTGTCTCTCAGGCCCATGTCCAGGGTCTGGAGGGTCTCCTGGTTGAGGATCAGGTGCTGTTCCTCGCTGGCTGCCCACTGGAGGATGATGTCTCCCTGGCATCCTGTGGTATCTCAGAAAACTGCACCCTGGAGGTAGCTGGCAGGCTGCTGGGAGGTCAGTACACAGATGCAAAACAGTACTGTTTTTGTTGTCTAGTTTTGTGTTCAAATTCAGATTAGACACTGGGGATACAAGTCAAAGCCAGTGTTTCCTGTTGATAACAGCAAATCATTCTGAATGAGCATGTGACACATTTAAATATGTCTTTACTGCTGGCTGTCATGATACCCAAACCAGCACCACTGTGGCATAAGCCATTATATTTAAGACAATCATCATGATGGATGAATACACATTTATCGTAATATTTTAATTAGACAATAGCTACCATGTCAGTCTTTTGAACAATGGGTACATTATTATGTCTGGTAAATATTAACACTTTTCCGTTCACTGTTTTCCTCCTCAGGTAAGGTTCACGGCTCTCTGGCCCGTGCCGGAAAAGTGAGGGGACAGACACCCAAGGTAAAGTTTCAAGCTTTGTGCAACACCTTGTGTTCCAGTATAGTATAAACTCATCCTTTTCACATGTACTTAACTGACCTCATGAATGCATGTATAGCATTTAAAATACAATACGCTTGTGCATCTTCTGTTTTGGATGAGCAAGTCAATAAGCATAAATTAGGATCTTTGAGAAATAACAAATGCCTCTTCCTGTCACGTCATCCAGGTTGACAAGCAGGAGAAGAAAAAGAAGAAGACTGGCCGCGCTAAGCGTCGCATCCAGTACAACAGGCGCTTTGTGAACGTGGTGCCCACCTTCGGAAAGAAGAAGGGACCCAACGCCAACTCTTAAGTGCTCCAATGCCCAAACGGAGAAACACGATCATCACCAATCTGTTTTTACCAGGTTAAATGTTATCCTTCTGTACAGAATAAATATTTGGCTTGGGGAAAAAAAGAACTGTGTGGTGTATCCTGCAATTAAAGTGATTTCCTTACTATTTGCAGCGACAACTGTAATCTTATTCAATTACGCTATTGGTAAATTATATTATTACGTGTCATTTAGCAGATGCTCTTATGCAGAGCAACTGACTGAATTAACTACAGCGACAGCCCTCTGGAGCAACTCAGGGTCAAGTGCCTTGCTCGGGGGCTCAATGGTGGCCCCTGGTATTAACCTCTGGTGTACTATTTAAAAGCCTAACCACTAGACTACCACCACTTTAAATTACATTTGATTTACCTGTGCATCTAAATTGTCATCTGCTGTAGATTTGACCAGTGAGACTTGTGCCAGTTAAACTGACCAGAATACATGCAGTAATTCTGAAATACTAGTGCACATGACTAGTTGTAGCTTTATACCAAACCTGGAAATTAAATTAAGGATATTTTCTGTTCTTAAGGGGACATAACTAGTCTTCCTCTACCAATGACATGTTTAAATAAACAGCACAATTGTCATCCAAACCTATAAGTAGTAAAATAATTGGGTCACTTGAAATGAAAACCACAAAGTGTTTAGTCTCTGAAACAGGTTTATTTATCATTTACATTGTACATGCAAAAGAACAACAAAAGAAAAATGCAGAGAATAAGGTTTCAGGGTGTCTCATTATGTACATTATTGACAAGCCATCACATTCTGGCCAAAACTTAAAACGCTGCAATAACTGGTTATCGTTTCTTGTATCGTGGTGATGAATGAGACAAAGTAGGAACAGAATGGTGAACTCCAAATGCCATTTTAACTTGATTCTTTACAGCAAGGCCATTGAGTATTTGTTTCCTGGCAGTTGCCAGTTAATCCACAGCAACCAGCTCAACTTCAAAGATCAGTTTTGCATTGGGTGGAATTCTGGTAAAACTGGAGTTAAGGAGAAGATGGCAGTCTATGTGAAATGAAAATGTTTTCATCAGATCAAATTACAGCTGCAGTACAGGAAAAACATGAAATGTATTGACACTCCTAAAGCAGACATGCCCCAAAACAAGTTACAACCGCACAATACAATACCTGATCACCTGTGTAGGCAGGGACATTTGAAGACATAGGGAAGCACAAAAGCAGCAGAAAGGATACTTTGAGTCGGGGAGGCCCTTCCTTCCGTAGGCCCACTCTGGTTCAATCTCCAATCGAGATGTTTCGCCCTTGCTCATTGTCAGAATGCCCTCATCCCACTGTGAAAGTAAAGGATTACACATGATTACATGCAGTGGCGGAGGAGTGCCATAACCAGGATCTGACAGAAGTTCGGATGCAGAGCAAAATACATCAGAATCACTTACTCCTCTGATGACTCTGCCCAGGCCAACTTTGAAGCTCAGGGGTTTAGTTTGCTTCTTCTTTCTTGCCGCTGCAGAGAAAAAAACTAGTTTAAATCTGAAGACAGAATCTTCATTATAGGATACTGACATCATCTGTACCTATAACCATAAAGGATAACTGCTGTTATAGTATAAATGACCAATTGACAATATTTTGGTTGGAATATCACTTAAGGTGTCATACTTGTGGGAATATTGGTGTCAAAGACGGTTCCATCCTCCAAGCTACCGGTGTACCAGCAGCTCACGTTCTCGCCTTTCTTCGGAAAGTTGGTCTTGTCCCCTTTCTTCAGCACTGACTTGGTGTACTTGGGAGGACCCTGACAGACACAATGCAGGAGGTGTTAATTGTAGCTTGTATATGTGCAAAGCAAAACATGACTAATGAAAATCCTGTCAACAACATCCCCATAAATTCAACACCCTGGACCAGTACCTCGTCCACAACCTCTGTCGGTACATCTTTGGGCTTTTCCTCAATTTTCACAGCTTTAACCTGCTCGGTCACGTCTTCAATTGGTTCTGTGCCTTTAAACCTCTGCAAAATGACAAAGAATGCATGAAAAACACAGTCTTCAGATGTGAGCCCCACAGATACAGTGGCACTTTGTACAACATCAGGTCTCATTATCACTTACTTTGCTCTCAAAGAGCTGGTTGTAGGCGATAATCAGTTGTTCTTTATTTGCTGTCTTAGCAACATTTTTTATGTTTCCTAGCAGCTTGTGCTCATTGAGGAACTAAAGAGGAAGCAAATGCAGTTACAAGGAGAAAGTTAGCAGATGATAACTTTGCTGCACCATCATGTGCGTGTCCTGGCTAAATATATGGTTTCCGTTACGACAAACAAAAAAACACGTTTATCAGTAATGTTAAATGCAGCCGCTTCTGCCCCTGGTCAGACGGAATAATGAGCCGTGGCTTATAGTTGAACAGTGCAGCACTCTTTTGCATGAATACGACTCTGTATTGTTGTACAGTCTGCCTTGCAAGATGCTAAAACACAACAGCATTCCTGATGTGGCTACGCTAAGCTAACCACGCAGCATGCTGCATCTCAGAGTAAGCGTTAATATTTTAGCCTACAGATATTCAACCTAAAATCACAAAGAGGCTCATGCAATATACATACCGAGTGTGCTGCATTGTCCTGAATGAACTTTATAAGGTCTTTTTTGGGCAAATCATCACTTTTGAGCTGCTCGTCGCTCCACTCCCGTGTTTGTTCATCCGCCATTTTGAGAGGCGAACTAGTTAAATTTGACCCTCCTGGCGTATCTTAGAAACTGCAGACTTTTTTGTTTTATCATTAACCCTTATGAAACCACTCTATTATACGTTTTCATTTAGCATGGAGTGTAAGGTGATATTATGTACTATTTAGTAAGAAAACAGAAATAAAACAGAGAAGCGCAATGGCTGAAAATTCTCCTAAAAAACAATCAGTATTAGAGAGAATCACATTACATCTCTCTCACATGTGTGCTGCCACCCAGTGGACAAATACATAAATACACACATAGGTCTACACTTTCCAGTGGGACATATTGTACTGTATTATACTGTCACCTGAAACATTCACACGTTACAAAAGGACAGAAATGTTGTGGATAGATTTGTAGTAAAGAACTTTTATATTTATCAAATCCAACATGTGGCAGGCATATGTCACCAAATCTATGCACAATACTTGATAGTAATATGTAATATGTAAAAGTAACTTTGTTTAACATAAGTCAATTCTAATGTCCTTTGTATGTTTGCCAGGAAATAAATCCTTTGAGGTAAAGTGTCTTGTATTTATTTAATTTGAGGTTGGGGACCATTTTAAATTGTGTTTTTTATGGCATAAGCCTACAATATAATACGATGACTTTATTTTATAACATACAACCATATGACTTTTTATCACAATTTTTATGGCATACTATAGCATGATTTTTTTTATGACAGACTATACTATGACTTATTTTAATTAAATATTATGCTATACATTTTTTTTTACGACATACTATATTCTATAATAATACTATATTTCACCCACACTAGCCCCATCACCACACTGAGCAGCACTACGTCTGATGTGGGAGCCTTCAGGTTTCTGGGATCCAACATCTCCCAGCGCCTTAAGTCCTCCAGTCTGTTCTCTGCACATCAATATTTATTCTGCCACATTTGCACTCTGCACCATTGCACTACTGCATTAGTGTTTACGATTTACAGAGACAGTCTTACTTATAGACATTGTTGTTGTTCATTGTAGCACTGTTTTTTAAACATATATGCACTTTTTAATGTATCTTTTTTTCACCAATTATTATGTACATACCTGTAATAGCAAACATTTTTAAGTTTACTTTTATCCAGCTCCACCTGTGTGTTCTCATACCTGGCCAATAAAGCTGATTTATGGCCACGATTACTTTTCTAAGACTTTTTATTAGGCCATTCTTCACTATGACTTTACAGTACCATGACATTTTTTTTATGACATCCTATACTTTGACCTTTTTTTATGACATACTATACTATGACATCATTTACCATACATTTTTATGGCATACTATACGATGATATTTTTTACAACATAATATACTATGACTTATTTATTATATTCTTTACTACTACTTTCTACTACTATGATGCTTACTGTATATGACACTTTAAAAAAAGTATATTATGATTTTTACCACATTTATTATGACATACTACAGTATGTTTTTTTAAACTAAATTTTAATGGGATACTAAATTTGATATTTCAATGACATTTCTATGACATACTAAACTATGACTTTTGATATCTTTTTAATGACGTCCTATAATATGACAATTTTTCCGACATTTTTATTGTATACTAAACTATGACATTTCTTTTACAATATTTTTACAAAATTTTTTATATGACATTTTAATGTCATACTAGTGTATGACATTATTTATCATTGATTTCTACTTTTTTTAATTACATTTTTACTACAAACTCTACCATGTCTTTTTATATGAATTTTTTACAACAAAATAAACTATGAATAATCTTTTAAAACATACTATTACTATTTCCATACTATTTATGACATTTTTAATTAAATACTATTCAATTACTTTTTAATGGCATTTTAACGACAAACTATACTATGACATTTTTTATGACAAAATATATTATGACATTTTTATGACATCTGTATTGCATACTATACTTTGACAATATTTTCTGACATTTTTATGGGTTATTATTCAATTACTTTTTTACGAACTTTTAATGACAAAATGTACTTTGACTTATTTATTTACTTATTTTTATAACATTTTAATGGCATCCTATTCTTTTATATATTCTTTTACGATATTTTCATGACATACTAAACTATGACGTTTTTATGTCTAGATTATGATTTTTTATGACCTTTAATGGCATACAATACTTTGGCATTTTTATGACATTTCGCTGCAAATTTTTGGACATGCTATATTATGACTTTTATTATGACTTTTTTAATGACACTCTATACTATGCCATATTTTACAAGTTTTTTCAACAACATTTTTATAACCTTTTAAGACACATTATAGTATGACAATTTATTGTGACATACTACACAGGGACTTTCTTTTGACACACTATACTATAAAAATTTTTATATATGCATGACACAATAATAAACATTAATTAATCCATTAGAACATATTGCATTTCCTATCTGATTCTCCTCTGCATAGTGAATTGCGATCATCAGTGTGTACAGATCAGGACAATTCTCTGAGAGCAAAACGTCTCTTGATTATTGATCCTCTTATTCATATTACGTTATTATCCAACAGTTGTAACCTATAGATGACTGACAATTCAAATTCACATTTCAATGATTGACTGTAAATCACCAAATTGTGCCTTTTAATCATAACATACATACACATACAGATATTAAAACTAATGTGGTACAGATATTTAGAGAAAACTAAATAAGTAAACTCACTGGCAGTTGCAAATGTTTGCAATAGTTCATATATTATCATTTTAAAGCTTGAAATTGTAACTGAAATCCCATTTAACATAAGTATTCTCTTATTACAAAGGTGTTCCTTACAGTAGGCTATTTCTCGCTGTATGTTTCCCAACAAGACCTGCAGCTTTGTTCTACATGAGGAGTTACTTGGAGGCAGGTTACCATAACAAAGAGCCTCATGAGTTCTGTCAGTGTGCAGCCTCCTGCTGCCTCCACAGTTCTCATGTCTGTCTCATCTTCGCTACATCACTCTTTTTCAGTTTGCGCCTCGCTGTTTGACTAGAAATCTTCTATATTCATCAACAACCTTGAATAGCGGTGCGATGATGATTTGCGACCACTACACCTGGCTGTAGCACAGGGTCACGCAGAGATTTGAACTCTGTTGGTTACAAGGCAACAGCAGAGGAGGACAGGG
The DNA here is from genome assembly GCA_943590825.1 of Bovichtus diacanthus. Taxonomy (NCBI): domain Eukaryota; kingdom Metazoa; phylum Chordata; class Actinopteri; order Perciformes; family Bovichtidae; genus Bovichtus; species Bovichtus diacanthus. The sequence goes on along the minus strand of CALSBV010012075.1, from coordinate 1,917,185 downwards.
CTCATTTTTCCTTCAGAGGAAATCTATTTCATCTCTTTTGATGCCCGTGGAGGAAAGATAGTCACAACAGCACAAACTTTGGAGGTGAGTTGGATTCAGGAGAAACTAAATCATTTTACAACTTTGTACTTTATAAAACAAGGGGAAAAAAAGGAATAATATGGGCCTCCACTGACTTTTGATATTGCAATGTGATGTTTTCTCTATGGTTGCATTTACTTCATATTTACCTGTGTGTAGTACACCCATGGCTGTTTTGTTATCACTTGGCCCGTGGACCTACTTAAAATCTCTATTTTCTCTCTGTCTCTTTCTTTGATTCTTATCCCGCCAGCATTACGTTTGCTTTTGCATTTTGGAGTGACAAGAGTGTCTCTCTGTGTTTACGAGTGTCTGGATGAAAGTTGCATTAGAGGAAGTTTCAGGAGAAAAGAAAAAGGCGACTGAGGATCGCGTCTGGTGCGTTGTGTTGTCATGAAGTATTTCATAGGAATGCAAAGCTGAGGAGCTTAAATGAGTTCACATATCACGCCAGGGAGGAATCTAATTTGATGCAGCTCTTGAGAGCTCTTCACATCTACAGGTTACACAAACAAAGTGATACACATTCTCATAGTGATGTGCCTCTCAGCACAGAGATGGCAAACAATGTAATCCTCACATAATCTTTGCAGAACTATGTCCTCAGTTACACTCAATTCAATTAAAGCCCATGCACTGTCATACACATTTTCATGAGCAGCCTTTATTTCAGCACGTTGTTGGCTAACTCTCAGGGAATGTATATGCAATATAAGTAAGATACCCTGAAATGAAAATAAGACATTTTTAAGAAATGTCTTATTTCATCATTTTTAACAGCAGGTATTTTGTCATAGCAGGAAAAGCACAGGTGTAATCAATAACACTGGAAGACATCTGTAAAGTGATTGGGGACACCTGCGCTTCACTCTCTATGACAAGTCAACAGTGCCTGATGGGGACAATGTGGATTATGGACCAATAGCAAACAAGATGCTGTGTATTTCTTGTCAAATTTATATTACAGTCCCATTTTAACCCTAATATTGGCAGTTTTTCAATGAGACATTTTCTTATTGCTCAGGTTAATAAAAGCTTGACTTTTGAGCTGACATTTATCTCCCATGATTGCTGCTGAATGTCTCACAGCGTTCCACCAAAGATCTACATCTCTGTATTTATGGAGCTATGAATTTGGCGAGCTCTCACGTCCTAATGGAAGCCTTAATTAGCTGGTTATTAAAATCAGGTGCATGTTCTTCAAACAATTAAGCCCACATATTAAATCTATCTATTTATTAAGGTACATTGCATGCTTACAATCTCATATAACCAAATGGACATTTTAACCATTAGTTTTTAATATCATTTATCATCCAAATCATACTGTGTCAACTAGAGAAATTCAGATCTGTAGATGAATGTGAACTGTCAGAGACACAGAGCAGACTTGATATCTTCTCTTCAGCTGCGCCAAGAAGATATTGTAATATCTTTAAAATAAAAGTCTACATCACTTCTGAGGTTGCTCCACTAAACCTCCCCTCATGCACACATGCTTTACTATCTGTACACATTTTCCATAACTCTACACATTAACATACATCATCGTATGTGCATTATGTTTACAGATTTTCAGATAGCTATGTATTAATATATGTATTAATTAGTTTAATCTTGAGATTTGTAGCGTGAAATCCTCATATTAATATAACTAGATTATGCTGATGATTCTATCAAATAATAATGTGTATCGACTGCAGATGGATAGAACACCACAGAAGTGCAGTTACACACTTCGACCTCAAGGGGGTAGTATGTACACATTGTTGATATGGGTGAAGCAGGTCATGTTCCACATTGACAAAAGATTGATATTTCTAATATATGATGTTTACAATAAAGCTTTACAGGAGGGAAAATAGCCATGATTCACCCCGTTGAAGAGCGCAACAATAATAAATACCATAAACAGTGTAAATAAATAACAGGTGCATGGTGAGGGGGAAAAGGGTTTGCTATGCTGCAGAGCCAACAATTTACTGTCTGGGTGGACGGTGTTTAGTGTTTATGGTTAAAACTCCTAGTGTGCATCTGTATTTATGTACGTGCTATAAGAAAAAAACAGCAGGAGGGATTATGTGAGCAACCATTAATTTGCCAGTGTTCATGGCTTTAGGTGTTAAAGAGAAACACATGCAAAGAATAATTTACCACTGTAACCCTCCCCTCCCCTACTTCCACTGGTTAGTCTTTTCTGTGCGATAGCTATGTCCTTGTACTGTAATACCGGTTTTTTTTGTTATGTTTGTCTGCCCTGAAAAATCAATAATAAAATCTAAATGGAAAACAATAAATAATCATTTCCTAGTTTTCTTTGAGTAATTCTGCTAAAGATAACTTCATATTCCCTTGAAACTTGAAGCGACTTTTGTGACAGATTTACCGTCGATGGATTGTAGCTCTGTAGATCTAGCACGAATGAAATCAATAAGCTTTTGTAATGTTGTTTACCAGTGAAATCCGTTTAAGTATAGGAGCCCATCATGTCACTCTTTTTTTTATTCAAAAATTCTTTACAAATCTATTCATTTGCAGGCCTTGAGTGTCCTTATTCACCTTCTGCAACAAACACCCTGAGGGTAAATTTGATTAATTTTACATGTTTAAAGGGAAGAGAGTAATAGGGAGAGGGAGAGTAAGAGGAAAGTCAGAAGGTGGGCCATTTGTATAATCAACAATGTAATTACTTACAAAACTGTGTTCAGGGAACAAACCAGATAAATCATATTTCTCATTCAATGCCAGTGACGGGGCCTTGAAGATACTTCCACCAATACATTAGCCACCTAGCCAGAGTGTAGCTCCTCTCCTGAAGCATTTTTTTTTTCATTTCCACTCCCTCTTCCAACTCACACCAGTGGAATTAAAGGCTTTCATAATAGAAATCATCCCTCTGTGGCCTTGGTCCACTGTGGATAATGTGTTTTCTGCTCAGAGCCTAATAAGCTCCCTGTAAGCCATATGGCAAGCTGAGTTCACCTGCCTGTATACACTGGACTGTGAGAACAAGTCTTTAGCTTCATGTGGAATATGACTCATATGCTGCTTCCGCTCACACTTCATGTGATGTAGGCAAAGCATCTCCAGGGTGCTCTGTCAGAGCGGATGATAGGTCAGCAGTTCCACCAACATCTGGCAGCGAGAAAGTTAAAATTGTTACCTCCATCCATAAAACTTCCACCTATAGCTGTGTCTCTTGGGAGGGGAGCAAAGGTTGGCTTAAAGTGCAGTATAGCAGGTGGGCTGGTCAATAGGGAGCGTGGAATTTCACACAATCATGCTCCTGGTATCATCATGCAGCCAGCAGCTCTGCATCCAACAAACTGCACCAGGCTTTGGAACATTTCCAATCCAGAGCTTAGCCTGCAGATCTGTAGTCTCAGTACTAGCCCACGCTTGCCCTGTCAGATCTAATCTCTTGGCTGCATGCCGTGAAATGGGGCTTATTAAGAGTTTAACTGAGATCAGCCCAACCCCCTATCTGAGGCGTGCAAAGGGAAAGGGAAATCACTCACCTGAAAAATCTCAAAATCACAAGAACAGGGTGGCATAAGGGGTTGGTATCAGTCACCAGAGGATTTGCTGTACGCCACTACGTGCTCTCTCCCGTCTGTCTCCGGGATACATCATCTGTTAACTGCTAATTGGAAACCAAAGAGAAAAGAAGTCTCAGAAGTTTCAATTGGAACTGGTCCCAGTTTGATATCTCACAGGGCTTAGAGGGACAGACTTCTGAGCCACATGCTACCAAAACTCTTGTCTCCTCATATTACTCTCACACTGTCTGTTTGCATTTGGACAACGAGACTCAAGGCTGCATCAGTGCAAATTATACATTTAAAACATTGCATTATAACATCATAGCTCGGTCTAGGTCTAGTCCATAGCTCACTATTTACATGTTTTTATGAAACTGTTACACAGTACAGTATAATACAGTTTGGTATAACTGCGCCAGTGAAAGGTTCTTTCTTATTTTTTCTAATGCTATTGTTTCACTTAGTCTGTCTCCAGACTGTATTTACAGCCTGAATCATATACAAACACGCACAATAGAGCAATTACATTGCAGGCCAACTGAAATGATGTTTCTATCTGTGCTAGTAGCAGGCTCTAGGGATGGCAATGTCTATCAGTCTGTCGGTCGGTCCTCCACTTTGGTCTAGACTAGAATATCTAAGCAACAATTAGATTGGTTGCCATGAAATGTTGTACAGACATCTATGGTTCCTAAATCCTAATGAGTTTGGTGATAGCCTTGAACCAGCATGAGGTTGTTTCATTTGTGATGTTAAGTGAAATGTCTGGGTTGCTGTCCCCCTCAGGATGAATTGTAATAACCTTAGTGATCCTTTGACTATTCCTCCAACGCAATCATCAGGTCGAAATCCAAATTTGTCCACAACTTTGGTTTATGACCAAATGAAACTACAAAAACTACTAAGCAAAAGTACATTAACGTTAACTCGGGGGAAATCCATCTATCATGGCTTCATAAGGAAGCAGTTATTTGACGTCACACAACAATGGAAGTGCATATTGTAAATGATAAACCATCAACTACAAGCCAACGTTAAGTATATTTGCCTGTATGTAATCAAAATAATCCATACAATCATACTGCAAAACCTGTTCTGAATGTAAATTGATATCAAACTATGGTAGCTGGTGACGGTAAACAATCTCTGAAAGTTACCTTCTCTGCACAATAGTTATTCCGGCTAACGTTATGACTGCACTTGTCTGTCAACTTTAGCATGCACAGCTCATGCTCCAACAAAAATGAAGATGCACTGTGCATATCCCATTCACACAGGGTCACACATTCATAAATACATTAAACACACACCTACCTGTCCCTGAAGACATGTTGCCTCAACCCTTCATCCAGTGATCTTCGCTGGCCGTACAGCCTGAGATCAAGGCCCCATCTCACCCAGACACACATCATCCACTCTCCCTGCCCGTACCCCAAGGATCCAACACTGTAGCTTTGATTTGTGTTTACCAACCTTGAGGTACACACGTGTGAACCCAGTGTTACATGCTGTAAACTCATGCAGTTCTCAAAGGGAAACCTCAGGATGGAGATGGTCGATGCGGGGTGATGGTGAAGGGAATGCTAATTGCAGAGAGTTTTTGAGTCAGAGGCAGAACTAAGTGACACTGAAAGGCATATGTCAGGACTGCATGGTTTGGATTATGAGCTTTCTTCTCAGTTTAATTTGATTTGCATGTCACACAGCATGATGGAATGCTAGTATTTTTAATTTCACGAAACAGAGAATGAGGAGCAGTTGGACACATTTATTACCTTGAATCACAACAATGTTTTTTAATATTTTTGATTTGTTCATCATTTGAAAATAAAGCCGATTTTCAGAGCTATATTTCTTTTTAAACTGCACAGTTTGTGGTGGCTGAATATATTTCATGGGGATACAGACTGACTTAAACATGTTGGCAATACCCAGTTTCATCTCGCGGTGTGTGTACAAAAGGGATTCACTGCCTGCATCAGCCTCCATTTAATCCATGCCAAGATACCCAACGTGGCCTGGCACTAACCTACTGTTGCTCTTGTAAAACAGTAAAACCTTCAGATAACATTTGAGCAAAATACTTTTTCTCTATTATAAAAAAGGATGGCATACCTTGCCTTATCAGGATGTCAAGTTAAACACCGAGCAGTTTTGCTCTACTTCCTACACTAAGGAGAACGTGTTCTCAAACTTGGGATGTAACAACTTTCACCCCCCCATTTGTTCAAAGATTGGATTGCATTTTAGAGCAATCCCTTTCTTTTACAAGAACACAAACACGCACGGACGTATGCACCGTGCGCGTTCGTTTTTTTGTGTAATTGAAAATGGGTTTGCGTTCAGTAGATGGAATTCCATCTTCTCCCTTTCAGCTCCATCACAGGGATGGAGCAGGTTTCACTGAGGCTGCCCTGTAAAATACATCATGACTGCGGCGAGAAAACTTATTGATAACAAAACATGTTTCTTATACTTAATATTTATGAAACAGCTCCTGAAGGTTATTTCCAAGGCAGGATCTTAAGGGCTAAAGCATAACAGGAAAGATGGGCAAACCTGTGACGGATTGTGTCATGGAAGTCCTAAACGCATAATGTTGTTTGCATATAAAATTGCACTCCATGGGCAGATTTCTGTTTTTTTTTTTGTCCCTGAGTGCACATGACTGTACTTGAATGCACTTTAGAGGCAGATGACTGGGGGAGAGTGGGCATTTGAGAGGGTGAAGTGCTGTGTGTTAAATCCTGTGCATGCTCAGGGTACACACCTGGTGCAAAACCACGGTACATTAAAGCACAACAGCGAAAAACGGTGACCAGCCATTTTTTTTGTATGTGCCACTTTCCTACTCTGTCCTCTCCACCCAGCTGAGCCACTCAGTCTCAGAGTTTGATCAGTATGTGAAGCCTGACACGGACAAAGCACCATGCAATGAACATGAAAGGCTCAGGAAACACCCAGGCACTGACACACACACTCACGCAAACAGACACACATATCATTTCTTGTATGTGTTCTCTGCCTCTCACGCTCTTTCATTCCTCTCTAGTGTTTTCAAAAAAGGCTCAAAAACAAAAGCCCCCCGCTGCTCTGCACTTCTCATTCGCTCTCACAGTCCCATCCATCTCAATAACAGAGAAGAGAAAAGTACCAGTCCTAGATTGTCAGTGGCACCTCTACCACCTCACATTTTTGAAGGTGCCAACCAATCTGTCTCTCTGACAAAATTCATGAAGGTTCCACTTTTAAAGAGGAGGAGGAAGAAAGGTCATGTTTGAATAATGAATCTATCCGGGGAATGAACTACAGCCCTGGTGTCTGTCTGAGTTTTTGCAAATGTTCTTCAGGTGGGCGAGGCAGTGACCACAGGTTCAATGTCTGTGAGAGACACTTTAGGAAAGACTAAACCTTCCATCTAAGAGAGTAAATTGGTCAAACTAGGAGCAAGGGAGAGAGTCCGAATGAATAAACAAACACAACGCTAGCGTTAAAAAATAGATTATTTATGCCCTCTCAAGGCCTTACATGTCAAACAAAAGAAAAATAGAGACAGAGACAGATGGCAATGTTGATGATGATGACTGTGATATTGTGGCATTGTTCACTGGTATTAGCAGAAGGTCAGACTCTGTCCTGACAAAAAAAAAAAGCCATTATCTGGAAGGGTGAGATGGTCCAGTGGGGCTCAGGGCTCATCAGTGTAAAGGACAGAGAGGCTGCAGACGACTGATACAGTAGGCAGGTCGGGCTGTCCCAGGATGGCTAGAACAACCCACACAGGTGGAGATAGGCGTCATTAGGAATGGCCTGAGCTATCTGGCATCCTGTTTCTGGCACAGACAGAGACTATGTACAGCCAAACATGCAGCCTTTTTACATATTGTAACTGTCAGTGTGTGAGATTGTGTATTCTTAATGAGGAGACTTTGGTCTATCAGACAGCAGCTTCTGCTTTCATGCTTCTGTTATTGATTGTTACCTGAACATTCATTTCCCCAAAAATCCAAACTAAAAACTGGTCTGTAGTGGTGAGGCTGCATTAAAAGATTTATTGGCCCCTTGGGGACAGCGCAATAAGCTTTAAACACTAGACACATTAACCAAGAGAGTAGATGTAAAGACAAGCTAAAATAGAATAAGAAAGGTATAGATGAATCATTATTTTATTTAATAAAAGACAATGGGAAACAATAAAGTCTTCAGTCTTGATTTAAAAGAAGTGAGAGTTGCAGCGGACCTGCAGTTTTCTGGGAGTTTGTTCCAGATATATGGAGCATAAAAACTGAACGCTGCTTCTCCATGTTTAGCTTTCACTCTAGGAGCAGAAAACAGACCCAGACAAACATGTTGGCAAACAATTGGCTATTTATACAAAATAAATGGAGCATCTCCACCCTCGGCTTGAGAACTACCTTTGCAAAGGTGCGCCATATTTTTTCACAAGCCAATCAGAGCAGACTGGGATTTTTCAGCAAAGGCCTTAAAGAGACAGGTGCTAAAACGGAGCGTTTCAGACAGCGGGTGAATACAGATATATTGAGTGTATGAGGAAAATAATGTGTTTTTTGAACGTTAAAGCATGTAAACATGTTCTAGTAGAAACCCAAAATATAACTATAAACCTGAAAATTAGCGTAATAAGTCCCCTTTAAACACACCTTTTAGCTCTGGTCTGGTCTCCACAACTCATTTGAAAAACCCGTGTGTTTATCAGAGCTTCTGTTCACCTGCTGTTTCTGGAAATGAGATTGAAAGCAGTGAGAGTGAAAAACATTAAAGTTGCAGGCTGTAAAAACCAAAAGAATGAACTAAAAGACGTTAAAAGCTTCATAGAGCTGAGGGGAACTGCAGAATTTGATGATAATTCTCTTTGGGTTCGTTACAGAGAGTGACACCTTTCACATTACAGGTAGACATTGGATTCATTGTAAAACAGGGAAGGACGGTGAGAACTCATGCTGAGGCTGATAATGTAAAAATATAGATTAGTGCAGCTTTAAAATCTTTACACTGCCTTAATTCTCTACTCTTGGTTCAACACTGGAAAATCCGTGAGTCACAAAGGTCTCATGATGCATCTTACTTAACTCTTTATCATAACAGTATGTTGGAGTTTAATAAACAGTACACACTTGAGGAGCCATAAGTATGAAAATGGTTTAATCAGCAATCCGCAGAATCGAGTGGTGGCCTCCAGTGGACATGAGCATCTGCTGAGGAGTGAGTGATTCTCTACATATAAATGAATGAAGATATGGCAGAGAGAAATGTGTATGTGATGATGCCTTCAGGCACAGGTCAGGATATTATTTACACACTGACAGGTATATATCTATATATCTATATCTATATATAGATAGATATAGATATCTTGTGTCCACTTTGTAAAGCGCCCTTGGGTTTGTAGAAAGGCGCTATATAAATCTAATTTATTTTTATTATTATTATATATATATATATATATATATATGTCTCGGTGTTACGTTTGATCACGCTGTGGCTGACGCTTACGCAGGTGAAAAAAACAGCTTACAACATGCTGTACACGTAGAGGTTTCACAAAGTAGCAGGTGAAATCATCAGCTATTTGACTTTAACTGCTTGTCTTTGCATGATCCCGTACAGAGGTATCAGAGTAATAAAGTGGAATGATGCAGTTTTATGTGCAAACCTCCCCTGTAGGAATATAAAGTGACGGCAGGATGGAGTTCTGCTTTTTAAGGCTTGACCCTGCTCCCTGGTGATACTGCATTCAGCAAGACAAGACTACAGCTCATCCTAATTATTTCTAACTGATGGGCCAATCCATCAAGAAAGACAGTCTTAAAGAGGGAAGGGAGGAGGAGGAGTAGGTGGAGGGAAACAGGGAAGGACGGTAACAACTCATGCTGAGGCCTAACTGCTCTTCCTGTGTCTTTTTCCTCTTGTTCTTTCTTTTCTATCTTTCCCCTTTCACATCTCTTATTGCTTTCTCACTTTCCTACAGTTATCGCATGCTTTCCAGGAAAACAGGCCTTCTTTTGTGTTACTGTACTGTATATTTGGCAAGGTGCAGGGGAAGTCGCGAACACAAGTACCCGGTCTTGTCGTCGCCATGGTTTATAATGCACAAGCAAGCGATCTTCTGTCCAAATGACTCAATGTGAATTCCGAAAACCTATTTAGCTTAATTCCTCATATGAGGATTCCATGACAAATGTCCATAGTCCGGGCACATTGGGTCATTAAATTCAGATTTATAAGATTGATATCAATACTTATCAAAACACTAACGCCCCCTTGCGCCATCAAAGGCCCCAGGCGCCTATTCTCCCCTCATGAAGAGAGAGACGAATAGACCGAGAGAATGGCGCGAGAGAAAGAGAAAGGCATAGATAGAGAGAAAAAATGTCCTCGGACACTGAATTTGAGTGTGATTCACCATCGCGGCAATACCTGGCGTCTCCTGATAACAATGGTAACGGATTAATCAGTATTCCATGCGTAGCTTAGGGCTGCACTAGTCCTTTATCACAGCAGCAACTGCGGACTTCCTCTAAAGGTAAGGTTAAAATGAAGATTACGCTTTGTTCCTGCTCACCTCCTCTAATGAACCCTATCTCTCCTCACTACCCATCTCTTCATTCTGTTTCACTCACACAGAATAACACCCCTCCTTTTCCCATCTCTAGAGGAAAACAGAGAAAAGCTCTCTGTTTTCTCTGTCTCTTTTTAAGTGCATTGGGCCAGTCACCCTGTTGTCTCCTTCATTTCCACTTTCAGTCATTCACAATGAAGCATTTACACTTCTCCACTGCTTAGAGGCTGTCCCGTCCAATGTCTAAATACTGTTTGAAAATCCCTGACCATGGACCCATTTGCTCAAAATGCTTCAGAATTACTTAATGCTTTCATCCAAAAGCAACAGTAAAATTCACTTCTGAAAACCAGTAAACACTAGGTCTACACTTAGGAAGAAAATCAATTTAGTCTGACTAAGTAAAACACATTGTTGCGAATCCAAAGCCATCCGTCTCATATGCAAAGCTACAAACCAATTCACATGTGGTAAATCACTGCAGGCAGATATTATATTAAATTACACAGCAAACACCTGAAGGGGAAAAACTAATTTGCTCATGTTTGAAAACATGTGCCATCTATTTAACCTTAAACATTTCAAAGAATTGGGAGTTGGTTGCAGAAGCTAAGCTCTTCGTAACTTAAAATGAATCCTATTTAAAATATGTGTTTATTCAGAGGAGATATACGTATCAAATGTAACAGTTTGCACCGCAAACTAATCTAACAGCTGATTCTTACATAGGAAATACAACATATTTACACCCAGTAGGCCTACCTACCTGGAAAAACTATCGTTAGCATTACAAATAAAAAAATAACATCAAGCTGAAATAGTTTCAGTTAGGTTTGCATAATCGTATATTACCTCTCATCTCTAAACTGCAAGCTAACTTTCTAAATTCTCCATGTACACATCATAAACAAAACAGATTCATATCTACTGTACATTTACCAAAGATAAGAACTATAATGTCACATCACGCCACTCAATTTGAAGAGTTTCAGAGTGCAGGTTGTACATGAAGGTGGCATCTTTCACCAAATCGATTGTGATCCTCTCAACCATCAACAGGCTAAAAAGTCTGAATAAAAGAATCACATTAAAGCTGACTTTTTGGGGTTCCCTTTAAGATGAAAAGTGGCAAAATGAAGGTGAGACACCAACACAAACAAAGATAACACCACTGTAAGTTAAAATAATGTCCTTCTGTATTCTCAGACAAGTACAGTAAATACACTTTCAGAATATACAACGCATTTGAATTACATGTACACTTATTGTAATTACGTGATTACATGTGGAGGAGGCAGAATTCATCTTGGCAAAGTTAAAAGAAATGTAAAGATGAAAGATGTAAGAGGGGTCATTTTTGCAAAGTATGCTTACATATAACAGAATGTTATAATTTCCTTAAATTTCTATCATTGGGCTCTATAATTCATAAATATTTTGCAGCCTTTTTGGAGGCTTGGCACAACCTTCCTATTACTCGAAAAGGAGAGCGCAATTAAGGGCCGGCTCAATAAATGCTGCGGCAATTTGGGAAATGTTTTACTTTTACTGGTCTGCTCTTAAAAGGGAATGGTTTCCCTTGAAAGAGTTCCATCCCAATCTATTCATTGTTTCTCCATTCAACTGAGGAATTCTCCTCATCAGTCCCTAAACCACATTCATGTCTTTACTGAATGCACTGGTTGCTGATTTTAGGGAATAACTGCAGGGCCATGAATCACAAGCGACAACATCGGGTGTGACGTGAATAAAATGTGCTGTAACAAAGAGAAGAGAAACTGGGAGGAAAGAGACATGGCACAACATATATTTCCTTCTATTTACGTTTTACTTTAAATCACCAGGCTTTGGTATTACATTTACTGAACTATGTCTGCACCTCCACTATTCCAATTGTCACCATATTCTTTCAAATGCATCTGTCTTATATTTACCAGGACTTTCCTGCGCTACCAGGAATTCTACAGGTTGATGCTGTGGTGAACCTGTTACGTATAAAAGTTGATTTAAGAAGCTTTAAGGACTGCACTTGCCAACGCGTGGGGAGAAGGTAGGACAGTCATTTGTAAAGGGGAACGCCACCAATTTTGCCCATGAAAGTCTGTTTACAGGTCTTGAGGAGTACTACTGCATATACTACTGTACGTTGTATGAAGCCTCCAGGGAAGCTGTGTGAAGTCTGATAAATGCCTCCAGTTCCTTCTGTTCTGCTCTTGCAGTCACCGTTTTTTACTGCCAGTCATTTATTCTGGCATCATAAATGACCAAATTAAGTAAGTAAGTCAGATAAGCTTTATTTATTTTGCACTTTTCTTTTTTTCAATTTTTTTACCTTTTCATTTTAGTCTGTCTTCACAGGGTATCAACCTAGTTCCCTTTTTGTTTGGCTGAAATGTAGATCTCAGGAGACATTTGCATAAAAAAATGGAAAAAAATTGTTTTTTCCGGCTTCAAGGGACGTATCTTTCGTACATGCACTATTGTTCAAACCGAGTCTGTGCAAAAGAAGCTCAAGTCATTTCTCTGCATGAATGGCCTTTCTTAACCAACAGGCTTTAGATGAATTCTAAATCACTCACTGTGCTTAACTCTCCACTTTCGCTCTAAGACAACTCAGATCCAGAGCTGGCATGATAAATCTGTATCCACATCTGCCAAAACATTTCTGTCTCCTCTCCACCTCCCTCTCCATCCCAGTTCTAACTCCCCCCCAGTCCTCCTCCATCTCTCAGTCCCAGACTCATTTGATCTGGGGTGTAATTGCGGGTACAGATCTGTGGCAGGGTGTGGAGAGGAGCGATTGCTGTGCTCCACTGAGTGCTGAGGATGAGATAGAAGAGAACAGTGCCCAGGAGACTCCATGCTGCTATAGCTGGTTACCTAGACTCGTACCTAGCTCCAAGCGCACTACAGTGCCAACGGGATGCCGAGGCTGGCTTTGCCAGTTTAAGTCTCTCTGTCTTTGCTTTGCTCTCTCTTGTTCTCAGTCTCTTTCACACTTGACTCTCTCCCTTGTGATAGCTTCTATTTTTCTTTTAGCTATCTGGTACCTATCTATCATATAGGTTCTAGATGTATACCTAAAATACAATATTTATCTCTGTCTGTCTCTTCCACGCTCTTCCCACAAGCATGCATTTTCAATTCGTTGTGGACTTAGTTCCTCCAGATTTATCCTTGCTAGGGCTTGAGTTACCAATTACCACGCCAGGTGCCTTCACATTTTCGATTTCACATTCACTTGGCTAGAAAAGTAAACCCGAATATGTGTGAATGCATATTGCACACAAAACCGCAGGATGTTGCCGCGCGGAGCTTTCGTGTGCAGCCCATCAGGGAATCAGTCGACCTCGAACACTGGAAACAGTTTGTAGGTTTACTCGGAAAAGCTTAAAACATTTATTTTTTTTGGAGAGACCAGCTGTGCAGCTTCTCCATGCTAAAGAAACTGTAAGGTTCGCTATCAACACTGTGACAGCGTGTGTGATGATGTTTTTCTTTTACTACAGTGGCTAGCCTCAAAACTGTAACAATCTGTGCAATGTAAGCCAGTAATCAAGTCCCTCAAACTGGATAATTACACCAACAGCCGACTGTTAAAACCCATCAGCCTCCTGTGGTTCGATGCCAATGTATTAAACAGAGGTATAGCCTGTAATTATAGTCAAGACAGAAAGAGTATAAAGTGATGTGCCTATGGACAGAGGAAAATATCAAGCTAGTTCCCCTGTGAGTTAAGACCCTAGCAATTAATTCCCAACATGCCACGTTACATAGCAATCAGGCACTGTGTTATAAGGCTTAATTGTGTGACATTGACATGCAAATCTTTCCCCAAATTGGCTCCCATAAGAAATGATCTGGTGCTGTGATAAATATTCTGAATGTGTCTATTTCAGTAAGGTGAATACACAGACTCAGCTCCCTGCTCTCTGTTGCGGCCTTGAGATCCACGCGAGAGATTCAGGAGGGAAAACATTTTGAGTGCAGGAGCAGTTGCTCCACAGGACACTCCAGGCCTTCACAGGAAGTAATTTATTCAGGAAGTAAGCGTAGCGGCGGGCCATGGGGCCTTCCCTGCCATCATTTAGGTGCATGCGCCTGCTTCATTTATCCTCCCCCTTTTATTGATTAATTCATGGCCCTGATTAAATTTTCACAAGTTGCCAATTGTCCTTCACAAACGTCTGACTCCCATGTCGATCTGGAGCCAGTGGGGACGACTGCCCTCCTGGTAATGGGAGAAAAAGACGGTGCTTCTCTGGAACGTTTACTCCCTCATCCCAGACATAAAGCTGGTCTAAGAGATCCTTTCTCTGAATATTTTACAAATTGCAGCCCATTATAACCGTTCTTTTTTTTTGGTTACCCAGTAAGAGATGATTTAAATATTGATGATATGGTAATTCATCAATAATTGTGGGCTGCTGAGATAACAGCCCACATATGGGCAAAGGAGAGTATCAATTAAGAAGTCAATCATTTCTCACTTAGAGTGTGCAGTGATTCTTCATTAGTCGAAGGTGTTTCGCATTACGTTGGGCATTAAACAAAGTGCTATATGGTGAAAGTGTTGGATATCCAATCTCCACTGAGATGTATCTCATTATAGATAAGGCCTTGAAGAAGTTCTGGCAGGAAAATAATTTGCAAATATCATTATCTCTCAACTAATTATGCAGCTAGCAGCCACACTTCTCAAAATGAGACGCAGTGCAGGAAGTTTTTTTTAGAAAAGCTGTGATTTAAGGTTTAGGCTGGCAGCTTGAGTCACCTTAATACACATGACAAAATTGTAGGTTTGACAAAAACTACATTACTATGAAATTGTAAGTCAACAAAGTTTCCTCAAAGTAACGACCAACTCTGTCACCTGCTCTGTCTCTTTCATGTTCCACTGTTCTTAAGACTATGACATATACGGCAAGAAAACCCTTCTGACTATGAGGAATCACTTTCATTTCTTCGCAATAATAGAGTCAAAACCTACAATTAAGCCCACACTTCTCTACCCGATTGCCTGATACGCAACAGTGCGAACACACTCTCTCACGGAAAAAAAGAGGGGAAAAAAAGCAGCGATGCTAACTTTGAATTGCATCTCCACAGCGTTAGATCAAGCTCATTCACATAATACGATGCAACTCTGTGCTGCATTATGCCCACACATGTTTGGATGTAAGTAAAGAGAGTGTTGACCCTAATGTGTGTATGAGGTTAGCTGTGGATCAGCCTGCATCACCAGTCTGTTTGGAGACTAGCTGTCTTTTCCCTGAGACACAAAAACAGAAGAGCTTCAACATGTATTATTGAATCCCGCAGCTCATCTTCAGTGAAATTGCTGTTGTGTCACAGCTGGGTGTGTGGTGTTTTGTTTTACTGGATGTGAAGATGTTGGCAATCTGATACCAGACTCTGCAGACCAGCCGAGATGTCTGCTGCCTTTGTGGGACCGGCAGCAGACTGCTGGAAGATGGTGTGATACATGTCTGTTCATTCAGACGCAGACATGTCGCTTCACAAGAATGAGCAATTATTGGATTCTCTGTTAGGCATTTCTACCAAACACAAGCATTTCTGTTTCAAAGGATGGATTGTGATTTAATTCTGCAAAACATTTACAACATAAAGAAAAGTGTAGAACAAGGATATTACCTAATGCGCAGCTTTGATCACAATGCATGTAACTAATAATACAATGAATGATGTTCTGAAGCTTTTGATTGTTTCACATCTCCCTCAGCAGATGGAGTTTCCCAGTTGTTATGGAAAACTAGATTTTAGACTTTTTTTTTCCTGAGCAGTTTGAAGACTTCTTCTGTCAGCTCAAAAGCAGAATAAAAAAAAAAAAAGAAGTATAGACTCATACAAAAGTGATCCTTCTTAATCATCCTTTATGACCCACGAGAAGTGTGTAGCGAGACGTTTCTGCAGAGACCCTGCAGCCCTCTGCCTGGATTTCCTCATTTCGGGATGTTTCACGGTGTCAACCTCTATAAAAACGCAGCAACAAGCTGCCAGATTGTAAGCATGCAAAACGGCAAGCACACAAAACTCGTCCCAAAAGGAGTGTGCTTCTGGTGTCATTGAACCGGGGAGGGACCAACTTTGAATGTTGTGTCTACAAACTGACAAATTTCATTCTGGCTTTAGATTTCAAACTCTTCTCTGAACTTGGAAACAGCAGTTGACGAAAAACAATCAAAGGCTTCACAACAGCTACTGGACCTTGTGGTGAGAGTTTGGTCTCCTGTTGTCTCCGAGTTAAAGAAATACTTATTTAATAAACTACAATATATAACTGTATACATAATCCCTTTAAAGCTGCATTAATTGTTTTTGGCCCCTTCAGGGCAACGTAACAAGACGTAAACAGTGACAGATTGTCACCTTCTAAAGTGTTTATGGCAAACATTCTAGCAAACAGTTACTTATTTACACATCCAGCACATACAGAGCAACATTAGCATTAATTTAGACTCATCTGTATGTCCACGTAACAAAACTGAACCCAATTTTCACTCTCTTTGAAGCTCTGGTTTTTGGTTGCCACCAACTCTTTGCTGCAAAACACTCACTTACTAAGTTTGTCTGTTTGACATTTTGGGCTGGGCAGCTATAGCATACAGTGTTTATTTTAGAATCAGCTTTATTGGCCAAGTATGTGCAAACATGAATATGGAATATGATTCCAGTTTTTTACTTTTTTAGCTTTTTCCCTGAAAACTACCTGCTGCTGCTTACTGCACTTTAAATGTGGTTGTCTCAAGCATAGTGTGTGAATCTGAGAAAAATGTATGGATCACTGGGATTTGTGCAAATTGTAAACTTACTGTACATATAGCAGAGTATTTTTGATTTAATTCTGGGTCAGGTATGTTAAACAACCCTTCTTCTGTTCAGAGACGGCGCAGCATGGAAGCTGTCGGATGGGTATTTAATAACTGAAGTGTTATCCAAACCGCAACCCTAAAATTAGTCACCACATTTAGTTGCCATGGAGAGTATCAGACATGGCTTTGTCTGTGTGTCAGGGAGAAGCATAAATCCCACAGCCTTGCGATAAAAGCCGCTCGATTATAAACACGGGAATGTGCTGAATGCATCTTTTCTATCTCTCCCCTTTGTTCTCTGCTCACTTTGTTGTTATGTCCTTTCTCACTCCTCTCATTCCAATTCCTCTCTTCTTACGACCTGCTTTAAGGGAAAAATGGACTCTTCTCATTGCCTTTCTGATATCAGGCTGAAACTCTGTTTTTTCGGTGTCAGTGTCCTCCAGTATGAGCATAATTTCCACACTTTTCCTCACTCCTCTGTCTCTCATTTCCTCTATGACATTGGCACTTTTTTGATTATCATTTTCGCACCTTATTTTCTTCCTCTTTTGTCATCCTCACTTTCTTTTTTCTCCCTTCCTCCTCCGGTCCCTCTCAGACTAAGGGTTACGTGGCATTGAAGGCGCCATCCCACTGTAAACGAATGAGTCTGTCAGATCGCAAACAATCTGCATTCATCATGTCTTATCTGCCCGGGCCTCCACGGCAGCATTCATGATACGCGGGCAGAGCGAGTGTGTCTGGGCCTGTGGCGCGGAGGGTCAAGGTCTACGGCTCAGGGAAAAAGCACGCTGGCTCGAGGCTTATTTGGAGAGCCGGTGTTGGATTTAAGCCTCAGGCTGTGGAGGAGTGGGACTTGGATCCTTGATCGAGGATAACGTTCTTTCTCAATTCTTTCTTATTTGTCAATGGATGGTTTGCTGACCATGCATGCACTTTTACACCAATGCATGGCTTCGGATTCATACATAACATTCTGCAGGATAATAGGATAACCAGAGTCTTAAACCTAAACATAAACAGGTTTAAGTGCCTTGCTTGAGGGCTTATCATAATTAATTGTTGAGATGAGCGAAGAGAGAGAACAGCATATTAACTTTCCCCACCCTGAATCACTCCTCCAGATGCAGGACTCGCACTGGAGCATTTACATTCACACCTACTTTAAAATCATGCTGCATTGATGTTACAGATAACAAGAAAGGCACAGAATAGTTTTATGAAGTGTTTGGACTCACTCAGAGACACAGCATGTGTAACATTGATGTTTACAGCTACCAATTACAAGGTGATGTATTGATCCAGCGAGGCATAAAAAGTCAAACAACACTAAGGGACTTCTGCTTGTCAAAGTCATTCCCACAGACAGAAACATGCACACTATTTCTGTTAACAAAAGCAGCACCATTGAGTTTACATTGATAGCTTCAATCATAAATATATGTTTTGACTGTCAAAATCGTTTCGATGGAGTTTACCAGATACAATAATGCGTTGGGAGCTGATTGAACTTGAATCTCATGGCTCATGCTGTGCTGTAATGGTGCACACAGGACACTCAACAGAATAACAGAAATATAAAAGGGGACAACAAGGACTACATTTTAGCATCTGACTGGCCTTGAAACGCTAATGACGACAGGATAAGTGTTTATGAGGGCAGCTTTTGGAGGCAAAATTGAGTGATAGCGTTGGTTTGAAGGTCAGAGCTGCAGCGCTGACCAAGCAACAGAGTCACTGACTCCACCTGCTGCCTGGCAGACCTCTGGGCTACCTATCAGTCACCCACCCGGCACACGGCTGCACCCTGGGTGACTGGACTACACCTCCTAGCTGGCCACTCGATCACCGCAGACAGCGCTCGCGGGAGCGTGGGCAGAGGGCATGTTGGAGGTTGTAGTCAAGTGCACGGCACAACTGTTCCATCAGGGGACGGTGTTGGGAAAGCAGAGAGGTCAAGGGTCACATGGACATTTTGATTGACTGACTGGATGCGAGACCGGACTCTGCAGGGATAATAAAGATGTAACGTGGTGGAGATAGCACATGACACATGGAGCTCTTTCTGAAAATAATTGTTGGTGTAATAATTAGAAATACTGTGATGGATGTCTTTAGCTGACCATGACCACATGTGTTTATGTAATTAATAAACTTGAGCAGACTGCAGTTGTGGCTGCATGCTGTCTAATTAAAGTCCCATCTCTATTTTCCTTCTTCCAGTCGCTCAAACAAAGAGACAGTTGTGTGTTGGGGAGCAGAACAAAAAAGTAAATCTCTCCACTACAGTAAATTCTGCAAATCAATTTTTCATTTCTCCCTCTTTTGCACCCGAATGAATGATATACAACATCCTTGAAGTACCAGGCTGGAGTTATTATAAGTGCACTGGTTGTGCTGTGATTATTTCTTTTGTTGTGTATATGTCTCTTTTTTTCATTTGTGAATTCCCTGAAGGGAAGTTTCACGCTGCAGGGGGGGTCATGCAACACCACGCCAGGAGGCTCTGGTTCCCAACTTGCAAAAAAAAAAAAATGAGCACCTTGAACAATGTTCTTCTTAACAAATTGAGTTAACCTGCATTTTACTTTAATTCGGCCCTAGATTGAGTTGTTAACGCTGGGTTTCCAGCAGCATGTAGAGCTTGAAAAGAAAATACCTCTTGTATTTTTGGCTCATTCTGCTCCCTGCTGCGATGTGAATGAATTCACTGATGGATGCAACAGGAATAACAATTAATACAGATAATAGTAATGACCACTAGAGTTACTCCCTGCACTTACAGCGGTATTGGAGTGTTTTTAACATCTATCATTAGGAAAAGCACTATGGCGGACAATATCTAAAAGCAGTGGCCTTTAAACCGATTTACATTTCACCCTAAACAAGCTCCGTCCTAAAGCTCATGTTGCTGTCGACAGTAAAATCCACTATACTTGACTGATAGGGACACTGCTCCACTAATGCATATTTAATTGTGTGAGCCATTATGATGCTGGAATATTTCAATTACATACATGCATTATACTTTCCTTGGAGGAACAGCTCTGTGTTTAATTTGATTCCGTATAATTACTGTAAAATGAATTTTAATTGTTATATCCAATCCTTAAAATAAATTGGCATATATTTTCAGCTCCCCGCAGTGAGGTGACTTTTCATTTGGATTCGAAATGTCGCAATCAGACTATATTTGGCTAAATTAGGAAAATGGAGTCCATCTAGATAACTTTGTTTAAGCAAAAGCTTGAAGACAGTAAGTGCTCTATTAACCCACTTTGCAGCAGAATCAAGCCCAGCGGAAATCTCATCACTAAGGGGTGAAGTTGCACTCTAAAGTGAGTGGATTTGAATGTATAAGTGGGATTCGTGACCTTTTGTTTTACCAACATGAGACAGCAGTTGCAGACAAATCGTAATTGGCCATGTTGTTTCTCCATCCAGACAGTATGGGCGTCACAGTAACCTGAACATCTGCCATATTTATTACAGTTGGCTGCCTATTTCTTTTTTTAAATGACACTGGCACCTGGGTCTGTGCCGCTCACTATGAAATTTTCCGTTTTCGAAGATTAAATATATGCACTATCTCTCTCTCACTCTCGTGCTGTCTCTCTTTCTCCATCGATGGCTTCTGTTGTCCGAGTGGATCCAGCAGGTTCCGCTGGGTAGAGATGAGCTTCCCCTATTCGAAAATCAGCCGACAGAGCCGCCTCATAATTAGATTTGCTTTCTGCATGGCGCCAGTCCCTTCAATCTAATCTATTTATGCAGTCCCTCTTTCAGGCCTCATTGAGATTCTATCGCCTTGTATTTGTACCCCGCCTGTCAAAACGGCCTCCTTTTCTTCACAATTTTGGGCTCATTTCACTGTCGGAGATGGGCGATGATTGCTCGCTGGTCTCATCGCAAATGCAATGTGCTGGAACTTAAGAGGCTTCTCTTCTGTCTTTAAAAGGCTGGTGTGTGTGTGTGTGTGTGTGTGTGTGTGTGTGCATGTTTGTTTAGCAGGATGACACATATGCATGGCTGTGGGACGTGGTTGTGTTTTTGTGCATGTGTGCTCATGTCCCTCTGTCTCTTTAGGATTGATGTGGGCATCAATAAGTAGTGTGTACGGGAGTGTGTGTGTCAGAAGTGTAGGGTGGTGGTGCTGACGGCAGGGAAGAGAAGCTGCAGCGTTAAAGTAAGATTAACTTTATTGATCCCTGGGAGGGAGAATTGGTTACTGTAGGAGCAAACAATGGGCTATGAATGAAAATGCAATAAACTGAAACCGGAGATGTGTGCCATCGTATAGATCCTTTCTTTGCTTAAAGGGATTCTCAAATCACAGATTCCTGTATTTCTCAGAAACTAACTCTTAGTGTATTCCTCCACAACATATCAACATTTCTTTGCCTGACCACAGATATTGCGAAATAAATTTGTTGACTTCATGACTCTACTTGTGGTACTGTTAAACAATGTTTTAGCATTTAGAATTATCCTTTATTTGGGGACTGCCCATTGTTCCAATGGCCTATTAATCCGAAATCCCAAAAGTCCACCATGGTTCGAAAAATGTCCCATGGCCCAGTCCATTTGTCTGACAAACCCTTTATCTCGAAAAACAAACGGCCATTGTTCGAAAATACACACTCTCAATGCAAGAACTACAACCACATGGCTTATTATTATGCAGGATTACGTCATCGGTCTTTTCAGGTCACAATATTTTTTTTCCTACTACAACGAAGGCATGACCCGCCCCACTCTGCCTCTGATTGGCTACCCCTATATTCTTACCCCCACCCCAACCAATCTCACTGCTCATGTCTAAACATCACCAACCAAACTAAAAAAGACAAGGAGTACTAGCCAATCAGATGCAGAGTAGGGAAGGTCATGGATTCGCCTTAGTACGAAGAAAATTAGGAAGATCCGATGATGGTTATTCTGCATAATGATTAGCCATGTGCCTCTGGTTGCAGGGAGAGTGTATTTTCGGGGCAATGGGCGTGTGTTTTCGTGATAACAGGCTATCAGACAAATAGGCTGGTGAGACAACAACATCTATCTAAAGTTAGCTAATATTAGGCATCATTAGTGACTGGTCATATCAGACTAGGCAGGACAGTAGCAGCAAAACCCTCAAGGGTGTTGAATTGGGCAAGAGTGTGTTTATTTGCTTATGAATCCAAACTTTAATTTGTATGAGGAAGAATGTGTTTTTTCTTCTCTTACATAGTTACATAGTCTTGTTTTAAGCAGACTTTTTAGTTACACATTTATTCTGTCAATTTTGGATCAAGCAAATATAAAGTGATTTGCCAAATGACAAGCACAAGAGTGCATTGGGAGCTAGAGTGGGTTGTCCACTAATCAGAAGATTGGCGGTTCGATCTCCACCTCCAGATCCAGTGTGCATGTCGAAGTGTCCATGGGCAAGATACTGAACCCGAAAATTGCTCCCAAAGGCACAGCCATGTGTGAGTGTGTGTGAATGAGCATTAGATCAGATGATGAGCAGTTTGGCACCTTGCATGGCAGCCCTGCCATCAGTGTATAAATGAATGTGTTTGAATGGGTAAATGTTGGCATGTAGTGTAAAATCGCTTGGAGTGGTTGAAGGACTAGAAAGGCGCTATATAAAAAACTTGCTATAAATGCGAGTCCATTTATTATCGTTATATACTAGCATTCTAGATTTACAGGTGAAGATACACATAAGCTTCCATGTGTGTGAGGAAGTGTGCGTGCGTGTGTCTTTTGTGTGCTTGAGTAGCCATGTACATGTTATTTGTTCACATGAAAAAGAGAGCCTCAGAGTAAATAGGATCCAGGTGACTCGATGAGGTCTCGGCTGTCTCAAGTGTTTCCCTCTGTGTCAGACAGCAATGAGACCTGTCGCAGTCTGTTGCCAATCCTATCAGCGTGAATGGCAATGTCCCCAGAAGGGCATGGCAAAGCTTCAGAACATTCGAACAATATATTACCCCGATAACAACAATGAATGCTGTTCCTGACAAGTCGCCTGCTATTTTATCTTTGTCCAGCTGACACCATCTCCAGTGCCAAGCTGACATCGGCCCACATTCAATCCAAATCAGGCTTTGTGGTGAAGCCATCTGCATTGAAGGACAGGAAGAAAGAAACTGTGACTGAAGGTTATGAAACAACGGGTGTGATCCAATATCTTACAGGTGTTTAGTTTGTATAAAAGGTAAAACAAATTATAAAAATAAAAGACCTTGTTCAGTGTTTTGATCCTTCAGATGCAACACAGAGGTTCAGCAATGGCTCTATATTGCTCTGTTGAAGAAATTCGTACAGTTATTAGCCCGCTTGCCAAAGGTTAAGTTGTTTGCTAAGAAGTAGTTACAGCTTGTAACTCGCTATTATAACCTCAAATTATCATTTATATTCTCATACAGTATGTTAAATAGTTAGCTATGGAGGTTTTGGTTAACATATCTTTAAATTCTGGACAGATCTTAGCTGGCTGTTTCCCTTGCTTCCACTCTTCGTGCTCATCAAAGCTAATCATGTCCTGGCTTTAGCTCAGTACTAAACACTCGGAACTCTTAAAAGTGAATAAGCGTATTTCCATAGATATCGACCTGTTCCCTTATGGTTTTGTGATTAAGTTCATCTTCAAAACCTAAAGCTATTTGTTAGCAACTATATTAGGTCACATCAATTGTGCCAAAACTATATGTGAGGTTGTAGCACAAAATTGGATGGTAACATGTTTCAGGTCATTTGAAAGAACCTTAAATGCTTTCTGAGAGATTTTAGGAAAGGGAACATAACTAGTTACACTTTTGCAACAATGACAACAACAACAACAACAACAACAACACACTAGTTACCAGTCCACCTTCTGCAAGGCACACAACATCAGACTATACAGCCAGTCGCTGGAGAACAGAACAAGATTGCTACAAGTGAGAAAATCCCTTTCTAAGCGTGAAAAAAAAAGTCTGAAATTGAACTCAGGTGTCGCTGTAAATGTCCACTCAACCTTTTGCTGTTGAATTCGAATGGTGAGAAAAGCTGAGCATCCTGCTGCAGCCATTTTAATTGACTGCGTTGAGTAGAAGCTAGTCGGTATGACAGCCTTTTTCTGTGATACTTGTTTCCTGTGTGTGTTCAGATCTCTTGGGCATGTAATGCAGCTATGCTGCAACCAGCAGCATTGTTCAGCTGATGACACCATTACAGTGAGTGATGGTCTGTCTGGCAGGGGTTTCTGTCACCACTTGCAGGAGAAGTCAACGAACTGAACAGTCTCTCAGCGACTGAGGAGCTCTGCTTGTTGCCAGAGGGATAAACACTGTCACTGGTTGGTTTTAATTTTCGAGTTGAGCATTCGTCTCTGGAACTACTTGATTGTAGTCTCTAAAGCATTTTAGTTCAATATTCACTTCCTGTTATCCAACTGTTAAAGCTTTTGTGGTGATTTCCTGGCTTCCCCCACTCATGGAGTCATGGTTAGCATGGTTAGCTACTGCATATAATAAACGTACAGTATGATCTCAAGTTTAATTGCTTTTCTATAGACACGTTCATGTTTGAGTAGCTCTGCACGTCTAACTGCTGCGACACACCCAAAGTTCACGGGAGCACCTTGAACCTACACCTTGCAATACTTTGCAAATACGATTAGAGCAATTTAATTAGGCAGAAAGCCGTAGTAATAAAGCCATTAAATTAGTCACTGGTGCAGGGCAACAGTGGCAAGGAATCCCACTAATTAACCTCTTAGACTGTTACAGCACAGCTTGTCATAGTGGCAAAGGCTTGATACGATAACCCAGATGTCCTAACCTTGTCCAAAGCACTTACATTCTCATATAGTTGCACAATTGGCAGAGTTCATTAGTATAAACATGTTTTTTTCTGACTGGACATTTGGTGGGTGTAAATTTTAAACGGTTAAAGCATGATGACTTCACGTGAATGATCACAGGCTTAGCTGATTATTTTTGCTTTTATCCTAATCCTGAATTCATTATCATTTCTCTATAGTTAAACAGCAGTTTATCTGAGGTTTAAAATAATATCTGCTCTTGCTGCATGGACTTTAACCAATGTTTATTCAACAAATTTCTCCTCTTTTCCCGCAGCGTACTCAACCTTAACATCACCTTTTTTCAACCTTAAAATCTCCTTTGCCTTGTGATACAAAATAGAAGCACAATATCTTTTATTTAGTGAAGACGCCTCTGGATCAAGCAGCCATTATTGCTCTGAATCACTTTCTAATATTTGACCCACAATTGTGCCTAAAGCTCATAGTCAAAAAGAGGAGTATAAAAAATAACTCTCAACTCAAAGTGAAATCTGAGCTAGATTGCAGAAACAACATCTTGTGTCTCTTCACCTCGTGAACCCTCTTCTACATCCTGTCAAACAGAAAAACACATGTTTTTTTATCCTCATATGACTATGGTTACAACACTATGCTAAACATTAATTACTTTACCTGTCTACATTTTCCTAACACTGCAGCTAGAGGGCAAGCTAGCATAGAAAACCAACTTACTGTATGTCTCAGAGTGATGAGGGTTAAACTTTACTCTCAGTGGTGCTGAAAGCCTGTATGTTAACGTATCATCTTCATATGATATAAATGAAGGGCGTCCAGCATGCTAACAGAGTGATACATCCCTCTTTTGTGCATTACCCTTATTGCAAGGGATTGCAATAGGATAATATTTTTCTCTAGTTTTAAAGAGATGAGAGGTGCACCCTTCAGATTATTTGACAACTCATCCCGACGTCTTGTCTCTGAGGCTTAGATTCACAGGCATGCCCCAGTGAGAATCTTCCAGACGTAAAACATGACATCTTAAAGATTTAACATGAAAGTCTGAGCAGGACTTTATGTTTCTGTTGGTCTTTGACACAATATCAGTTTTGGGTGGGTAGTGCTTCTGGCACGCGTCGGCTGACTGCAGCACCCATGGGACTGTGCCTAGCCCCTGGCATTGTCATTCTTCATTGATCAGAGGGGAGAGGCTAACAAGGTCTCCAGGCTACATGCTGCTCTCTGCCTGCTGTTAGAGACCTGCTCCTACTGCTCAATCCAAGCAGGGCTTTAATACCATCTCACACGAGACAACAGTCTTATTCAGGGTCTAGATTTCCTTAAAGGGAAATTACAATGTATGACAACTTGGGTCTCTTTTTTGTAGTTATAGTTATCTTTTCTGTCAGATATGATAACGTACTCGCAAAGCTGACTGCTGAAATAATTTTGCTGCGATTGCACTGCAGTAGGCTCTTTCTTATTCAGTAATCAGACATGGTGAATTGTGAGTTACCTCCAAGTAACTCCAATTCTGAAATGTGTTGCTCTTTTTCACAAAGTAAATGAAAGCATGTCACCACAGTTACTGTTAACGGCAATAAAATCATATGACCTGATTACGTGCAGTAAATCCACCTTGCAAAAAACAAACTAACGATGTATTGTAGTTTTCGATGGGGGACCGCTGTTAAACCCCTTGTGTCAAATATAATCCCATTTTAAATCCTCTTTACAGTTTCTTGCTCTGTCTTGGTGTTAAAGGTGGAGTCAGCGATTACAATCCAAAACACTTTTTTGTAAAAAAACTCAACTCGACTCACTCTTTATTGTTTTTTTATCTCCAAAAGTTGTGGATTGTACCTGGTACTGTATTTGGTACCACCTCGGTAGAGGTTTCAAGTGAGTTGAGCCAATACTAGACGTTAAAACACTGCAGATAACTGATTGGCAAGAGTCAATCATCACTTGTGCGACACAAGCTACCGTCAATAGCGCCCGCAGTGTTTTTATTCACTCAACCCAGATTTTTTTTTTTTAAATGGAAGCCTGCAAAACTACACAATACAATTACAATATACAATTGATGAAGTGATGACGTTCCTCTGTTTGGCTGCAGATAAAAGGGTTCAGTGAGTGTCGTGTCGAAAGATGATGTCACAGCCTGTCGCTAAGGCGATCAGCTGAGAATCCTGCCCAGCCTGAGGGGTACTATTCGCAGTGAAAAGTGAAATAGAGAAAAGGACCTGGTAGCAAATGTAAGTCGAGTCACGCAGAGCCGTGCAGTGGAAGCACACCAGAAGTGACTTGGATCAAGCCACACAACACTGTTCCAGCCAATCAGCAACAGAGGGCGTTTATGCTCATGCACAGGACACGGGAAAGGCAATGAATGTATAAAGGGAAGGCAGTAGGTATTGGTTTGCTTGTTTAGTTCAAATAATCTTTCTCCAGAATCCCACGGCAGTAAAGTGATCCCCACTAAAGTGAAATGACCATTAGCAGGGGTACATTGCCATCATGGATTTAAGCAAAGTTATATACAGAGCATAGTAGTTTATTAGATTGCCTCCACACCATCACATCCAGTGCGGTGATCCTAACCCTCCTGGTGTCAACCTGCATAGCAATCATCCCTGTGACCTACTCGGCCGACCCGCCGCTTGCCCTCTTTCTACCTGCTTCCTCATTAGTGGCTGGCTCTCGATGAGGAAAATCCATTAGTAATCCTACTATCTCACGCAGCACAACTCTGGATTTTTCCACTTTTGCATCCACTCAATCATTCTTTGCTTTCTTTCTAATTTGCATGCACACAAACATAAGCACAATGCACCCTTTTTTCATGCATGTTTGGATTGGATTTTCGCTGCAACTATTCTCTCTCCTGGCGTTTTGTTTGTCTCTCTCCATGGCTTCATTCCCACTCTTCATCCACATGTCTGCGGAATACCCAGAGAGCACACATACACGCTCCCTCCCACGCACTCCTCCTCCGGCATACGACGCATCTGAGCTTGGGTGAAATCGTGGTCAGAAGATGTCTTTGCCGCTTGGATCTAAATTGGCCAGTCCTGAACTCTGAGCTTCAGAGGATGGCCTGTGGTAACGAGTGGGATGAGGTGAAGCCCCAAAAATACACAGTGCCCATTACTCATTAAGTTTGCTGGGGAACTTTGCTGCTCACGGGATGTGGAGGAGGATTGTGTAATCAGTAGAGTTGTGAATATTCAAATGTACATATGTCTCACGTGAATATTTATGTCATCCATCTACGAAACGAGTGCACGATTGCAATATCAGAGCACACAGATGGCTGACAGGCATGACTTGGGGAGGCCTTGTAATAAATTAGAACATTTTCAGTGTGAGAAAAACAGTCGGACGCTTTAAAAAATTAACTAAAAACAGAGATAATCTGAGACACTGCAACCTGAAATCACCATATACAGTTTTGGGATAGGAGACGTATAACAAAGAAATGTTGCCAACTCCATGGAACCAGATGGCGTAATCATACAATTAATCTATTTGTTACCTGTAGCACCCCAAAGCTACGTGATACAAACCAGACTAAATTACACCAATTAGTTTGCTGTGATAGAGCGAGGTGCTCTTCATCTCCGGCCCCTAATTAGTTATCTTTGCGATGTAATTTTTTTCTAATTGAACACGTCAGGAAAATGCATTTAGCACAAACAAAGCGTAGCTAATTGTGGTGTGGAACAATGGCAGGGGTAAGAAATGAATTCGCTCGGATCAAATGTATGTGTGAGAATAGTGAGGGTGAATGTGTGTCGACGTGTATGTGTGAGCGTTGCATGTACCTTGCATGGTGGGGAGTTTCCGTGTGCAGTATAAATCAGGAGTGGCTATTGATGGAAATGCATACATAAACACCTTCGACTGGAACTGACCGGTTCTGCTTTTAAAACACCATCTAGGGTCATTTTGCACCTTAAGCCCACTAATTACATTTGTGTGTACTTTACATTACTGCGGACCATTCTCTAAAGCATGCCATAGATTTTTATATTGATTTCCTACCTTCTAAGCAGCCACTGGTAGGCCAACGAGTACTTATACCTGTCCGTCACTGCCTTCCAAAAGGACAAATGACGCTGCTAAGAAAACTATTAATATGAGCATTATTTGATCTTCTACTTGTAGTTAATGCTTGGTTAAGTTTAGACAACTAAATTGACTTGGTTAAGGTTAGGGAAGGATGGTTGTCATGTTTTAAATAGACCCACAAACAGGATATGCTAACCTAGTCTGCTTCCACACCAAAACAAAACAAAATACCTCCCCTTCACTAAACATGAAATCAGTCTGAATATCAGGCTAATGCTAACTCTGGTCTGCAGTGTCAAAGTACAGATAGATGGTACGACCACCTGTACTCCCAAACTGTCTTCCTCACAGGTTTTGCAGCAGTGCTCAGATGACTGAGCTCTGAACAGCAACCTTTTCAATGACAAAATCAAATTCACACTATCCTTTCTACAATGTCTCTGTTCAGTTCTCCGTGCTTGATTTTCCAACAATGTCTTTGAAAGCTTCTCAGCTTCTCAGCTTCAAACTCTCAAATCTTGAATAACGGAGCATGCTTGAATGCACCACAAAGTAATAGTGACTACAATGTTCTCTCTAATAGCCTGCATATTTTAAAGTTCATTTACAACCTCAGTAGGTTGATTTTCATAGTACATTCAAATAAATGGTTACAAGCTGCCTAACACCTCCTGGTTCTTTCAGTAACTGGACATAGAGGAAGAAAATTTCAATATTTTAGTGTAAAATGAGTCAGAAGATATTTGAACGATATCTGAACAAAGTGCATTTTCCTCACACCAACAAAGGCCAGATAAGGCCGGAGGGTAATTCTGTCACGTCAGCTATGCACATCAGCACATCGACTACACCTCAACCTAATGTTGTCATTCTGCCTATTGCGCCTTCCACAGTTAGCCCCTCTCCCATTTTACACTCTCAGGGGTTAAACCCACGTATCCTTTATTCAATCTAGCCCTTGATCATGCAGATAATGACTTTAGGGAGCTAGTTAGGCCGAGGGACATGAGGAGGCTCTGTAGGCATGACAGCCAGCAGACGGAATAAAGAGGCCGTTGGCCTTGCCAGGATGACATGCTGAAGGCGTTCCTATACAGCAGGCAGCCTCTTACATTAAGATGTGTACCCAGCTCCAATTCAAAGGGAATGTGGGCAGGATAAGATTGCGCTTGCATATGTGTAGATTTCTGGTTAAGTGTGTGCGTCTCTGTGAAGCGGCATGTGTTGAAAATACATGTGGAGGCTGCGGGGAGACATTTTTTAGCTGAACTCTTATTGTGTCATGTGTAATATTCTCAAACATAACTGGAGGCAAGGTCAACAAAATGTAAGAAAAAAAAAATGAAATATGCAAACATACTGTAAAGTGCAGTAGTGTTGCTGTCCATGAATCTGCAAACTGTACTCGTGTACAGTAGATTTAGCGCATGAATAGTAATGGAGGTCATCTCCTATAAAGTCACAACCAGGGAGAATTGTTCTGACACACACTTCTGTTAACTCTGAAATGTCAGAGCAAATTTACTCCTTCTCTCTCTCTGTCCTGTTGTATTTCATGCCATCTTTCTTTACAGCGCTCTCTATCTTGCTTGCACAGGAAATTTAGCAGGATGCTCATCCTCCAGTGACGACACAATTTCCCTCTCCCTCTCTCATCAACATCTCTCACTCTACATTTTAGCGAGTTAATGTCAGACCTCATCCTCTTTACCAGCAATCACGGATGGAGAGAGGTGACACGAGGGGAGGAAGTGGCTGTCAAGTAGGGTGAAACACATGCAAAATGGGGGTCATTTTTACTCAAGTCTGAAGCCGTTTGAGACTCTTTTCTTGACTCTAAACTTGAAATGAAGAGTAGAACCACTTAGAAATGAAAGTTATCATCTTTTTTGATTTTACATAGCAGAACTGTTCAACATCAGGGATTTTATTACTTTAACATCCATGTTTCCTTTCTACTCTCAGATATAAAAGGATGGGGCTGGTAATTATTGTCAACAAATCCCAAAAACTAACAATGAATGAGTCCTAATGAGTACTGTCTGTGTACCCAGATCCTGAAGTAGCATATTCCTCTGTGCCATAGAACGGCACTGTTGTCCAAAGAATGATTAAAACACACACATGTTACACTGGGTTACATGTTCTTTTATTATGATGAGTGTGTGTATAAGAAACAAATAGACTAACACTGGAAGAAGCAGGTCAAGAGATGAGGAATCATCATCATCATCATTTTAATCTGCTAACGTGCACCCAAGGGACCTACTCATGTATTTAATCCAAGACACAAGATGTGGTCATGCATACAGTAGTTGACATAGATACGCCACGACCCATATGGGCCTGGAGAGCACGGTGGCTCGTTCCCGTAGAGAAGCCCAGTTTGCCGTGCAGATGGCCACAGCTGTGGCACATTGGCATACACGCTGTTCTGCTCTGGGTGACCCTCCCCTGTGCCGGCCCGGGTAAACGCTGCAGCTGTGGTGAACCTCCGCCACACGCTCTCACTCAGTCCCCAACACTCTCTGATGCTCTTTCCCTCAAAAATACACACACATACACACAGAAGCAAACAAGATCTTAGTCTCTATGGATGTATATCTTCATTTGTGAATTCAGAGAAAAACAAACCTCCATCAGAAAGCAACATATGGCCCATTTCTAATGAAACACATCTCTTGGGGTCTAACTGATACAGTAACACAAAGGGCCCATTGGCTTGAGTGTTCCGCACGCTGTTTGAGCTGTGGGTGGAATTATTTGCCGAGTATAACAAGTGAGACTTTTTTTGTATGATTTTCAGTTTTGTATTGTTATTTCTTCTTTGATAGCCTCCCAAGGATAATTGGAAGATGAATTTGGCAGCGTAGAGAACAACAAAACTCCTTTATTTATGCATGTAGGTTGGTGAAGAACACATTCTTATTTACAAGCATAACCTTGGAGAAGTGAATTTTCCTCTTAAGTGGGAAGGGGAGGAGATAAAAAATGACGTTCAGGAAAACACCCTACACAGAGGAGCAATATTAGACAGTGATAAACAACAACATAAATATCATAAAATAGGTGCAGACTGGCAGCAAACATGGCAGCAAAATAAAATGAAAGCAGAAGGAATAATGAAAAGGGATTAGGCAATAAATAATGGTAAGCATGAACAGAGCAGCACAAAAAAAAAAAACAGAACAGCAGGACACTAAAATCTTGAGAAACCAGAAAAAGGTTTGCAGGGAAAAACATTGCCACAAGCGTGAGACCAATATTAAGATTTTGTGTTGCAGTAGACTCAATAAAATGTGCAAATGAAGACAAATGATATTCAAATCCACATTCAATATTTTAAACTCCAAATAAATCTTTTTCCTCAGTGGAAAAACATCACTTTTGTAGCTCACACACAGCTCAGACAGACCTAAAGCTTTGGACTGTGATGCTGCCCACCTTGTGCACCTGATCTGCTCCACATTTACAAAGAGGCAAATTGAATTTCTGGATTTTATCGTGCCCTACAAGCAAGAGAAGATTGTGTGAGCTCGAGGTGATGTGACGTGCAGATGGGTGTCATGCTGGAACCTCACATTACATGTTCCCTAAACAAAACTTTGTTCTGACCTAATCAACTGAAAGAAATGGACTCACAATATCACACCTGAGATTTGTTACTTTGATATAATACAATATTTGGCCAAAAAGTATGTGGGCACCTGGAAAAAGATGTAGATACCTTAACATTGCAGCCATATGTTATTGTAGATCATCCATCACTCCAACACCATGTGCATTAATGCTGTCAGCCGCCGCTCGTCTGGGGAAGGCTTTCTGCAAGAATTTGGAACCTGTTCATTTCATTAACAAAAACTATGACGAAATAAGTTTGTCAACGACCTTCCATGACGATGACGAGACGGCACCGACGTCTTGAGGCACTAACTGTGACTTTATCAACATGCAACATTGTCGATGAAAAAGCACAAGATGAAAATGTAGATTAAAAAATAAAACGTTATCAAAAACTCTCTTTATTTCCATTGTCAAAAAAGAGGGGATCAAATATTATAGACATATCCATATGAGGACTTTATCGGCAGCACACAATTATCAGAGTCAGGAGGACTCAGCGTAACTTAGCTACTTAAGTTAAAGTTAACAATGACAACGGGGCTTGGGAGAAGGAAACAAGGTAATATTTTGGCTAGACTAGATTGATTTAAATGTTCAATATAATCTGACGACTAAAAAAGACTAAAGTGTCAACAGTTTTCATCGACTAAAGCTATAATACAATGGTTATGGTTTTCTTTGATTAAGATACGACTGAAATGGACAGACTTTTAGTCAACTAAAACTTGACAAGAAATTCAGGATGAGGTTGTCTAAATGTGATAAAAACTAACGACAACATTTGACACAGGACTAAGACCAAATAAAGACAATAGTGACAAAACAAAATAGTGGCTGCAGGGATTTAGTCTCATGATGGGCGATAAGGGCTGGCTCATAGCTGACGGACCATTTTATTCCAAAGGAGGTGGATAGAGGTCAGGGCTCTGTGCAGGCCAGAGTCAAATACAGAATTAAACTATACATGACTGACCTGTTTTTAAAAAAAAAACATTTACGTCTTTAGTAGAGCCACATACAGTACTACTAAAGTATGGTCATTTCATGGGATTCAATGACAATAAGAAAAACAAACCATAATGCCAATATTATCCTTTAAAGCTGAGGAGTTTTCAGTTTTACGGAGCTCACTTTATGCACAGGGACAATGTCATGTTAAAAAAGAAAAGGATTTCCCCAAACTGTATTTTATACTTAATTAACTATAACCACACTCTTGCCATAACCGTATTGCCATGCATAGATATTGTAGAAAGCGAGAATTTTAATAACATTTGGTTTGGATATGAATATTTTTCTGCCATTGAATATATTCAGAATCGTCAAAAGTCAACATTGGGTTTGAAGAACAACCCCTGACCAATAGCACACAGAAGTAATTGCCCTCATACCTTTGACTGGTTGTATTATTCTGCTCTATGTCAATGCTGAATAACTACCTAACTATATACATGGAAACACAGCCCATACAAGAAACAACCTACCTTTCTTCTTAGTGTAGCTGTTTTTTCCTCCCACCATAAAGTCAACACATGCTACACTGTTCACTGCTGGTGTTATTTACTGACATTTACAGCTAAAATCAATGACTTTAACTGCCTTAAAATGTATTTCAATCTAAGGGGCCCTGCAGAAAAACTCAAACAATGAAGCTAAAGAGAATGGCTTGTGCCTTATGTAACACTGAGGTGTGAGGAAGGACAGCGTAAACAGTGTAGTTTTTGCCATGGAAACAAGCTGATGTTCTGTCCCTTTTTTTTTTTTTTTTTCCAACTACTGGAGCTTGCATTACTCTTTTAGTAGCATTGGTTCAATACTTTGATATGTAGCCTACATACCGCTTTTCATCTGGTATGAAAAATTTAGAACATGTGTTATATCACCATCAGACCCACAGAGGACATGAATATGAAAGCACATTCTCTTGGTTTTGTTTCATAACACCCAAACAATTCTCTTTCTACCCCTCCCTCACTGCTCTGATGCAACATATGAATGTGTATACTGTACATGAACCTTGCACATCCATAGAAAACACAGAATAATCAATGTTGAAACAATGGCGTCAGACTGAACTAGCGCTCACTGTTTTCTTCTTCTTCTTCTCTCTCCCTCTTTTCTGTCAACTCCTTCCAGCTCCCAAATGAACACAGATGCTTCCTAATAGATTTTACTAACTCAAAGACCATCTCTGGTGTAGCCAAGACAACACAGCTTGTGATATATTCCCTCTTGATATTAAAAACAAGTGGGACGAGCAGAGGGATTGTCTGGGCTCTCTTATCTGACTTCTGAAAGCCTTCATCTCCCCCACCCTTCTTCCTCCCACCTGCTCCTGATCGTCATCGCGATATCGCTGAGTGATGAAGGGGGAGGTTGGATTTCTGAAAGGGATAACCATGTGGGCTAACTTCAACCGCCAACTGCTTCCCCCCCACACCAAATCCCCCTGATGGTGTTCTTAGATCAGCCTATTTGTTATACACAGGTTTCTTTTCTTGCGTACAAAAGACACTAAGAGTGCCAGAGCGGCCTTTCGCTAATCACCGTCCATAGGGATACGTGTAAGTGTGTAAGTAAGTAAGTAAGGAAGGAAGGAAGTAATTAGGTAAGTAAGTATGTAGGTAAGTAAGTAAGTAAATAGGTAGGTAGGTAAGTTAAACTTTCACCTTTTCTTAACACAGGCTACATCAGAAAAAACAAGTGCAAAGCTGACACAAGGAAAAACAATAATCAAAAATACATACAATTGCAACGCACTTACAAACAAGGAAAGCCTACAGCAGAAGTTACAACCCACATCAACCCTTAACTTTTACAAGTGATAGAAAAGCTTAAAGAGATGGGGTTTTAGATTTGTTCTGTAATAGTCAGAGACTCAGCTGATCTAACCTGAGGGGGAGATTGATCCAGAGTCTGGGCGCTGGAACAAGCAAAAGAGCAGTCACCTTTGGTTTTACTGTTGGCACTTGTTATAGCCAACATGTTTGGACGCTCACTTGGTGGTGTAAGGGAATAATAGCTTGGAAATGTAGGCAGGAGCTAGGCCATGGAGCGCCTTATAAGTGATTAAAAGAATCTTAAAATCAACCCTGAACTTCAATGGCAGCCAATAAAGTGAGGCTACAATAGGAATGGTGTCTTATTTAATGTTTTCGTAACATGTTTTATAATATGACCCTGATAAGGCCGGTAACAATAAAGTTAAATAAAGTTTTGACCTCTTTCGTCCTTGGAGCCCCCCTCAGGTGGAAACAGAAAGACAAAGACTATAAACAGGCATCACTCGCACAAACCACATTTACATGTACAACAGATTATAATTTGATTAAGTCAATACTGCATGTGAGACGGAGCCCATGTCAACAGCATTCTGTGATTGCGTTAATTAGATTTTGCTCTTAATCTATAATCATAATTGTATTAAATATGCACAGTGCTTGGGTATTAATCCCATTAATCATTACCAGTTTGGACATGTGTACACCTTTCCAACCTTTCTTGAGTTATGATCGAATCCAGCATGCTATCTGGAGTAGAGGGGAGATGTAGCTGGAAACATTACCCACAACTGCTGGTTTGGATTCTTTTGATTTTTTATTATCAACTTCCATTAGTCTTTTTATCTGTAATGTGTCATATCAAGAATAACTTCCACATTTGTAAACCCCTGAACACAATAAACTCCACCCTTTATTCTCACATCCATAACTTACTACACAAACATGACACACACACTCTTGTACAGTGCAACTTACTCTTTACAGTGATGGTGGTATCTTTTAACATCCATCGCAGATAAACATCCATAAATCTGCTTAGAAATCCTGGAGAAAAGATGGTCCTCACAACGCCATAACATCTGACTTAATATCCACAAAGTAGTCCAGTAATTGTTTTCTTCATTTCCACTGTTACAGCACAAACAGGAACTGCAAATAATTAATCCAGCACGGCTTTTCATAGGGCAGATTTACCAAAATGTAAATGAATATAGGCTAAATTGGAGCTCAATGTGTAGCCCACAGCTAACTCTTTGACTCCATGGAGATATTGTACTTCCTGCTTGAATAACCTGAAGCATTATGGGAACCGTAGTTCCAGTTTATCCAAATTGAAGTAAGTGAGTAAAAAAAGTTGGAAAAAAAAAGTAAAAAAGGAGTGCAAAATCCATAACGTAGTTTCTTTTATGCGCTATATTGTAGCTCAAGCTTTTGAACCTCTGTGTGCTGCTGCTTATTTTCAGATGATGAGCTGTGACCACGAGACTGCCTGAGCTGACGTCGATGCATCTATGTCACTACCCGTCATGGTGCCATAAAGATATGGCACTAATATGTCAAAAGTAAAAAAAATATTCCTTCGAATGAACTTCGAAACAGACTGTATTCTTAGCTCAGTCAGTTTTCTTTTGTTTGTATCTGTCATTCACAGCAGAGAGACAGAGGTGCAGTGGGAATATAGACTCTAACTGATCAATTGACAGCGATTGAACTGGAGCAAATCACAAATTATCGTCAAATTCTCTCTGTCAGTCATGACAAACCATTTGGTTGAGGCACAGCCAATCACTACTAAAATTGTTTGACTAATAGCCGATATTGAAACATGACATCTTATCATTATCAAGACCAGGCAGGAGTAAAAGGTTTTCCTCACAAGAACAACAAAACAAAAACTTTAATCATATCATCATTCTTCCTTAAAATGTATCTGCATGCCACCATAAAAAAATCACCAAAATAAGCTTTTTAAGGGGAACTAATGCACCCATGCAGCTTTTACAGGAAAGTGCCCTTTAAAGGATTATCTTTATGACATTTCCGCTTTATTGAATAGTTCACAATGCAAAAAGCTTTTTTTCTTTGTGCATCTTTTACCCAGTCTTTTTGCATCTTTATAAAGAGGTAGTTTAAAATCCTCATAAGCTTATTTCAAACTCATGGTGTTGCAGTTACACAGAGCCCTTAAAGTAACTGAGCAAATAAACAGTAAATAAAACACCTGAATGTGATATTATGTTCTATAACAACACTTAGAAATAGCTGAAAGAAATAAAATGTGAAATCAAAACGGATGGCGGAATATAACTCTTGCCAGGAGGTGCTCCACAACTCATGAGGCACTTTCACTTTCATTTCCAAATTACAGGCCATGGCTCCTCTCTCTCCAAATAGACTCAAAGCTCCAGCAAGAAAAGCCTTCGCCACTTAACAGCATGCATGCACTCTTACTCTCTCTCTCTCACACACACACACACACACACACACACACACATTCACATCCCAGCAGCCAGTTGTTCCCTGCTTTGCATAAACCAATAATGTAATGGAGAGAAAGCCATTCCCTGATGAACACTGTTATGAATAATTTAAAAGAACACAGCTGAAAATCATCTCAAACTTTTAAACTCACTCCAATCACACATTCAGAAAGTCCATAAAAAATGTAATGGCAGTCAATAGATGTAATGTTGGAGAATCATTGTACAAATAAGATGAGTTGCTTGCATTTACATCCAATTGAATTCAATAAGAGCTAAGTCTGAGCTGCTTTGATTTTGCTGTGATGGATTGTATTCGAGCCTGCTATGTAGTTCAGTTGGTTCTGCTCTGCATTGTGGGTAGTAACAGGGCAGAGGTAGCTTTGTTTTGCCTTATAACTTCTCTTCACGCCTAAGGGATGAGGTGACCGCAACAACCAGATAGTAAGAACATGAAATAATGTTATCTTTGTACAGTGGGTATGCACGGACTCCGAGCGAATGTAGATAAAGACGTAGATAAAGAACTCTCCTGCCAACTTAAAAGAGCTAAGGTTGGCACCACGGAGGCCTCGGGCAGCTCGCAGCCAACACTGTCATGGGTGGGTGTGGTACATACCTGACACACTTGCCACTGTTAAATGATGATGCTCTCACAAGGGCCGTTGCTGAAAAATAATCTGCAAAAAGAGACGACTGTGATGTACAGACAATATTTTATCAAATCAAGCCTGTTTTAATCAAGTTTAAATTTCGGAACATATTTAGCAATTTCATTATAGGTTGTATCTATTTTTATCATCCAGTTTTTGAGTGGCAACTCATATAGTGCTCTGCAGATAAAGACAACCTTAATTACGCTATCCACAATTTTCCTATCCACATAATTCCTTGTGTGAATTATGGGGACTTCCGGTTATACCTTTCAATGAACCAGCTTCTGCCATAAGTGACTTGCTGCACTTTTGTTTCATTTTCTAGGAGCTTATATAACTGATGTGGTGACACAACCTAACACCACTTAACACTTTAAATGGGATAGTGTCTCTGCTTTCTACTACAGAGGAAATTAAGGGCTACCTGAAGAAATGGCCTCAGATAGCAGTAACAGGCTAGGTAAGCTTAACGCTGGCGTTTGCTAAAATGTTCTACGCTGCCCCAACAATCATCATAAACATTTATAAAAACAAATTTATTAGTATGGTTAAAAAAACATCATCTACAAAAACAAGAAAAATCCATATAAACATGGCTAAGGAACTTAAAAACACCACCACTTTATGCATCCTACTTTGTGGTTGGGCTACGAGAATCCACCAAAGAGACGATGCGTCTTTGGGAGGGAAGACGACACCGTCACGAGGACGACAGGTATGTTGGTGTAATATTTGTACACTGGCTCTGAGACGACTCACGGATCTCTGCATGTAATCTGTAACACATCTGAAGGAGACCACCTGTCGGCAGCTGACATAGTGGGGCCCTTGCAGAGGAACTGACGTAACTTCTAAATTCTGCATGATCCTTGACATTTATTTTGGAAGTTTATGGGATCTGGCGTTGATGAGCCTGGACACATTTAATCTTAGAAATCTATGTGCTCTTTTAGTTTTTTAGCTTTTTCTATTTATTGTTTTCTCAACTTCTTCCTCGTGCCTGCAGTCCACTTCCTCTGCTCATCAGCGTGCCTTTCATCATGAAGTAAAGAAGGATTACTGTACAAGTACATAAGCTTACTGTTGAATGTAATGTCATTAGAAATGTAACAGTTCTAACAGTAGTTTTGTTCAACTCAGCAGCTGACACAGGAATGATTCATTAAGAGTCATGGCCTAATGTGTCACTGACATAGCCTCCAAATCTATTATTTAAATGTTTATTATCGATTCATTAATTATCTGTTATTTCATGAGTTTTGTACTTACTTTTGGCAACTACTCCAAGTTTCTTTGTTATTGTGTTGTAAGCTGTTTTCCTTCTTTACTGCAGTTAGGTATTACTGTTAATTGATCATGAATAAATCAACCTAATTAAGAAATGATTATAAACTAATTAAGTGAAATTGTGAGAAGGGAATTTGTTGAATGGTTTCACATCACGTGCCACATCAGTACAGTCTGCTCCACAACCATCTGTCATCCACCTCTTTTCGAAGCATCACCCAGCCTCACTTTGACCGGCCGCCCTGCTGTACTGGCTGGTCCGGTGGGACACAATAGAGGTCGTATCTGCAGAGGGACAGTACATCAGCTGGACGCTAATCGGCTGACTCACCTTCACAATGCTCCCCTCTGGGATGGGCCAGAGGACTAGCGAAAGGGAAAGGGGGAGGGAAATCAGACTGTGAGCGATTAGGTTAATGAAAGAGGGAAATGGAGTGAAAGGACAGGAAAAGGTGGCCCGAAGGCAAATACGTTAGGAAAGCCGAACCAATTGCTCTGACAGCTTTAGAGCACAGCACTGAGACACTGATTGGCAGAGAAGGAATAAGAGACTAGATATACTGTCACTGGGTGAAAGAATTACTTCAAATGTCCTATTTTAGAACCTCCCATTTCTATTAACTGCTGGAAGGTCAATGAAAGCAGCGCTATCACACAAAAGTCTTTTTACAGCTGTCTGGTTTTACTGACAACTGTAAGGTAACTGAAAATCTTCAATAAAGTCTCATTTTAAAGCTCCGCTTGACAAACTTTTAAGTAGAAACACAACTGTCTCAGCCAAAACCCTGAAGGGGGGCTGCAATAGAGACAGACATCCGATGAAATGACATTGACACCACAGAGGAGGAGGATTAATTATTATTATTTATATATTCCTTTTAGGATGTTGGCTCCGTGGTGGAAGAAGTATTCAGATCATTTGTCAAAGTTAAATCAGCAACATCACAGTCTAAAAATACTCCATTACTAGTGTCAAGTCATGTCACTTAGGTCAATTATTAATTAATACAATTTTCAGCTAAATGTACATAAGTAAGTATTTAATGACTCCTTTGATGGTATTATTGTTCAGCCTGTTTTTTTTATTTTAATTAACATAATTAAAAAAAATGCTCTATAAATTAGTGTCTGTCTCTTAGTGTCTTAAAACAAGAAATAATAAGGCAGGCTGCTACACGAAAAAATTACAAAAAAAATAAATAAAATAGATTTACATTGAAAACAGGTTGGAATATTTTTCACTTAAAAATAAATTAAATACAATTTTAGGGACTCATTTACAGACTACAGTACAAAGACATGAACATTCGATTTTATGTACTTATAAATGAATACATCACCCACAAAATAAGCATTTGTATATCAATTACTCACCCCGTGTTACTTTGACTTCTTGAAGAAAACTTTGTTTGATTCAAGTACAATACTACAATACTTTAATAAATGTACCCAGTGACTTTTCACCACATTATATGCGAAGAAGGTAATGAGTTAAGAATAGAGAGTGAAATATCACACAATTGAACAATGATGGCTGAAAATATAAATATATAATTATGTGAATATAAGTTCTTGGATCGAGCAGTTAACTAACGTCTTGCATCACGATCACAGGGTATTACAGGTCTCAAAATTCTAACAATTACTTCTTACATGCTGCCTTTTGTTGCTGCAGTTTTAGTCACAGGCAGTTCTAACAGTCTTCAATCCATTGCTCTGCACTACATGTTGCAGCTGGAGCTGGCTTGAGAGCACTAGTGTTGTCATGCAATGCAGCAGCAAACATCAACCGTTTTAAAAACCTTACATAAAAGTTGAGTGTAGGCCTAGGTCATATATGGTATAATCTACCAGATCAGTGTCCACTGTGGTTATGTATCAGTTAATACTTTGTCAGCAACATATAATATAGCTCTGGAGTGTCTCTTTATGAGGAGTGTGGCTTGCATGATGCTAAATCTCAAGTAAATAAAGATTCACACAGGCTTTCAACAGCTTTTAAATCACATATTTGGTCTAATGAGAAGCGACAGTGATGATTGTTGTGATTTGTACCTTTACATGAATGTGTGAGTTTTGCTCCCGGACATGCTGATGGTTGTGTCATTGAAATGTGCTGTAGATATTAACAAGTCTGTTTTCAGAAAAGGCCTCTGTCAGGCAGTGAAGAACGAAGCGCAGGAATTATGCAGCTTGAATTGGAGATTCTGAGTATAGCCACTGTGCTTACCGACATGCTAAATAATGCTAAATTAAACAGCAGTCTGGTGCATTTCAAGTAAACCTAATACAAAGCCTCCTGTTATTTTACTACTAAAGAAGAAGACAGGGGAGATGTGGGAGAATAGGAAATTATGACAATAATACGTTTGACAAACTTCTTCACAAGCTTTAAAGACTTTGCTCCAATTGTTTGCTTAGTTACTGTCGCTACATCTGTCAGGCCTTTCTTTCTCACCAGGCACATGGTTTACAGTAAACATGGTGGCAGATTTACTGCTTGAAATTCTTAGTAATTATTTTTAACAACGGGTCCTTGCTTTCAGTTCAGAGGCAGGGCAGGCTTTTTTTATTATTAGTATATTAGTATTGCTTTTTTTTCATTTTTATCTGGCAACTGGAGATTTGGCTCTCTAAAACTGTTGCTAGCAGATTTTATCAGCTGAAACTAGCTAGCTAATTAGGCTAACTTTAGCTTCACGAGAAAAACAGGGTCTTAAATATGCAGTTCTTGGCTACATACGCGATATTGTGCAAAAAACTGAAGCAATATGTCTGAGGCAAAAACTCAGCATCCTCACCAGTTGATGTAGAAAACATAGAAATGAAGAAACAATGTTGTTCTTACGTAACCCTGTTTGGCTACTTTTTCCTCATATCCAAACTCTAACATTTTTGTTATGTTTCACTTTTAATGCTACGAGAGAAAAGGCCTTTATGATAAGGACTAACTAATGGGCTTGGCAAACAATATTGTTTAAATGATGAAGAATACACTTCACAAAATACAATAATAAGTATAGGACAGAGCTGCTAATGTTACCCTAAAAGTCTGATAGCAAAGAGGACAAGCTTACACACAGAGGTGAAATACCAAAGCTTGTCAGGCCTGCCGTGCTTAGTTAAGGTTTTCTAAAACAGCAAATACACTTTTAGAACAGTTTTACCTCTTGTAATGTATTCATGTTGTCCAGTTGAAAGATCTAAACCTTTGGCTCCACAGACCTCTCTAGCTGCCATCAGCTGATTATGAATTCTCCACAGTTTGAACAACCGGCATTTCATTAATAACTATCATCAGTGTACTTCATGCTGGGTCCGTCTCTATCTTGGATTTCTTTCTTATTCCAAGTGAAACGATCTAGCTGGCTTGTCAGGAGGTAAGCAGCATGCGATTGAACTCAGAAAGGTATTCAGAGCATTTATTATTTAGGCATATTGCGGGATTGCTGCACCAGCAAGTATTTGGTACTTACATTCTCTATTTAAATTCTAGGAATAATGTGGCTTCTCTTTAAAAAGAAAAAAAAGAAAAACTAAATCCTGTTTCTTGCACCACTTGTATTTTTTCCATGTTGGATAAAAGCTTCACTCTTGGCTCCTGAAAAGGACAATCTTGTTTGAATTCAGTGTAGGTGATGTGTATTTGATTGCCAGTCCTGTCACTTTTGCTGGAGCCTTAGAGCATAGTTGGGATTGGGCCTGTCACTGTGCTGATGTTGGAGAAGCATTTATTTTGGT
Source organism: Bovichtus diacanthus (assembly GCA_943590825.1). Taxonomy (NCBI): domain Eukaryota; kingdom Metazoa; phylum Chordata; class Actinopteri; order Perciformes; family Bovichtidae; genus Bovichtus; species Bovichtus diacanthus. The sequence continues at coordinate 1,873,706 of CALSBV010012075.1, read as the reverse complement.
GATATACTCCCGGCATTGCTCCGTATGTGCCAATTTATCTGAAGGACTGGCCCCTTCAGATTATATTGGCCTCCTCAGGACATCCCATAATTTTGCAGTGAGAACAAACAAAACAAAATAAATGTCTCAATTTTCCTCTGTGCTAATGTGTTCTGCAGAGAAACCAACAAAAAAATATCAGACACAAGAGAAGACATACTCTAGCAGATGCAAGTATTGATTTTCAGGAAACTTTTCCACCAGAATGCGGAGCACGTTTAAGCACCTACAGGAACAACACCTCTGAAATCCTCTCTCCACCCACCAACAACTTCCTTCTCAACAACACACACAACAAGATAACTAAAGAAGCACTACTACTAAAATAAATCTCAAAGGATTTCAAACCATCTGGACTGGAAAATGTGTACAAGCTGTAAACAAATAGCCGAGAACAAACATCTGAGTCTCTGTGAGTTCTCATCAAATGCTTAAAAATTTACCTCACACCGCAGAGTTGACCTGGCCCTCACCCAGTATCTCCAGCCCCTCATAACCCGACTGTGCAGCACTCAGAAATACTTCCCCTGTTGTCCAGGAGACAGCAAAGTGTCTCAACAATGGCCTTCTGATCTGTGAGAAAACCTCAGGTGTTCACAATCCAGACAAAGTGCGTGGAGGTTGACCTCAGAGGTTAAAGGCTACGGCTGATGTAGAGATGTCAGAGATATTGAGTTTACATCCTCTGTGGGTGCTGTGAAGATGAAAGAAAAATAATTATCTTTTTCTTTAACTGAGTTTAGATTGAGATCGTGAAACTGAAACGGAAAGATGATCAGAATTTGCCAGTTTTTCTTTCCTTTTCTGACACTGTCTTATGTTCTTCTTTCCTTATTTTTCTTGCAGGCCCCCTGCTCCGCTGATGGGCAGTAAAGTGAGCTAGTGCCACTCCATCCCTAGCAGCTTCTTAGTGCACCTTCACAAGAGTGTGAAATATAATTGGACACCTGCACCCAAGGAGCACCAAAAATAGCTCTCCATGTTTACAGCGATGCTCGGAGGAGGGCGAGCAGTGCAGCGAGAGTATCACTGTTACCCTTTGTTAGACTCAGGCTTTCATTGCTGTCGCGTGATTGCCCAGCCCCTCCGCAGCACTGAAATACAAATCCATCCTAAGTTCCTGAAAGTAAAATGGAATTTCAAGTGCTTTTCTGTGTCTTTGTAAATTCTCGAGCGCATACTAATGTAGACACAAATCTCTCAGACCAGACTACTTGCCCTGAATTTGGTTTAGTGCAGCTCATTCAGATGGAATTTCCAGTACAATACAAGGATTAATTCCTTTAGAGGAAGAATAGCCTGCTCTTAAGTGAGAGAGCCAGCTATGGTACACTGCCTTCCGCCCACTCGTTTTCATTTTTCACCACTTGTCCTCCTCCCTCCATTCTTGGTTTTAAATGATCCCTGGTTTCCCCCTTAGTGAACCGTGATTTTCAATAATCTTACTTTATCTGAGCACTGTCAGTGGCAGAAGAAAAAGAGAAAGCCTTTATCTTTTAAAAACTGAGGCAGTGTGTGCTGAAAGCAGCAGAACAAGGAGTTGCCGCGTCTGTCCACATGCACCACTATTTACAGTTCTCTCCTGATCAATAGGCGCTCCAGGCAGTGAAAACCTCACTGAACCAAATCTACATCTCCACCTCTTACCCCAGGGACCTGGAGATGGATCTCAGCACACAATTAAAATTTCACACTTGACTGAATTCCACAGACTGTCAATATTAGGAAAATGAATAACAGCAAAGTTTGCAGTAAACACAAAGTTAAAGGAGACTAATAACTTGTGAAAGTAACTGATATAGGAACAAGAAAAACACAGAGAGGTGATTAGGGCAGGCTAAGAATCTGCAGACATGCTAGCGGCTCTGTGAGCTTGTACTAATGCACAAGGTAAATGCTAATGTACGCATGCTTACACTGACAATGCAAGCATGCGGATGAGAGAGAACTCATGAGCCACTAAAGCCCCTGAGTATTGTCAAGTGGAATCATACACAATACAGTGTAGAAACTTGATGATGGCACTAGATAAAAAGTCGGGAATCACCAAAACTATTCAAATTCATCCTGACGGGAACACAATTTCATGACAAACTATCCAGTAGTTCTCGTGATATTTCACTTAAAGGAACAGTGGGTAGGATTTAGGGGGATCTATTGGCAGAAATGGAATATAATATGAATTATTATGTTTTAATTAGTGTATAATCACCTGAAACTAAGAATCAATGTGTTTTCGTTAGCTTAGAGTAAGCCCTTCATACCTACATAGGGAGCGGGTCCTTTTCCACGGAGTCCGCCATGTAGCATGGCCGTGTTTCTACAGTAGCCCAGACAGGACAAACCAAACACTGGCTCTGGAGAGGGCATTTTGCGTTTTTGTGTTAGGCTCCCATAGGTTCTCCGACATGGCTAAAGGCTAAAGGGAGGGGGGAGCGGAGGAGTATTCAGCTGAAACCTCACGACTAGATGCCACTAAATCCTACACACTGGACCTGGAACCTGGCGGCACTAGAAGAAACGTCAGGGCATCATCAAAGCAACTAACTAACTAACTAACCAACCAACAGACAGACATTGTCATAGAGTTGATATTGTGTGGCAATTTTGGCTATAAAATCTATTGTCAAGTTGTGTGCACTAAAGACATTTAGTCCACAGGCTTGAATTCTTGGATACTCTCTTTCTTGTTGTTTTTCTTCACCCAGCAGAAGGTTTAGTCCTCTGGGAGAAAAGCTGGCACAGGACGTCTGCTTTGTTCTCCCCAAGATGTGACAAAATATAAGCGCTGCTGCTGCAGTGAACTAAGTCGTGCCTCTCTGTTCGAAACAACACAAAACAAAACGAATGCCATGTCACGCGGCGTGACACAATCCTTGTTTTGAAGGCAGATTTCAAATCCATTTGACCAGCTTGATAGATATAATTTCACATAAAACGCATGCCACAGAGTTAGCATTCTAGCACAGTTTCACAGCAGCCATGACAGAAACAAACAAAATAAAACCAATTGAATTTCCTGAGTTGTCAGGTTTTTCTCGAGGTGAAAACTAGTTCACGATGCTGTGAGGTGGATTTTGTCGAGGAATCGAAGAACCACAATGTGTTAAGCGGAACCAGGGATCAGAAGAACTTGTCAGACTTGGCAATGGTACACTTTTCAAATGATTTCCAGTCAGCTCACATACAGATGTGGACTCAGCCAGCAATTGAAATATGCGAACACTAGAAAGGTATCTTGTTCCTGATGGATGGAGTGTCTGTCTGTATGTCTGTCTGTCTGTCTGTTTTGCGATACTTGAGATACTTGCTACGCTGAGAGGTACTCTGAGTCTGTGTCCTGTCCTTGACAGGATACTTGTGTGACATCAAAACCACAAGTGGTGGGTGCAGATGATAAGAGGAGATGAAAATTATGGATTTGAGTTTCAGATACTAGCCCATTTTGCAGCAGTTACATTCTTTAGACATTTTAACAGGCTTGGTTGACAGTAGTGGAATTACTTAAAAAAAACATCCTGTGAGTATGTATATATATTTATTTTTTGAATGTAATATTGCTTTTTATAAACTGCTTCAATCAACATGTTTGTATTACTGTAACAATGGATTAAATGACTATGTGTAATGTGAAAGGAGTTGCTTGTCATGACGAACCATCGAGAATTATCACTGCAGTTTGCTTCAGCTCCATGGAGCTTTTTTTAGCATTATTCAGTTAATTGTTTTGTTTTCTGGCCTGTAACTTTTCTGTTTTTGGTTCAGCTAGTTTTGTTAGAGCGCTGATAAATCTACTGTACACCACCAGCACCAAACAGCAGACGGACAAAGTAAGGGGCTAGCTGGTAAACACATGGAGCATTTAGCATCTAAAGAAAGGGAGTTGGTGGAGACCAAAACAGAGCTAACAAGAGAGTGATTATTGGACTCACATTTATCAGGGAGACATAAACACGGCACTACATGAACACCAATGTTGCCGCTCGTCTGTATAAATATGCAACTGTTTGCTAACAAAGTTGCTAACTTTGACGTGATAATATATCAATATTGTTTTCACAGCTTGTTTCAATGCTCCTAAGTGACCTAATAAAAAATGGCAGGTTTAAATATGAAGTTTTGTAAGGCGTACATGCCTGGGCGAATTATGAGATAATTGGCCATACATTCAAAAGGCCTTCCCACCTCTCCTACATAGGAGCAAGGCCAGCGGGGCCAATACACTTTGTCCAGTAGGTCCGTTCAGTAATCCATGCATACAAAAAATACAGTGATGAACTTCACAACCAGCACTTTGCATTAATGAATTTACTCAATTACTCAATACTGACTTTCGTAAAGTTTGGTGTCATCAAGTGAAACCTTTTGCCCAGTCAGGGTGATCTGATGTACAAGCATGTCTCTTTAATCACTTTGTGTCATAGCATCACTTGTTTTCATGCTAACTCAAAGTAGGGTAAATTAGAAATGATTTCCATGCTCAGGTTGTTTGACCTACTTCAGTTTAAAGGACATGTGACTTTATTGTAGAGCATAATGAGTCGTCGCCTCAGTACCTGTACAGTGTACGATCGGCCTCTCTCAATCACAGAGTAAAATGAAAGGTAAAAAAATCCCCACATTTTAGGCCAAATCAAATTTTCAGAGCACTTGATGCGAGGCTCCAAGCAGGGCAAATGAAGCCGCTCAAAATTATAATTCTTGGGCTCATATTAAATGGCGTGACCGCTCATAAGAGCAGCGGGATAAGGGAGCAGTGGGGGTGGATCCTCGTGGCATCGTGTAATCAGGACGTGGTGATGAGAAAAGGTCATTTGTGCTAATGCAACATTTTTTATTCTACGAGAGAGACGTCAGCGCTGATAGATGATCCAAAGGTCAGCCGTGTCATCACGCCCATTCTGTCCTGTGGGGTGATGCAAAACAGAGCTGATGACTGCTCTCCACGCTCCACACTCCATCAGAGAACAAGAGAGCGGACCGCTCATCCGGGGGGCGGATAAGGGTCTGGGTGGGGCTCGCTCGCTCACATGATGAACAACTTTGCTCGCAACCTCACTCACAATGTTAACTCACTGACTGGGATGGCAGTAAAGGGAATCCGGCGAGGTTCACTAATTTCCTCGCTGAGGTGGAAGACATACGGGTGCAGATTTACGCTCTTTTGATCTGTATCAGCAACTTTAACAGTAATAAAGAGCCTCACACCCCGAGACGCTGCTTGGATAAACACACAATTCATACTGAGCAAATGAATCATCTGCTTGATATGCACGGGAGCAGTAATCATTATCGAGCTTGCTCATAAGCATAATATTCATAGCATACCAGTAAACAAAGCTCACGAAATCACTTTTTGTCAATCAGCTCTTTGAAAAAAACGTTTGAACGTGATGTGGTAAAATAAGGACTGTCTCTAACCTTATACCTTAATAATTCATTGCTAAATCACTTAGCGCATAAAGACCTGACAAAGAGACACAAAAAAGAGAAATATTTACTCGCAGAAGTGGAATTACACGTCTCATTTGAATTGACTCGCTAGAATCAACAACATAAGAATAAATGTGAGCTCGCAGATTTCTCACCAACTCTGAGAAACTTTCTGTACCCATGAGGGAAGTACATGTAAAAACACCCTCAGAGGTAATCCATTTTAGATATGAGACAGAACTACAATACAGAATTATAAGAGTGGATACCGGGTGACACACATTGTCACCATAATTGAATTAGGCAGAAAATCAGCAGATGTTCAGAATCTCTTCATCCATTGTTTAATTACCTGGAAGGCTAACACAATGAGGCAGTACGCTTTGTGAAAGTGCTCTGGATCTGTCCTGCATTAGCAATGCAGAACTCAATGCTGCAGTACAGCAGATGTGATCCCCTTAGAGATGAAGCCAAGGTGCGGCGGCCTTTTGTGGAAAAGGTGACCACTGGGCTGTTCAGGCTCCCCTTTGTATATCTATCTAGGGCCTTGATTCAAACCAGATCTGATGTCTTCCTCCCATGATGTGCGCCCTTATCACACGACACAGATGTCTGAGCGGATGCCAGCAGAATCAGGTCTGTGATGAGAACTCCTAGTCATGCGCGGTGGCACCCAGTGCAAGCACTGGCTTCCGAAGGGCAGAGAGATACATTTTTCAGCCTGAAGTTTTGCATCTGGCAGCAAATGAGAGGGATTAATTCATGCAACATCCATAAGAGGACAAGGAGATGTCTCAAAGCCATGGGTTGAGTGAGAGGTGCTCATATGTGCGTGGAGAGAATCACTGCTCACAATGGAAGCACTGCTCATTGCTGATTTATACTGTAGACGCACGCTGACATCTTTGTACTGGAGATGCAGGTGATGAAGAAAACAACAAAGCAATGCCTCGTGGGCCGCTTGCACTTCTGACTCCATTTATTTATTTACAGATGATTTTGATCTTGTGTGAAAAAAAATATTGAATCTTATTTAAAAACAATAACTCGGGCTTATTAAGAGGGGAAAAGATGCACCGAGGCAACAAAGAGTGTCGCAGCTAATAAATAAAATAAAATCCCAGCTGCGTGTTTTTTTTTCTTTTGCTCAACAAAAAAAAAAAAGGTTGATGTGTTTTATTATTGAAAGCGATTAACTTTAATCATCTCAGCGGACACAAATTAGTTTTAGCACAACACGTGTCGGTTGCGATTAAATGAGGAGTGTTTCTTAATCGATAATGTGTCAACACCGCAGCAGCCACACACGGGGTCATCGTCGTGTGCCTGAATGACTTTGACAAAGCTGGCATAGCTGAATAGACATTGTTTGACTGACATGGGCAGGCCTGTCGGAGGAGCATTAGCAGACCATTAGCATTCCATGACATTTTCCCATCCGTCCAGAAAGCAGTGGTGGCCCTGTAAACAAAGTGCTGCTGCGGTGCATTGCAAGGAGAAAAGGGAATAGAATGTAATGTAAAACGGCATTGTTCAGCGGTTGAGATACCGGGTGCGCATTTTAATGCTGATCTACAGGGCAACCTCTGGCTGGCTGAAACAGAGGAGGGAGACGATAAGGGAGTGGACGAATGGGACATGCAGCAGCGTAATTGAAAGTGCTTGGGATTTTAAAGGCCACGTGCGACCAGGGGTTATCAGGCGCAGAAACAATCTGAATTTTTTATGGGAGTAACTTATTATCCAGACAAAAAGGAAGTTTGTTACGCTTCGCAGAGGGCTCGCCGGATAAAACAAGATCATAAAGGCCACAAGCAAACTTCAGAGAGCCTTTAAAGCACTGTAACATTACTTTTAGCACCTTGTGTGCAGGGACCACGCTTGGATTGTGTACTCAACACCCTTTTGAATAAATGTGCTCCAGTTACCACCAGCCGAACCTTTCACAGTAATTGTCTGTGAAAAGGAACAAACTCCATAATGCAGTGATGATGTTGTTGTTGTTTTTACACGAATCTGCACGCGCTAAAAGAGATCTCCACTTGGATATAAGCAGAGACCTCATCATTACATCATCGCTACGGTTACCGTGCAGGGCAAAACGACCCTGAAGATACAGGTGAGAGCTGCAGGATATGACATCATGAGTTTATGATCGCCCATCATGGAGCTACAAATTCACACAACAGCACCGCGGGGGAAATACACGTTGACGCAATAAACATTCTCATGACGACTAAATGTTTCCTCCCGTGAAGCTGTTGCATACAGTCACACGTGTGCACGGCCACATGTTGTGCACTAACACACACAGCCATAGCATTCTCTAAATCAGTGGGCAGCCTTAGGAAAGCCCTGAGGCATAAAGGAGACCGCTGACAAAATCTGCATCTCATAAAACAATAACAATCTCCCGCTGTTGCCTCAGGGTACAGGGCTGAGAAACAACACAACTGGCAGATTCCTCCGTTCTCAGTAAAAACACTTGCCTTTCAGGAGTATGGAAACAGCCTTGCCTTGGGGAAAGCTGCCTGCACGGTGGAGATTGTCTATTAGCCCCTACAGCAAGGCCTCGGTGTGCAAGAAGCCAACACAGTTTAAACAGATCATGCTGACATGCATTACAGTATATGCCAGTTTTGTATGAAAAGCAAATAGCAGCCTGTTTTTTTTCTTAATAACATTTTAAAATTAATAGAATATCTTTATAGTTAAGTAACATTTCGACATTTTGGGACATACAGAAGTATGCTTATTCACTTTCGTGCATGTTACTGCATTAAAAAAAAGTATTTCACTGATGGAAAGATGATCTTTTCATAGAACTGGGCTGTGTATGCAGTAGAAAGGCGCAAACATTTTTGAAATTGGACCACAGGAAACGGAGGAAGGGCCCAACCACACAAAGCACTTTTTAGTCGTCTTGGGAAGCTTTTTGTGATTGTTTTCAATGAGAGCAAAGTCGTTTTGCACGCTGCTGTTATGTTACTGAGCGCAGATGCGAAAATGGGTTTAGCCTAGCTTAGCATGAAGCATTAGCTTTGCCCTGTGATGTTTCCTTGCAAACATTTCTGTTTACATTCAGCGTTACTCACAAAACCAGTGTGTTTCCGTGGTCGAACAAACATGTTGAATGCATTTCATTCCTCATAAAACATTTGCATTTTTCTTTAAAGTTTTAAACCTGCATTGTTTACGTCCGTACTAACTAGTGTGCAGTATTCTTCTTCACTGTCTTTGTTGGCTCTTGACATGGTACCTCCACCTGTTGTTCAGTCGAACAAATACAAACGGGATCCACACTTAAAACTATTGTTTCATAGCGTTAATAGAGTTAAAAAAACTCCACAGGCAAGCTTAAATGTTATTGTCTATATGGCACATATGCTCTTCTATATAGACATTATAATATACAATTATTAATATTGTCTATACATTTCTGCATCATACCACTTTTCTGACCTTTTGTTTATTAAAAAAAGAAAAAAAAAAGTTAGTTAGTTTTCTTGTATGTTTAGCATATCAAAGAGGAAACAATCATTTCAGGCTGTGTACAGTAGCCTGCACTCTGTAAACTGTCCTTAGTCGCATAGCCCCTGCTGGTTCACCTTAGGATGACTTTCAAGCCCCTCCACACAGCATTGTTATTCGTCCATCTTTCCCTCAGATGTCTTTTTCTCGCCACAATCACTCACATGCTCTCAACTCTGAGAGGAAAGCAAGCATGCGAGCTCCTCTCAGAGCCACAACCTGGGGAGTACTGTCAAAAGAACAATTTGCACAACACAAAAGCTTTTGTTTCAAGCCCTTTGAGTGGGAGACAGGTGGTCACTGTGGGAATAACTTGGCTTTCTCTTTGAAGAACTACAGGGACAGAGGTGTCAAGTACAGGCAAGCCACAGAAACAAGAGGATTTGTGTTTAAACTCTAAGCTTATAATATGGGACATTGTGTTCTATTCTGTTGCACTTTATTATGTTCTCGTCTCAACGTATACAATGGAAAATTTATTTGACTCAGCCCATAAAATATTCCTTTACTTTATTTTTTCATTAGTTGCAGGTATGGCACAAAAAAATGGGTGATAAATCCAAAGAAATACAGTGAAAAAGAAGCCTGATCATATATAAATATAGAGCACAAAACAGAGAAGATTGACAGGTCATCATTACAGGGTGTTGGCACAGAACAAGATAAATAACATCACTGAAACACAGCTTTTTTAACAACCTTGATATTATAGCATCAAATCTCATTATTTTCCAGGGGTCTTTTCAAGAGCGAGGGGGGGGGGGGGTTCTCGACGAGGAAAACATACTTGTTTTGTCATCCTGCTGCACTGATAGTAAATAACTGGACCAGTAAAGATGGAGTCTGTGCGAGCAGTCATGTTGCTCCTGCCTGGCCTGTGATCCATTGAGAAGTAGCGAGATTCACTCCAACACGAGAGACAATAAGGAACCGAGAGGTGGCAGTTTTCCCACTGGTAAAGTTGTCACACTGAGCAGCCTTGCCATCAAATAGTGGCATACAGCTTCTTCCCTGACAGAGTAAAATGAGATCTCTGAAATGTGTCTACCTCTTCCAGTTATTCAGTGAGACTGCAGTCAGCCTCCTGTCGAGAAGTCACTCACTACTGCCGAGCCACTGTGTGAAAGTGAAAGAAACCGCATTAAGATGGCCATTTTACTCCTTAAAACACATTCAACACAGTGGTAATGCTTCAGGTTTAATATGACAGACATTTTGAGTCCCTCGTATGAATACTTTTCTGACTGCCGAATTCACTGTGACTGCCAATTCTGTTGGTGCTGGTCGTGCCTCACCACGATGCTTTCCCCCCACCGCTGGCACCACATTCTCTTTGCTGAATCCATATCACAAAAGCAGGGTGTGTATAGTGATAGTTGGGGCTAGCTGTAGCAATTATATCATGCTAGTGGAACTGAATGGTTATTCGGGGAGCTAAATTAGTACAATGAATGGCACAATGTGACAAAGCCCTTCTTAGGTTTAACAGAAAATGAGAACATTTCCACTGAGAAAGAAATGTTGGGACTGTTCCTTTTAGAGGCCATCAAAGCACTAGGTATTAATCATTTAAATACATGGTAAGCATAATACATTACCAGGTAATTATAGCTCAAACTAAGTAGGTAAAAATGTGAAAATTACAGCTGAATTTCTTTACTAACACCTTCGTAAGAAACTACATTACAGCTGGAAACGGCCTGAGTTTAGCAGCATAACTGAAATAGGACTTCAAGCAAGATCTTTTTTCTGCTTAAAGTGTATAATATTACAAGGTTTGCACTTTCTAGGCATTAAGGCAATACTTTGTTTTAAATTACATTTTCTCACATAGCAACTGGTCATGGTTCTACTCACATGGATTGGTTTAATCAAATTTACCAAAGAACCTGGGAAATAGTTTCAGTACACTGCATGTTGCAGCAATTATGTTAAATCTGCAGCCTGCACAAACCCTGACAGACCACATCCTTTAATGCTACAGTAACTCCCTTTTAATGGTATTAATGTAAGCACTGGGTACATTCAGGCAGAACTGCATAATTCTTTGTGTATTTGTCAACGAGTGCACTAAAGAATAACAGATTTTCTATCCAGGATGTAACAGCATTGACAAAAGTCCTTGGTTCCTTGGTACTTCACATGCCACTATTATTATTTCCCTCTCGGTTCAATTAAAACCAACATGTAGCATTTATATTACACGAAGGCAGCAAGTCAAATATGTCATTTTCTGAGTAAGGAAGGTGGAACTGCATTTAAAAAAGGAAACCACTATTTCTGTCTCTGTAAACTGTACTGCAGACTGCTTCCCTCCTCCCACATACCAAATGGCTCTCTCGTTTCCACATGCAATGACAATCGACTTGTCTTTTCAACGGCGTTACAAAGAAAAAAAGTCAATTTCTAGTGTATACTGTAACCAGTACAACATAATGCAATGTAATACAACTGACTTAAATACCTCATTTCTAATGTTCAGTATTTGTAGAAACTTGTATGCACACACACAAACACAGCTTTGTGTTGACTTAATTCTGTGGGGCATTTTCAGGCTGTATTTTCTAATGAGTTTACCACTTATAAGAATACTTCACCTACAAAAAGATCATTTGTACATCAATTATTCATCCAGTGTAACCTTAAAGGCTTGAAGAAAACTTTGTTTTTCTTGCATGCCTCCACGGTGAACGAAGAATCAGAAAACAGAGAAAAGTCTTGATGAACTGAAGTAAATGTGGGCCGTGTTTTAACAGCAGCAAAACTATCAAAACATCTGTTTACAAACTCTCACGCAACTCGTGCAGTATAATCCAAGTCTCATTTATCCAGTCGTATGCTCACTAATTTCCAAACACATGCGTTTTTGCTAAAACCTTACCATTTAAAACACTTCCACGTAAACAGTACTCACACCGTGTGTTGGATTAAACTGCATTAGTTGTGTGAGAGTTTGCAAAGGGATGTTTTTTTATATAGTTTTATTGTTGTTAAACCCCCATTTACTTTAATTCATCAAGACTTGTCTCCTTTTTCTGATTCTTTGTTCAAGACAAACGTTCAAATTTTATAAAATTAACAGCAAAAGTATAACAAATAAGCTGCAGGTTTGGGTGGTGGAGCGAGCTGTGGCAGCAAACAACATTAGCATAAGCAAATCAGCAGAATAACGGTGAAAAGGATCAGGCTATAATGGCCACGCTGCACACCTGCATGAATATGATTGGACGTTACTAGTCAGCTGGTGTAATCAGCCAGTGATTGTGAAGCAGGAAGGAAACAGCTCATTCCAATCAGCGAACACACGTGTGGCTTCAGAGCTGCCTGCACTGATGCTTTGCCTTATTGGAGAATGTAGCACCGGACAGTTGTATTAGATTGCAGTACATTGCAGTACCTACACTATATTCATTCCAATTCCCAAAAAAAATAAAATAAAATAAATAAAAAATAGAAACCTTTAAATTGTATGTCATCCTTAAAGTGTTTTCAAGCACTGAACTTATTAGATTCCAGGAGCGGTCTACCAAGAAAAAAAAGTCATTTTATTTTTGAGACCCTCTATTAAAATTCACGGCACTATCACCACAACTGCAAACTCTTGCACAAGTGTCAGACTTAAGTTGCGGCTGTGAGAAACTTCTGAAACTGTAGGTGTTGGTGGGAAAAACAACACACGGTAAATGTCTTGGACAGAGTGATGAAACACTTGGCACACATGCAGCTCCAGCATCCAAACTAATCACAAGCTACAAATACCTCAAAACCATTCCCCTTCGTTAGTTTATGAACACACCTTCCACAACTACAGAAGCCTCTAATCCTCAAAATAAAGTCAGTAAACACAACACTGTTTACATATTCAAAAACTGTTAATCTGCTACAATTGTACTTTGAAGTACGACTTTTATCAAAAAATAGAGCAGAGCCGAGTGTGTAAGCTACTCACCAGACTCACTTCTCTTGTATACACAAAGAGCAGAGGCTGACACACGGGGAGTGAATTGCACAAAAAGGGAAATAAAAGATATGGTGAGAGCTGTAACACCCTGGAAATAAACAATTACTCCTTTTTCTAACCAATTTCAGCCGCCGCTCTGAGAAGATTTGACAATTTCTCTTTCACACAGTTAAAATGTTGCGGATAGGAATGTACCCAGATTATAATAATATAAACCACAATTGTAAGATAAATATCAGGTCTGCCATAGTTTTTGAAAGGCTAATGTTGATATAATTCCAACAATTTCACAGTATGGCGAATATACACACGGAATCTTTCAAACTTTGACAATTTGGGGCTAGTTTGCTTATTTACTTTTGCTGAGAGCTAGATGAGAGTATCGATACCACTCAAATATCTGTACAGTAAACATAGGCCTACTGTACAGCCTGAAGCCAGGTAGCTTAGCTTAGCATAAAGACTGAAAAACTGGGGGGGAAAGCTAGCCTGTCTCTGTTGTGGGGCGTTTCTTCTTGGCAGCGACTTCCTGAAGTCTCTGCCAGTTGCCTGGCCAGCTCACGGTGACAAACCCCCCGTTAAACCACAACTTGTCTCTTTAATACTTCAGGTTTTGTACAAATTAAACAAGCACACCATAAAGGTGCTTTATGTGTTATTTAGAAAGCTTTAGAGGAGCTGTTAGACAGAACCAGTCTAGCCGTTTCCCTCCATTTTCAGTCTTTATGCTAAGCTAAGCTAACTGGCTTTCGGCAAGAAAGTGTATGAGCTCATTCCCGAAAATGTCAAACTATTCATTTAAAACTTTAAACCTCAACACCCAAGTGTTGCCCAAGGAGTTATCTAATTTAAATCCAGCTGTAATTTTGAATCATTCATGTACTTTAGTTAATATTACATGAGAATTGACCAGGTGCTCAGGGCGGATATAAAAGGAACAGCTACCAAAATATCTTAAGGAACTCATATCCCATACTTAGTGACAGTGACGACTGCACGGGGCACTTTGGCACTTTTCATTATTTACTATACCACAGGAGGATATAGCAACTAGCTAATGGATAATTTATCTGAGCTTGTATTTTTGGAAATCGTGTCAAAGTCAGACAAACTTGTTCTTGACGTGTCCAAAACAACCTATGAAAGTCTGAAAGTTCTCGTCATCAAGAGCACACAAAAAAAAAAACACATGTTTTAGTAGAACAGTACATCTAGTAGGACTGTAAGAAAAGAACTCCCCCAGAACTCCATTTACATTCATTATGATCTTGGCCTTATGGAAATTAAAAACACAGAAATGAAAGATAAAAATGAATGCAGATAATTATAGCTGTGATTGTGTCTCTGTAATAACATCATACAGGTATTATAAGGATGCCCTGAAATGCTCATCATTCTGCTCTGTTTTGCTTAGCATATTTATCTTCTTTACACTTATCAGTTTCTTATCACACCTATTGTACACAGCTTTCTGCTCACACATGTACGTGACCCACTCAGACCAACCCAGGCTTCCACAGAAGAGGCTACATATGCTGAACAACCACAACACCAAACTGAAGCGTTACCCAGTCTGCATTCATGACCACTTCATTTATACTCTTGCCTGGGTTCCCTTTGTGTCCTTTAGTGTTCTGGTTGCACTATAAATATGAATGTAACAAGTAAAAAAGTATCAGTTTGCTGTTAAACGCGGACTTGTGTTGGAAAGCCTGTGTGAGTAGATCACGTATGTGCAGAGAAATATAAAATGGATTTTATATGTCGAGACCTTAAACTGTATGTTGTGCTTCCTGTACTCCAACATAAAACATTTATCATAAACCTTTGAATAGAGCTTCTTTAACATTTACAAGTTATACAGTTACCAAATTGGTTTACTTCTTATGCTTCCGTCAGCTTTGATACTTAAGCAATGCAAAGGGAGACAACAAGAAGAGAAAGGAAGTTAAGTCATCTTCAACAGAAAAAAAAGAAGAAACAAGACACAAGTCCTCAAAACATTTGTCATAACCAACAATGAACGGAATTTTTCATTTTCTTATTTTCTCTTTTTTACAATACATTTTTTAAAAACCCCGCTGGTTAAGGTTATGGTCTCAGGTAGATCTTCCACAGTCAATCTTCACAGTTTGTGTAAAAGCAGAGAAACATTCTCGCTAGAGTAATAAAATATCATGACTATTATTATGGTCATTATTATCTTTTATTCTCGTATTGTTCCATATAAATGGTGGAGGATAGGGCGAGGCGTATCACCCTAACGAAGAGCCTGCAGTCCTAAAGTTCCTACTCTCCTCCCTGTACAACGCAATGTTTTATTCAGCGGTCGTTCTTTTGTTAAAAAATGCTCGCCCGCAGGGAAGGAGAAATATGGGAAGAGAGAGTGGGGTATTCATTTGACGAAATGTCTTTATCCTCCTGTATGATCTTGTTGTTCTGCAAAAAAAGATCCAGAGCCTCACTTTCACTGTTGCCGCTGTTTTTATCCAAATTGTTTCCAAACCTGGTCTGCCAGCACTTCCTGGTATGCTGCCCTCACATTGAACTACGCGTAGGCATAGGCATAGGCATAGGCTTAGGCGCATGCACGCACACAAACACACACACACACACACACACACACACACACACACACACACACACA
>CALSBV010012075.1:1828448-1858085 GCA_943590825.1 Bovichtus diacanthus | reverse complement strand
CACACACACACACACACACACACACACACACACACACACACACACACTCATTCGCACACACGCACACAAACACACACACACACACAGACAACTGTCCCATCAGGAGTTAAATCCGGGTGGAGCACAACCCCATACTCCCTCTGAACACGCATGCCCTCCCATCAGCACTTGTGGGGCAAAATAAACATGTAGAAAATAGCCCATCAGAGGAAACATGAACAGAGATGTGTTCGATGTTGATTAACACCCAGGCTCACGATTCGGTTTGTAATCTGAAGGCACTTTGTTTCATGGCAGAAAGTAAAGTGGCTTCTGTTCCACAGGCAGACCGCCGACTGAATATTCAAGTCAGGCCTCACTATTCGGACCTTTCTCTCCTCTCTGCCTGTTCCTCCCTCCTCTCCCTCCACTCTTCCTCCCCTCAACATCCCTCCTCTCTACCTTCTCTCTCTCATTTCAGATCCTGAGCTTCAACTTCTCTCTGCCCTCCAGTCCAGCTTGTCTACACCTCCGCTGATTCTTCTGCATTCATTGTTCTGCCACCATACCCTCGGTTGGCCACTTGGACTCGTGAGCACAGTGTTAATAGATACATAGGCAGCTACAGGGGAGTAAGCAGACAGAACTAAATGTTGCCAGAGTCCTTGTTTTTCTACAGTACAGCACCAAGCAGATAAAGAAATGCCAAGGTGTGACGTGAGTCTGGGCCAGAGTGAAAAACAAGTGTGGGTGATTGGCATCTGGTGCGAGAAAATGAAGATAAAGATGCACAGAGAAAGGTCTGATTCCATGTATTTGTAAGCAGGGAAATGTTATTTCCTCAAAAAGTCAGCAGTGTCTATATTACGCCGCCTTCCAAAGATATTTTCATAACTTCATAAAATTGTTCTTGTGCTTTACAAACTGTCCTCCCTCGACGCTTGTGAACTCTTTCGCCAAAGTCCAGGCTTATTCATCGCCCACTTGTCTTTGTGCTCGTAAAGACGTCCAGAGTCCTGCACCGAGGAGTGTTTTCTGTAAAAGAGGTCTCTTTAAAAAAATTTGCGCATCTTCTTTATTACTTTTTGTGTTACTTTTATATCACAATTTTTTCTCTCTTTCATTAATTTCGGTTCCTCCACGGTCTGCCAGGGGACCCCTGCTGCTTTCAGGATGCATGAATCTTTGGTGATTGGATGCCGAGGGTAGAGTTCACAGACGGTGGGTCTGAATGTTCGCCTCTGAGATGACGGAGAGAAGGGTCACCTCTGACCTTCCAGGAGGGTCATCACCAAGGTGATGCATAGCAGCCATATATGGGAGGATGTGGACGTAGACTTGGAGCTGAGATCTACAACAGAAGAAGTAAAAAAATGGTAGTAATTCATTTTATATAATCCAAAGAACGAAAACACAATCATACCTCTTGGCTCCGGTTTTTATATTTTACAGAGTGGTATCAACATTCTCATGTAAGTCTCGGCAAAACTAAATGTATATATGTAATCATATGTAAGTGGAATAAATGTAGACCTAAAAATGTCTAACTATTCCTTTAAGGCACGAGTATGCTGTATGATCAGATCCTAAAACAGCTACTCTGAACCTTCTTCATCAGTCAGAAGTCACCTCCGATCAGCACTCATGAGATATTTCTCATTTTCCCCTCTTACATCACATAAAGTCATGTAAAATTCATCATGTGAGATTGAAATGCATAATTTTAAGCATTACTCTATCCTCAGCCTGGGCGACAACTCCTATAACTCCAAATGAATTCATGTTGTCGCTTTGAATCATAATGGATCCAAATGAATAATAATCTTTCAGTAATAACAGATTTTTAAGATCACTGACTCTGATTCTATTTTAGAGGCCTGGTTACTTCCCACCAATGACAAGAACATTTGAAATAAATAACCCTGATTCATTTAAGGAAAGAAAGGGACGTCTCGGTTTGAGAAGCTTCTGGAAATAATGTCCCTCCGACCCTTAATGACATGAAGGAAATCAAAAGGAACGGCGTTTGTCTGGCAACCAACATCACCTTGACAATTGCAGGCCATTTTCTGTGTCCTGTTTTCTGTTTTTGCCTTCTGTTTGTTACTGCAGCGCAATTACAGTGCCCCACTCAGCCAGCGTGGCTATCATTCATGTGATTACAACACAGTTGCTATGGCAACCGTGTTCTCCCAACGAGATGGTGGTTCAATGCTGGCAACTGTCTAAGATTAGATCCCCTCTCGTAAATCTCAACCTTGTCCAGTGAGGTAGAGCGGGAACCTGGAGCTCAGATAAGAGGAGACGGAGGAGGCAGAGATGTGGTGCTACTCACTGGGCGGAGGGTCTCGACACTCCCCTTCCTCCAGCGTGACATCATCGATGGCGATGTCTCCCTCGATGCCTGGTCCCCGGATACCCTCGAGTACCACCTGCAGAGAGAACAAACACGTTTGTCATATTATATGTTCAGCATCCAAAGACCACAAAAACAAGAGACTTAGCAGTAGCTGTAAGATAAAACCTTTAAAGTACAAAGTGTAATTTAGCTAAATTGCGCCTAATGAAAAATAACAGCAGGTGGCAAGTGTTGGTTTCAGTTTTTAATGTCACAAATTCTTTAATTAAGAACGCTTGTGGTGTTGGAGCAGAAGTGAGAGAGGAAAACATAAAAAAGGCACAGAAGTGCAGCTGAAAATATAATAACTTTCCGTCGTCAACATGATGGAGAATATTGTATATATTGTATAATTATATATCGGCTACTCGCAAGGATAGGCGTCTTGAACACAATGTGAGAGTGATATTGCTTTCTTAATAGCAAACAATGTCCACCTCTCTGCTTAATATCACAGCTTGTGAAGTGCTACATCAATGTGCCGCCCCCGAGGAAACTAATACATCCACATACAAACACCGTCAAAGAAGAAAATGGAGGGCAACAGGAGGAATGCTGCGGCGTATTGGATTGATTAAGTTTTTTGGTCTCACCTGGAAGGATGCTGTCGGATGGATGCTTACTTTCGCCTGCTTCCAGCGGTCACCTTGGTTACCATTTAGGGACCACGCAGGACCCTCGGAGGTTGTTTGGCCCTTCTGTTTCAGGAGGGCGTTTAGTGTTCCTGCGTGACCCAGAGAGACATAACGTGTCAGCACGCACACACAGAGACATGATTCCAATAAATGTTTTAACATCTCGCAACGCTGTACTGTCAGTGGTTTCCAACCTCCAGGCGGTTAACACAGAGTGGGCCACAGAATGCTACCGGGACGTGTAAAAACAATATAAACTGGCTAAAAGCCATAATAATTATTTCATTTGTGCTCATTTTGGTGCTACAGTACAGGGAATGTTTTGTCTGGCATTTCTCCTCATTCCTCCCTGTTGTTATGATATACTGATATGTAACTAAAGTAGGTCATCACTACACAAGGTAACCAGTTTGTCTCCACTACCTTTCAGCATTCAGCAGCGGATCAAACTGGTCTATCTATATTTCCCTTTTCTTTTTCTTATACTTTATTACACTTTATACAGTTTTTTAACATTACTATGACAAATACCGTGTATTGAACGGACATACAAAACAATACACAGAAAATTCCACCCTAATTGGAAGAAAAACAGAACTAAATAAAAACAGTTTACAAGATTACGTAAATGGTCTTTCCAAAAGCAAGATTGAGTCACATGAATAAATGAATGGAGTAAACACATCACACACTCATGGTAATATGACACTCGCCCTGTTTCCATTCAATTGTCTAGTGAGTTTTAAGCTAACTTCTCAAATGTCACAAAAAAAGAAAAAAGTGAATTAGCCGTGTTCCCATCAGCTGGTTTGGCGCTATAGGCTTGCATGGCTGTAGTAGAAGAAGTAGAGGCAAAACAAGTCGCCTCGGCCGTCTAACCCATCTACAAGAGAACAATGGAGAGAGGTCTTTGTTTCAATAGGGGAAGTTTTAATTGTTCTTTCATGTCCGCTAGTATTAGGCATGTTTCCTGCTGGCCGGAGAGGAATCCTCACGTTACGGGAATACGAGAAGACACTGACGGCTGACAGTCAAATCATCGCTACGTCAGAATTTATTCGGCAAAGGCGTTTCCATAATCCCTTTAGCGCATGAACATTTTGTAGACAAAGACTAAACCACCTCAAGCAAGTGTGTTTTTTTTCTGAATTTTGAGTTTTTTATTTGATTTTGCAGTTTCCATACAGCTGTTCTAAAGTGATACCTTAAAAAGAGCATAAAACACGCAGATGGAAACCTGGCTACTGTACCAAGAAAGGTCCACAAGTTCTCTAAAATCGACTCGTTTTTTCATTTGTATAATAGACTGATATGTCCTTGAGCCAATGTGCAAAGCAAGGTGGAGTGATAGACTTCCAGGTCAGGAGAATACCTTTCTTAGCAACCGCCATTCATAAGTACAGAGCAATCTCTCTCTCTGCAGAACATCTATCTGGTTGGCCTGAATGTCTCACTCAAAATGACAGTCTAAAAGTTGCTTAATGTAGGGCGAATCCAGGAAAGATGTCCTCGTGATACTTTAGTGATACTTTAGCAGAGAAACCCGTGTTGCATTTAGGAGACGCTGATGGGAAGATACGGTTCAGTTTAGTTTTTGAGTAATGTAGTCTCTGCATCATGTCGCACTAGATTAACCTGTCGAGTTAACAGAACAGCAATGAACCGGGACATCGGCCAGAACTCTGCCAGCTGATATCTCTGAACTCAAGTCCCTGGACCAGACTTCCCTAATACAATCTGAAGAAATTGAAGTAGTAAAGCAATTCACATGTTTTGATACTAGCTGCTTGCAATCTGGAGGAGTATCTGTACTTCCTTCATGTAATAAGTAACCATAATGACATACAGACTGAATAAAAAGTTTCTGTTTACTTTTGCTTTTATTCTCGCCCACACTCTCTCCTGTGTGCTCTCTTTTCTTATTGTCTCTCCCACTCTTTGTCATTATTCAACTCATATCAAGGTGTATTTGTATTGTGAGAGAATAAATAGAGACATTATCAGTGTTAAAAATATATAAACAGAGCTGTGCAAGATAGTTCTGATCTCTTCAATCCATCTAGTTTATGACTGAGTACAGAATGACTTATGATAATGAGATTTCCACAAGTCAAAAGAAAACCCACATAGAACAAAATATTCATTTCACCAGGCTCATACCTTGGAAATACAAAATCTCTTGGTTCAGACCAAATCAAACTACAAGACTGCAGCCCTAATTATTTAAATCAAGACCTTTATGACATTAAATAGATTATAGAAAGGATTGTGACAAAACAGTTCAGCACTGTTGTGTTAAAATATGGATCCATACCATTCACTGGAAAAAAATTGAAAACAAATCCTAAAAAGATCTCTGTTTAAAACTATGAATCTTACTAAACAAGTTCGATTCATAACGATATTGCACTTCATGGAGACTTTTTCATATTCACTAAAGATCCTACATCTACTTTAAAGTACAGCAAAACCAACGTTTTGGAGAAATGAGATATCTGAGATACACCACAACCACTCAGACCGGAGTACTTGTACATTGTGAATTCCAGTTTAAAATTGCGAGTGAAATTGGATCCAGACATTTAAGCTGAATATTCAAGAAGTCGTGAAAACTTACAACAAGCTGAATATTCACACCCGTCTCCTGCATTTCAAATGTATGTATTCATCTGCGTTGGAAGCAGGGCCAAGCAGTAGCAAAGGTCAATCTCAGGTCACTTGAATTCATGCGTTTATTAAGTTGTGATTCTGCAAGCGATGATAAATTATTCTCTAACTTGTTCTAGCCCAAATTAATTCTCACTAATGGGCACTGTGTGATGAGAATTCTTTTGGCGAGTGTAAATATGTTCCCTGTAGAGAGCAGTTCCTAATCTATCATTAGTTTCAAACTATTTCTCCTCAGTCCAGCTTCTTTTGTGTCTTCTGAACAGGACACGCTGCTGGATGTTACTGTTGAAACCAACTCTGAATGTTGAAAGTGCAATTTGACAGATTCATTTTAACCGAATTTATATATAACCCTTACGATAACACAGAAATACTGGCTCTAATTGAGACAGAATAGACTATATGCCAGGTCTGAATTGAAGACTCCTCTCAGTGAGACCTCTCTCCTGGCCCTGGGCTTTGATATAAAACTGTCAGATGATGACACCGAGTGCAACCGCTTTACCCTCCTCTACCCACCGATTGTGTTGGTTTTTCTATTCGCCATGCAGGAAGACAGAAAGAGGAGGAGAGAGAGCTGTCTCCTTCAACAGTCGGCCGGCAGAGCAGCATTCAAAAACACAAATCAGGTTAGCATTGACACCATAGCGGAGCTCAGCAGGACCGCTGCACTGAAGTCAAGTGAATTTCAAGTATGGAAAGCGGCACCTTTGCGTTGACACGACTGGCGAGCAAAAAGCAACAGCGCCTACGACAGCAGCCTTGTTTTTGATGCATCTTTCGCCTCAGCGAGGTGCCTCATTACTGTACATCTCTGTGAGGAAAGGAGTGAAAGCTACACTGTATGTTCCTGTTCATATTCTCTCATCAGCGCGGTATACAGCGCGCTTCCCCTCCAACGACAGCACAATCTCCAGTGTGAGATGAGCTCTCGTACAGAACATGACCTGCGGTTTCATCTCCCGTTGAAGTGTTTAGGATGTAGGAGGATTCTTGCTGAGTTGGCTGGCTTACATTTTCTTTGAACTCATCGCGATGTAGGTGGTAATGTCAGTGTCATCACATCCCGAGCGAACGCATGTGCTGTATAGTCTTTGGAATACATTTTTTTTTTAAAAAGGAAAAAAAAAAAAAGGAATACATGTGGCAGACACTTGTGAAATTTAAAAAGATCTGAGAAGAGAAATATGTGAGTATGGTGAAAAGTGAGAAAAATGCTCCTGGAAAATTTTCAATTATGTAGTGAGGAAGAGAGAGACAGAGAGAGGGGGATTGAGGTGCAGTACCACCCTCCTCGCTAATGAAAGGATGACTCCATTGCTTCTCAGAAGGTCAGGCTTAAAACAGACTTGCTTGGTGTGCTTTGCTGTAGACTTAATCCTATAAACAAATGCGACACGGGCTCCAAAGGCAAACTTTGATGTGCGCTTCAGTAATTAAGTGTGACCTTGTCCCAGGTATCCCCCCTCTAGCTAACTACGGAGGAGTTTCTTTGAGCTTGTGCCACTGTTCTCATCAGCATGTGGGCGAAACTCCTTATCGACTGATTCTGGCCTTCAGCGCTGCAGTGCCACAACTTGAGTGTGACTCACCTCCGCAGAACAGTCCCAAAGTGCATCAAACTCCCAGCATTTCACAGAGCTGTGCCATGTCTGATGGCTTTGTGACTCACAGCCTTCAACTATTTAAAACGACAGTTCTCTGCAATAAGAGAACATAGTATACGTGATACATTGTTTGGGCCATTTGTCATAAGCATTCTCTTCTCTGGGTGGAAAATATCTCAAACCAACATTCCTGAGCTCTGGGGCGAATTTCTCTCATGGCCGGAGAGGCAGAATACTAAATGGAGCGTAGCCATGGAGGATCTGAGCTGGGTTTCAAGTCCTTGACATTTAGCCCATTCATCATAACACGCCATAGTCTGGGCATGGGCTTCACCACAGACGGGGAGGGCAGGGAAGAGAGGGTCTGGCTGGCGATCAATTTGAGCAAATTGGAAATGTCACGGCCTACTCAACCTCGGCAGGGAGCCGGAGGAGCTCTCATCTCCCTGCTGAGTCGCCCTCCAACACCTCAATCCTTATATTATGTCCACCTCTCCAGATGTTTGGTCCGGCCCCCCCACCTGGACACTTCCACTCTGCATTTCCCCTGAGGACAGCTGAAAAGTAGTCTGGCTGAATTTCGGACCATATGGAGTCCTGCTGTCAACTCACTGTTAAACCTAAAGGGTCAGTTTACCCAAAATATTCAAACAAAAAACTGTGTTTTCATAATTTATTATAGTGAGAAATATGTGGAGTACACTGTATAATCAGGAGAGCTAAAAGCGTAGAGGTCAGTTGTCGTTTCCATAAGTGAAAAATAATCAACCCTGTGATTCGGATCCGCTCAAAAATGTAATGGGTTCTTTCTTGGCCCGTGCTGCACCCTTCCACCAAGTGTCATGAACTCGAGCCAGTAGTTTTTACGTAATTCTGCTCACAAACCAACAAACCGAACCGAAAACATTACCTCCTTGGCAGAGGTAATAAAGAAATTCCAAAAATACTTATTTAGGGTCCAGTCTACCGAACCTAACTGCGAAAAAAATGCCTTCCGAAAGTCTATTTATATTATTAATGCAAATAAGAGTAATTTATCAAACTTCAAAGGGAAATAAAATAGTAGGAATGACTTAAGATTCACAAAAGAAAATGTAGCTTATGAAAAAACATATAAGCCAAAAAGAGAGAGAGAGAGAGAGAGAAGGAGAGAGAAAAATGAGTGGGTTGGAGCTGGAGCAGCAGGTCCAGCAGAAGCTTGGAGCGGAGCAGGTGGAGGGTGGAGATGGTGCTGATACCATCAAGGTCTCACTAGAATACTGAGGTAAATGCAGCCAAATGCTTGCTGTAAACATCTTATCAAAAGAGGACAAATGCAGTTGCCAGCCTGTAGTGATTTCACAGTTTACTGAACATGAAGTTTAATGAGCACAGAACTGCAACTCAATGTCTCCTCTTGGAGTCCATTCACTATCATTTCTGTGTATTTCTTTCTTCACTTTCTTTGTTGTCTATTTTTTAATCCTTTTCTTTGTATATTCTTGATTAAAAATATTTTTAGTTAACTTGATATTTATGTGGTGCCCTCTCTTTTTGTCAGGTGTCACTGTCATTTTCTTTCTAAGGGACTTGAAATTGTTTTTCTTAATCAGCTCCTCAATAAGTGAGTAATGAGTGACAAGGTCCCACATGAACACAAATGATCTGCCAAAGTTTAGATATATTTGTATCTTTTGTTTTGTCTGCGCTTTTTTTCACTGGTTTGTCGTGGGTGGGCCAAAGTTGGCAGAAGGCGATGTTGTGTACTTCCATGCACCGAGCAGGATTTGGCAGTATTTGAACCAGAATCTGATGACAGTTATTGGGGTTGTTTGGTCACAGTCAATCAAATCTGATCCAACCACACCAAGACAGTCCTGATGAAGCTGATTATCTGAAGTTGTGAGTGTCAAACTCTTACTTAAGGAAGTTTTTTAAATTAGTCATAAATATTGACTGTTATTGAGAGAAACTTGTCAGACTTCCGAGCAGTAAGATACAAAAACACACACTGGTAGACGCGTCACTGTGCGTGTCAGCCTCAAATGCCACACAAACTGAGCTTCAAGGCTGCTGTGCCTATAATCTATGTCCACAATTGTTTTGCATGTGAACGGATCACTGAGAATGGCTCCATGGAAGCCACAAAGTGTAGAGTCACTGGGCTTCTTATTTTTAAAGGTACAAATGTCAGAGGTGATGGTCCATAACACGAGACAGCTATGTTTGCTAAGAGAGGTGCCCATGGGCCTGAACAAGTAACGACCGGTCCAAAATACGATTCAACAACACACAACAGTGCAGTGACCTAACACCCGCGAGGTGATGACTGTGAAAGGTTGTCCGGTTTCAAGTGCACTAACGCAGGAACCATCATTCATGATTACGGCTGTAGAGGCCAGTGTGGGAGCTGCATTTGTTTGAGAGGCATTCAAGAGGCTTGAGTTGAGCCATTCTGGAGATCGAGACTCGGACAAAACAGACCACAGTCTTCAATCAGGGTCGAGGAAGATCTATGAGACATTGGGCCTCGTGCAGTAACATTCGCTTAAATTGTGAAAACAAAATTAAGAGGACATTTATATCGCTTCCTACATGGGGAACCTATTGACATATTTTGTAACAACAAAACATCTTAAGTAGGTTTGAATTATTTCAGAATTATTATATGATTCTCCTCACCTGCCTTATGCACCTGTGCAGTAGCTAATGATACAGGGTTGAAGCGGAGACAGAGAAATCACCAAAAGAGGCCTTCACAAATGTATAAGCCTGCTGTTTTTGTGCTAGAGATCCAATATTTCCCACCACCACCAAATGCACAAACAAACAAACAACATACACTCAGAGCCGGAGTGCTTGTGGTTGGCTGATTGGGTCCCCGGTGAAGGAAGCCTAAGAGTCAGACGTAAGCCACAGATGGCTCCTTCACTCGCTCTGCCATCTTCAAATGGGCCATACAAGGTTGTTATCTACATTCAGATAGGAATGTAAGAGCTAATGCCCAGGATTTGTGTACACACCTTTGAAGGGGTTTGTTGCAAAAATGAGATATCTTTTGCTTGAAACATCTGACAGCTGCACTTACAAAATTTTAGCATGAAAGCACAAAACTCCCCGCCGCACCTGGCATGGGACAAACTCTCTGGAAATGACTGAAATTTTGTTGCTCACAGGAAAAAGTGACGCTGCTTTCCCTTTTTTTAACTCCGTGAGTGTCTCACAAACAACCATTCCTTGACAAAAATAAAGTCAAAAATAACATTGTGGTACACGTAGATCGCAGACAGCAATTTCAAGAATATCGTCTCTCAATTTGTGTTTCAAAGCCTGTGTAATGTCCCACAGATGCTTGATGACGGACTTTTCTTTGGTAAACAAAATGTGTTGTGTTGTTCCCTCATTGACTGTTATTTAGTTCCACATAGATAAGGATGCATCTCTTCATTTAGCAGTGACTTGCAAAAGCAGTTTAAGTTCCACTTCAAGTTGCTTTTGCTGCTTAAGCAACCAAAAGCACAGAACAGTGACAGATTCTTTAAAGAACGAGGGTAGTTATGCTTTTATTCATCAGCTCCCGTGAACCACTGAGCAATGAATATAGAAGATATATGAAGATGATCTTTTCAGCAGTGGATGTACTGGGGACACTGGGGACAATGAAGGGTCTGAGTAATGTATCTTACCTATGTGTTTTCCATACATGTGGTAGAAGAAGCCGAAGCAGTAGGCAGGTGGGTTGGTGATACCGTAAGGGTTTTTAGGCGCTACGTTGAAAAACGGACTAACAAGCCGCGCTTGGTCCCCTTCCTTCCGTGGTCTTGATGTTTCAATGTACATGTAGAATCCTTGAAACACAGAGACACATAAAAACACAATAAGACATATGTATATGTATATACAGGAGGTAAGTACAGAATGCAAGTAAGAATTACAATTAGTTGAAATATCTTAATATACAAAACTTAAAATATAACAAACTGCCATGTATTTTGTCAGAAAGCAGATCGTTTAAGGATAACCGGGTTATCACTACTTATTTTGTAGTTTTGGTCATCATTTATCTCAGTTTTGTCAACATTATTGTTTGATTATACAGGTTGTAAACAAGCCAACACTTTAGCCAGATTATCTAAACCACTTTATTTAGAGGTAGAACCGAAGGTGACTCTGTAATTATCCATCCTTGCACATCAAAACTGTGTGGACACAGTTTAAAGGTAGGTCAAACAGGCAGTTTGGGGGAGTTTTTCCAATTGCCTTTGCCTTCTTTTCTGTACTGTATATAGAACACATTATCTGAAGATGCCTTGTGGATGTCCCCGGGACATAGGACACAGTCGTTGTGCCTCACTGGGAAACTGCACAAACACTGAATGTACACTTTGAAAAAGAGCTTTTGTCAGGCAGTGTTCAGACTCCCACAACTACTTTATGACTGCCCACAGTTACACCAGAAAATCATTTGTTACTGTAAACACCAAGACAAAGTGAGTCCTCTTTGGTCATTCTGAGTTGCTTTTTCAGCCAGTCTGTGATCGCATGATGGAAATGAAACCTTCAGAGATAAGGGGCCGGGCTTTCTACAACTTTACTAATAGCACTGACTAGGGGCAAATCGAAGCGATAACAATGGGGTTATATTTATGCTCCCTTGGTCTGACAGTGGTAGACAGCAGCGGTGACGACAGCCCTCTGGTTGTGTCTGAGCCGCATGATCTGAAGCCAATCTCTGCTCTGCCACAGGCACAGGGAAGGTAGCGAGTGAGCTCCACGCCCCTCCAGCCAAAATCAAATGGAATATCTCCCTCAGTTGAATCTCATATCAGATAATTATACGCAAAGAGGAATGGGGCTGGTAATGAAATGCTGGACATTTGGAAACCATTAGGTGATTAAAGCCAATGCATTATTTACTGCTTCAGCTGCTGCTGGTGCCCCAGCACCATAATAGGCACTTATACTCCACCACGGATACCGTCCATCAGCAGATTCATATAAAATCCTGCAAATCTAATTATTTAAAATCTTTATTGATTAGGTTCTTGAATATTGAATACTTGCACATGTAACTAACATATTGAATACTAAATTATACGCACATTTTTCTGGTTTAGGTACCCATGGAAACAGCAGCAGAGACTCAGTTACAAGATTTATTTTTTGAACATAAATGATCAAGGCTGCTCATTGTTAGGTTGTGTTGCGTCAAACAATTGATGACACAATGAGTACAGTGGAAATAATCTAATAATCTATTATACAGCGAACACTTGATTCTTTCTAACTTATTTCAACATGTCAAAGAAGTGAAACTTTTAGTGAAATGTTTGTATAGACAGTACAACACATTCACGTAATTTAGCAATGACATGATAATGACACTGTTTGCCCAGTGCACTGGGGGATTCATTTATTCATGCATGGATTACATAAGAAATAACTGAGTGGTGTCCATTTAAATGTGTGCATTCAACCAATGTTTTTCCAATCCAATGAGCAGGTGCTGTGTTTTCAGAGCCGCACTGACAGCTGGCAAAAGTATTCGCAACTGTGTTTTTTTTTCTCCCTATTCATGCATAATTTTGCAATATGATTGTTCAGCTACATATATAAACCCCCAGCTGACAAACATTAATTTGTCTAACTTGCTCACTGGTTTGTGAATGTTGAGTTCATTGGTGTTTCTGATCTAATTTCATCTACAGGTAAGTAACATGTATCTATCTATCTATCCTTTCTCCACATGTGTTGCAAAAGAAGGGAAACACTGATAACGTCTAACACATAGACAAACACATTCACACTTGTTCCATTGGTAACCTCAATGCCAGCTTATTACACATGATTGGACTGTTGTAAATATAAAAATCCCCGTGCAAGCACGAGTATGGAGCTGTAACAGGGAAAGCACGATCAACATCACCTAACTGATCACTGATCCAAGCAGCCAATAAACTGGTCCTTCGCTAGGCCCCCTATAGCTGCAGTATGTGGGTCAAGATTTCAATTCTAGCAGAGCACATATGAGGTTTACAATGATAACAGTGGCAGATTTACATTCATAGTTTTTTTTTTTCTTAAATGTGTCACTGATTTCAGTGTTACTTATTACGAGCCAGGGAGCGTGGATTTTGTCGGCCACATAAAAAACGAGACGGATCCTCCTTCTGTTGCTGATATGGATCATTCACGCTATGACGGATTAGTTGCGAATGTGGCCAAATTGCTAAATGAGTCGTGAGTTTAATTGAATTACACATGGTATCTAAATAAACTTAGGTTTCACTTTCACACTTCTCTCCTTCTGTCCACACCAGTGCTCTTTCTCATCATGACAGATGTACCGTAAAAAAAAGACCGAGCTAACAAAATAATTAACCTACTTTAAAGTAGAATTAAATGGATGGTCCAATTTTTCAACTTATTTCATGGATTTATTTTCTATTTTGACAACTTATCTCGACTGAATGCATCTTTTTTTGTTAAAGTCCCTCTCCAGTAATAAAACTTGTTTTTATTGTTACTTCACTCAGATGTTTGAGCTTCACTGTGCAGAATAATTTATGTGCAGAGTTTGTTTTCACATCTGCTGACGGGGGAAGGTTTCTCTGTGCTCACCTTAAATCTCTGCAGTTTACAGCGTGGTGTGAACACTTGAGGCCTTCAGTCCACACACACTGAGAATGGACTTTTCAGTGAAGTTGGATCTTTTGTGCAAAACATTTGCATATCCACCACCGACCCACTAGTCTGCAAGACCACTCTTTGCCAGCTTGTAGTACTTTTAATCAGTATGTTTCTATCTAGGGAGTAAGTTAGTTAGCTGAGCATGCTAACGTGTGACTTTAACGTTAGAGCAGATAAACACGTCGTTTAATCCATTCCTCAAAGTTTTGCTCTTGTTGTGTTCTTGGTTTTTTAAAAGTCACCCTCCAAACTCGCATCCATTTCGAATGTTATCAGCCGATTAAACGGGTTTAATCAGTGGTTATTGCTACTATTCTAATGTGTCAGACGTTGTAAAAGTGAAACCTAAAAACAACACGTTGTAAAGTGAATGAATCGTAACGTTTTGAGGTTTAGGCCACAAAATGACTTGGTTAGCTTTAAGAAAAGATTGCGCTTTGGGTTAAAATAACCACGTTTGTAAAGTGAGGGTCAGGGTTAGCTTCACTGAACTTCATTACATTTTTGCATATTCTGTGAGTGAAACTTAACGTTGTGAGCACAAAGATAACACATTGTTGGTTTCACAAGTGAGGCGAACACCGGCCCCCTGGGGGAAAGTCCTGTGTTTAGTGTACCGTTAATCTCTCTCAATTCTCGCTCTTTATACAACGTCACCTGACCTCCTTTTCTGCTCCTGTCAGAATTACTACGGTTGCTAGTGGTAGGTGTCGTCTTTTTATATTCCTTCTTTAGATGATCAACTGTGTGAATAGATGAAAAAGTTGGGTAACAGGCCCATTCTGACCCACATCTATGAGGCTTATAACCACGGAAAACGCCCGTTTAATCTACTGATAACATTTGAACCGGGTGAAACTCTTTGAATACCAAGTATTGCTTTTATTACAGCTTCGGACAATCGCTGTTTGGGGAGAGGTATTGACCGGTGAAGACTTATGTCCTGGTTATTAGACTTTTAGAAGTACTTACCCTGCTTGGAACCACTGCGGTCACCGCTGGGCCCGGTGTTGGGCGTGTACTTGGTATCGCGGGTAGCAGCACTGTGCCGCGTCCAATCAAAATCATCGTTCTTGTCCTGGGTGAACATGCAGATGGGCTCCTCCTCAAAGCTGCAGTGGAACTCTCCTTGTGAGCGACAGAGCAAAACCAGGCTCTTTGATTCACATCATTATAAAAGCGCGAGAATATATATATATAAACACTGCCTTGTAGGTACAGTATGTGCGCAGTGTGACACCTACTGTATATGTATGAGATTTATGAGTGTGTGTGTATCTCAGGGGGATATATAACAGCAAAGACCTAATTACACCACACGATCTGTAGAATTTCTAAATTAAGATGTGACCTCTCGCTGACTGTAGTGGAGACGTCAGTGAGTACGTTTAATTTTTCACTGACAACGAAAGTAAATCTCTGCAGAGAGAGTGCTGCACCTAATGGCAGTGTGTGCGTGTGTGTGTGTGTGTGCGTGTGCATGTGTGTGTGTGTTTCACAATTGGTTATTAGTCGCTGTACCATGACAGCCCACTAATGCATCATGGTGGATAGCATTTAATAAACACACACTTGCATCTTAGCAAATGCTATTAAATGAATAGGAATCTCATGTGAAAGAGGTGGGAAACACAAAATCATGGTTTCTAAAGGTATAAATGGTTTTCTATGGGTTGCTTGACATTGTAGAAGTAGTATAACGTGTAGATGAATGACTGTGAATGAAATTAATAACTCCCTTTTTTCAAGATTAAAAGTAAAAATGGTTGTCCTTGGATGTTTTGTAGTGTCTCACGAGTAGGATTCGGTAATCAGTTTTCAAAATTGACACCGCCTCTCCGTCTTTTCTGAAGTGGGTGTGCAGGTAAAGATATTGGGTGCACCCCTCCTCGCCCTCCCTTCTCCTTCGTCGCTCTCCACGCCTCAATTTTTAAACTAGTGGAGTGTACAGAGAGGCCATGAAACCGTACGTTTCGTCACCCTTCAAGAAAAAAATGTAAGTCACTCTCTAGCCCGAGGTTATGATGGGCCAGATGTAGGGGAATGTTTAACAGTGATTTTAATAATGAATAGTCAGAAATCACATGTGTGGGGAACTAACACTCAGTTTAATAAAGGGATAGCTGCAGGATCCACAGTGTCAAAACATCCATCTAATTCATGTAACAAACAAAGCAAAAACACCTAACCAGAGGACACGGTGCTGCTCAGCAGTGTCCTCAAAGAGATAGTAAAAAGGAGCATTTGGATTCAGGATGCAGGCATGTGTTCTGATAAATATTCATTGATTTATTAAAACGTAGCTGGGAGCAGTTTGGAGTGGCGACCTTGAGAGGAGCAGAATCTGCAGCTTTTACTCAGGTAATGGAGGTAACATACACTGAGGTAGAGTGTGGGTGGATGGACCAAGGGAAGGAAGAAGGGCAGTGATGCCGCCAGGCAGAGAAAGACATAGAAAGTGAGAGCAGGAGAGAAAGAAGTGGTAGAGCGGAGGAAAGGGCTGGGTTGCAGGCACTCTTGACTCTTCTCCTCATAGGCATGCAGATTTAAATGGAGGTCTAGCTCTGGGCGCTAGACACTAACGCCCCCATCCACTGTGAGCTAAACTAAATGTTTTCGCCTTCTGCGCCCGGGAGAGATAGGAGGATTTGGAGGCGAGGCAGAGGAAGGAGGGAGGAAGAGGAGGCGTGCAGGTAAGATAGCTTCCTTCAGGGATTTGGATAATGATGTTGGTGATTAGGATGTTTGTTATTATGCTGGCAATGTTTGTGTGAACACCCACCAAAATATATATCTATATAAATAAATAAGCCACAATACACAACAGCACACTGCAGCACAGCAAACAATGATTAAGTGAGGATTCTCAAGGCGTGAATAATGCGAATTTGTAAAGTTTCAACAATGAAATGTGTCATAAATGGGACTAAACATTAAAGGATATAAACATACGGCACAGATGCATGCATAAGTAATGCTCACAAAGCACAGAGCGTGCAAATGTGCTCATGCACCCACACACAAAACCACATCTCTCATGCAAATACACTCCATCCAAAATGCACAATGAGATTTAAAGCTCTCAACATGTCAACTAGCCTGACGCAGGTTTACACAGAGTTCTTAAATGTAGTCTTATGTTTCATACTTAATTTAGCAAGAACACTTAGAAGGATCTTCCAGTGCAGTGTGACATGTTGAGAGTCAGATCTCTACGGGATGTGCAGTTACTTTGAGTCTCCCTACTGTTCTCACACTGTGCTACGACATGCTAAGTGAGGTGCACATTACTTACTCAGGTGAGGGTTGATGGGAGCTGTGAAAGAGAAAAGGCCAGGGACAGTCATTAGTACGAAATATCTTAGCCGTCTGTCAATAAGTGAGACAATTCTTAAAAGGAAACGTGCTCCGAGGCGCACGCAGCTGTACAGGCACTTAAAGTGTCGCACTTTAAAAACGCTTGGCTGGTATAATGTGCTCTACCACAGGTTATACAGAATACAACAAAAGCATGCTCACAGTAGCTGTTGCTATTAACCTTTCACTCCGCTGTCATCTACTGTTTAGGCGCAGAGTTAATAAAAGTCTGCGTGTATAAAACTTAGAGCTTGCACACTAACCTAAATGAAAGAGGCCTGTGGGAAATATTGTCCTGTGATATTAAAACGTTGGAAGCATATTAGAGTGTACGCTCCAGCTTCCTCAAGCTCTATTGCTTTCACAGTGTACAAATAAAAAGTAAATAGCTAAACAGGAAGCAAATCAGGACATAATGCAATTATCATTGATCAGACAGAAAGAAGGGATGTCTCGGATTTAAAGTGGAAAAGGTGACAGCAGTCGTTATCAAATGTATAAAACAACGGGATTAAGAAGACCAGCCTGACCACATTAATAAGCTTATAGCGCAACTGCTTATCATTATTGCCATTTACCGACATTGCTGATGTTCTTGTTCAAGGTGACTTCCATTTAGAGCACTAAGCCTGTTTTATACTTCCATTTAGAAGCCAATAAATCATAGAAACGAGCAACAATCACAATGTCTGCTAATCACTTTCTTGTAACATCCTTGATTCTTTCTGTGTTTTTCAACGCCACCATTATGGAAACTTTTACATCTAACACTGATGAATTGAGTCCATGGAAATACATTCAAGGTCCTTCTGCATTCTGTCCACCTAACTGTGGTTCAATGGTTCCCTCATTGATAATTTAAGAAGCTACCGCCGCAGCAAACAGAGAAAGGTCAAGGGTATCACGCAGAGTTGCAACGAGCCAGTTAGTCTGCACTTCACTTTTTGCAGAGTAAATACCATTTAACCTGTCAAGAAGATTCATGAGCATTTTCATGATCGATTGCTGACCGGCTGAATAGATGCGATACATCAGCTTTACCACAAAACTACGTTGCGGCGTGATTTATGAAACCTTGCCGTTCATGGGGGGAATTGATTTTAATCCAACCAATTAAAGTGAGTAATAACAAATCATTCCCACAAAGGAAAACATGTACTGAGGAGTGGGGGAGTACTGCGGGGATGATGGAATCGGTCTTTTTAAAAGCAGAAACTCAAGTAGTGATTTCTGTTTATTGCTGTGCGGTTCATGTTAATGCGTGTCCACTTTGTTCACTCGCAGTGTGGAGAAAAGAGAAATAAGCACAAAGGCACATGCAGACAGAGGGGGAAAGAGAGAGAGGGAACAAGCCATTGCATTTCCAATTGAATCATATAAAACATTCAGTGAACTGCAACACTGCAGCTGGAGCCTCGCCACGAGTGTGGAAAGAACAGGCTGTATACTATAAAAGCTTTAATAATCTTTTATGTCACTGATCGGAAAATATACCTGTATCCAAACACTCGATGCTTCCTACTGAAACTACACCAGGCTGCATACAGTGGCACTGCTGCAATAAAAGTCTCTGCAGAGAGGGAAGAAATCATCCAGGCTGTTGCAGAGAAAATGTTTTAAATGACAACTTACAGCCTCAGGCCTGTGAAACGGATGCTGAGTTTTCTGACAAAATTCTATTCTTTCAGCACCCCCATCCTGCTCGCCGACTCTTTTCCTTCGCGACCTCTCATTCCCTGCGGCTGTCCTCTCCCCCCCCCAATCCTTCTTGCTGCCCCCTTCTCTCTTCCAAGACCGTGGTTATGAAAATATGTTTCCTTGTCAGTTTTAATTTTTTTCTACCTGCAGCCTCCCCAGGCTGACTCACGGTGCCTTAGTCCAGATGAATGTGTCTGCTCGAGCTCTAACCCCACTGAGGAAATCAAGCTGAGCACAGAGCAGGACCACAGGGTACTTAACTACTGATGTGCATGCAAAAACACTCTCTAAAACACACACACACACACACAATAACAGATCATTTATCTTCCAATTTAGATGACTGTATTGGATATTGGAAACAAACAAGGAATAAAATTAATTCAGATTGTTGAATGAACCATTTCAAATGAAGTCTTCTTTTGTTTACCGCCTTGTCTACACATACTTCTGTAGCTCCTGAAAAACACCAGTGGACTTCAAACACTCCATCAAAATGCACCATGTTGTTAAAGCATAGGTGTGAAAAGCCCTCAAGCAAGCTGCAAAGGCTTTAAAAACATATCTTATTTATTTCTTACAGTAATGCTGCAGCACTCTCTTCCCTTCCACCTGCAAAAACACTGAAATAATGATGGAGGATGAAAAATAATCTTGATAGATCTCAAGATAAACAGTCCCAGTGATCGTGGTGTGAGGTGAGGTGACTTTTTAATGCAGCTCTGTGAAAACTTCTGTTATGAAAGGGCATGTCCTTAACCCACGTATTAGGTGCATGTCTGGCTCCTACTTTTCCAACTCAGAGGACAAACCAAACTGTTGCTTGATGCATGACTGCCTTCCATCCAAATTGCCTAATTTTGATTGAAACACAAAGTGAGCTCATTGACCGCCAAAGGACAGCGGTCCGTAGAGGCTGTTCCGGATACAAACACTGACTTCATCTTGGCTGGATTCCCTGCCCACTGGCCTGCGGCTGTATTACAAAGCAGCAGACAATTTCATGGCTGCAGCCAAGTGTCCTCATACACAACAGCAGCACAGCTTCTTTTGTTTTTCACTGACCTCATATAATTCACGCTCGCTGAGATTTCCATCCATCATGTTTAAGGGGTCTGGGTGGGTGCCATGACGTTCTGAGAAAGCCCTGGGACGGTTTCACAGCGCCAACCATCAGTTGGGATAATAACAGTGTGGGCAAATGTAATTCAGCAATCTTCCCCACTTGTCTTCAAGACAGAAATAACACGAGCGACTTCACACTATTGTGTCCTTCAATCACATTGTTGGATGTAACTGTTCTGCGCCGCTCCTGCAAGCAAGTAAACCTTTAATGGACTTCCACATGGATAACAAAAATGATTGAAACTGCAAGTCTATACTCACTGTAAGTCAATACAGTAAGTCTCTATCTAGTACAAAAAAAAGTGTAGGAAAAAAGAGCACAGTACCCTGGGTAAAAATATGTAAAATAAAAAGACATTGGTGTTGCAAACACATAACTAATAGAAACCATGAAAGGTGCGCCATATCATATCACTTATGATAACATCGGGATATCTTTTAGTTAATAAAAATGTGTTATATTATGAGAATATTATCGTTATAGCAACATGTTAATGGGTCCATGTCTTGACCACGTACAGCTACAAAAAGGCAACGAGAGACTCCAGGAAGACATTATCTGGGAATAGCTGGTTACTCCTTTGTGCTAAGCTAAGCTAATTTGCTATAGTTTTATATTTAACAGACAGACGTTAGACTGGAAACATTCTTCTCTAACTCTCTGCCGCTAAGCGAATAAGTGCATTTTCCAAAGTGTTGAACTATTTATTTAACTGACAAAATGTTTTGAAGAAAATATTTCTGAACATGATGCAGAACCAAAATACTGTGATAAAGAACAACAGCTGCCCTATATTTTGCAAACTACAATACAAGTGGTATCATATTGCTGCAAGTATTCTTTCTATTTTTAATCATATTGTCATGAATACCCTTATAGCAAGAATACCCTGCAATAACAGGATATTTAAACATTTAAAAAATGGACCCCCCCTTAAAAAACCCTACGTTGCAAGCTCGAGGCTGTAAGTATTCAATCTTTTAAAGAGAAAAATGATAAAATATAGAACTTTCCAAACTGTGATTCACTGAAATTTCAGGTAAGCAGAGTTAAGACCGTGACTGAACAAAAGCTCAGACAGGGATTACGCTGAACCACTGCTGGACGAATAATAATACCCCAACCCCCCGGCTATGGCAGGCGACAGAAATCATCAGAAGCAGAAGGCTGTATTTAATGTAAGATGTAGCGTGTTTCGACTTTAGGACAGGCATCTTACTGTATATGTCACGACGAGCTGCATAACAATGGACGATTAAACAACAGCAGCAGTGTTTTACCATCATGCCACTGTGAGGCTTGACAGGAGGCTGAAACATGAAATCCTGCGCCGTGGATAAAACCAGAGAGAGAGAGAGACAAGTGTTATGAGGGAAACCAAACAGATGCTGAGTTTGTCACTGCAGCAGAATTTAAAAGAGCGTCTTTGGAGCTCGGTGACACAACCATCCCTCATCCTACAGCTGGGGACACTATAACCGCTTTTGTGTTTTCTTGCCAACTCACAGAAAAGCTGCTACCATCGGCTTTATGTGCATCAGAATGATCGCTTGGCCTATTGGGCAATGAGGAGCAAACTCACTTATACTTAAATTTTAGAGGCCTTATGTTAAAAGCAGGACAGCAATGTTTATCCTAACAGCTAACAAACCGGCTATCATATTTCTTTGGTATGTTGTTTGTTTCCGTGCACACACGCACATTCATTTTCACAATCATGGGGAGCTAGAGACTATACGTGTACTGTACTATAGTGAAAGACAGGAAGCACCATGTTCGCCAGTGCAAGGCAAATGTACAAGCAGACAGAGATGGACAAACACAGAGAGAACATACACTCACATTGACACCTGAGGGTTATTTGGAGACTCCTAACCTGTATGTCATTTTGATTTGTTAGAGAAAATCAAAGCAAACACTGGGAAAATGTGCAAACAGCACTGCAAGAGCCAGGGCTAAAGGTGAATTCACCCTCACAGCCTTTTTGATGTGAAGCAACAGTGCTAAAATAAACTATGACGGACTGCAATGACCGACTTTAAATGCACAGTAGTTTGTCACTTCCTATACGTATTCTTTTTACGTGTCTGATTTAAAATTCAAAGGTTTTGCATTTTTTCAGCATATCAAAAAGAATTGCAGATCCCCCAGTTGGAAGTAAAACCTTGCAATAAAATCTTGTACACGTTTGAGTGTCAGTTTGCAAAATGTGCAGAGCGGTGCATTTTGTTTGTGGCATATCTGAGCATCAAGCCCTTGTCCTTGTAGTGAAACTTTTAAATGCCAGCTGGGTTACTCCCAATGAAAAACTGTGGAATGTTAACACCTTGTACAGGTTTCTGATCACCGCCTGCTATCTGCACCGGAGTGTCTTTGGCTTTTGAAGCTGACAAGCAGGTTATCCCCACTTTCATCCTACATGCTAACTGTAAACAGTATATACAAAATGCTTACAGTCCTAATACACTGTTTCTTCTGTTAGTATATAACAAAATCTACATTAAGTGTTTCGTGCCAACAAGAAATTATACAATACAAATGTCACTGGCAATTAAACTTCACCATCCGCTCATTTTTTGTCTTTGTTTTTCACAAAGCTTTTACCACCATCATCAATGCGTTGTATTTTTTTTACAGCTATGAGTAGCCCCCCCTGCCCTGTCCTTGGTGCATTGTATTGTGGGACAGTAGTGCACAACAACAGCACACACACAATCATTTCTTTTTTAGCATGCAAACTAACTATTTCAAATATAGTAATTGTGTCACTTTTCCAGCGTAAACACACTACAGTACATACTCGAAACCTTCAAAATTGTAGTATGTAGTATTGCCTGGGGTGGCATAAGATGACTGGCATCACCTGCTTTAGTCATGCTTCACAATCACAGCCACTATAACATAACACTTCTCACTATTACTGCTAAGCTTTTGGTATTGTGGTTTTAAGTATTTAACTATGTATGTGTTTATTAAGGGCGGATTAGATCTCCCATCAGAATCAGCATCAGATTGTTTGAGAGCTCCCTCAGCAGAGCGTTTTTCTGCCAAATCTGACTGTACAAGCGTTTGCTATGAATGGTCAGTTCTTTGAGTGTCTCTGACTCAAACAGAAATGTGCCTGGTACTAATGAAAGTGCTAAATATAGGTTGCTGAGTAAACAATCTCTGGTGTCCACATCCAAGTACAAGCATAATTGGATTTCTCTTCCTTCCAAGAAAATATTACATTAATTTCTATATAGTCAGAGATAGAAGACCCAAATATAACATTGTGATTAATCCTAGCTGCAAATAACATAAGGAAGCGATAATGGAGATGATGCAGGGCTGTATTTCAGGACGTCTTACAGGACACCTTCTGTGAGCGGAGTGGATGCAGCTCAAACCTGCATGAGGCTGCTACAGTGACGCGATGCTGTACGTGGGAGAACAGAGCAGCCCTAGAGTGATAATTAGTCCAGTCTCTTGTTGGGCAGCCGATTCGCACATCAGCATTGGCTGTCTTCTTTTTTTTTTTTCTTACTTTGTTCCTCTGTATCTTCTGCCCCCCCTCCCCTTCCCCGCCTCCCCCCCTCCCCCCCTCCCCTCAGTCCCAACTTGGCTGCCTCCATCTCTCCAGTGCCTCTCTCTGTCTTAATTAGCCTCAATTCTCTTGACTTCACTTTGATCAGATTCAATTTTGATTCAATTCAGCAGAATTCAATTCAAGGTTTAGTAGAGACCACACAATATCACAAAACTACTTCAAAAATAACAGCAGAGAAAGTTTTATCTCCCCATTCTTCAATATTCTCTTTTCACCAGTGATGAGCTGCAGTGAAACTGAATAATTCACAACTGCAGCAGCACAAGTCAGGAAGACAGAAAACAGTCGGCCAGTTTGTTTCTGAAAATGCACATCTCAAGTACCTGTGCATCTGTTCACTGGGACTGCTGGGCCCACTGTGGATACTAATGTAGTGTTTGTATTTCAGCCAGCGTGTCGTCCAACAGGCTGAGGAATGTACCTCCGTTTGCAAGCGGCTACCAGGCTGGCCTGCCCTACAGTACACACCATCTCCATGATATTCCATTACTGTAGTCCTGATTCAAAACCAACATCAACCAAAATCAAACAATATGACAGCAGTAAACATGTTATTGTCCTGTTCTGGATGGGGCTTTCGAAAGGCCAGGGACCTTTCAAAAATATTTGCGATATGAAATCAAGAAAGATATTTGTTTAGTGAAAAACATTCCAGGAGACAAATATCATCTTCTGGCAGAATAATAAGAATCTCACACAGAAATACATTGTTTTGGGGGAAACTGAGGAAAGCAAAACATGACTTGTCTTCGACCAGCTGTGTTTGGTCTTGTGATCCCAACTACGTCTGATGCTTTGATGTCATGATGATCTCACATGCACAGGAACAACACGTCAGCCAGGGCCTGAGTCCAGAACAGACCTGACTCAGATAATTAAGGTCACGAGGAAGAGATCATTTGTCAGTTGATCTGCGTTTACTGAAAGTGGCAAAGAAGCAAAGCAAGCCGACTTCAAGCTGTCTTCTGATGCCCGAGCGTGTTAGATGCACATCACTTCATTTTAATGAGTGTAGTTTTTACTGCTTTTACGATTGGTGGTACTAGAGTGAACTTCTAATATCAATCAGTGTTGATGAACATGCGTCTTCATACGGCAGCACAAACTCGATCAGGAGAAATTTGAGAGTATTTCTGAAGGATAACATTACCAGCTGTAGCTGTAACTCCTCCACCTGTGCAACCACATGTGAAGAAGACTAAAGTGAATCCGGCTCACCTGCGTCTCCCCTACCATGTTTTTCTCTCTACTTTCCAACATAAAAATACAGCAGGGAGAGTAGACTGATCACAGTCCTCCCAAAATGCATCCTTAGAGTTCGTGTGCAGCACTCACCGCTGTACGTGACAATCCGGATGGTGGAGTCGCCCTCTCCGAAACGAGTGATGGGGGTGAGGCGCACTTCGTAGGACTCAGGCTTTATGAGCTCAGTCAGGTTGTGTGTCATGAGCTCTCCTTTGTTGATTGTTCCATCCACAGGGATCTCCTGCTCCCACCACCGCTGCAACCCCATCTGGATGGGAAGAGGAACCACGAGATTATTAATAATCACTTCACAGTCGGAAGTTCTGTACCTACATGCACAAACACACAGGGATTTTATACATAATCGGCCTAAAAAAAGCATTTGGGACATCCTAATACTAAGAAGCCGTCAGCAATGGGTTTGTATCCATCAGAATTGAAATGATTTGATTCATTTTTTACCCAGAGGTTTCAGAAGGTTGAAGTAGAGCGGCCACGGTCCAGTGCACTAACTGAAACACTTATTTTATTTTGTAGTATTGTATATATTTTGTATTTTCAGTTTTATAGCCCAAGATATGCTTTTCAGTTTTAATAGCCTGTTGTGAAAGTGTTTGTTCAGTGTTCCTACAGCGTAATGCAGAAGTAACTCAAATGTTTCCATTTTTATAATGGAAATAGTTTCCCAAAGTTGCCAGTGGGCAAAATGTTACCTCAGT
The DNA here is from genome assembly GCA_943590825.1 of Bovichtus diacanthus. Lineage (NCBI taxonomy): Eukaryota > Metazoa > Chordata > Actinopteri > Perciformes > Bovichtidae > Bovichtus > Bovichtus diacanthus. Next base: position 1,832,393 of record CALSBV010012075.1, on the reverse strand, counting down.
CCCCAGCGCGAGGATTTTGTCTTTGACACTTGCACTACTGTCTGTTCAAAATAAAATAAATGTTCCTGCTGTACCAAACTTGCACTGAACCGTGACACCTGAACCACATTATAAACCATATAAACCACATTCTGACTAAACCTACTTATAAGTCAACCAACATGCGGAGTCCCACAGAAAAGTGTTTTATTATATGTGAATGGCTTATTGATTTTACATAATAATGAGAACACATTAAAGACAAACATAAGTGAGGAATTCAAGAAAATGTATCGAACTTGTACACAATACATTGTCTCCTTTATTTGGATTAAACCCTAGTAAAGCAAGTACTACTATTAAGTAGACCAGTATTGTCCTAGATAGTGAGTTTTAATCTGCCAAACCCTCTATTAGAGACACTTGGTTTTAGGCTATAAAAGCTCATTTAATTGATAAAGGAAGTCTAAGGCCGCCGGCTAATTTCTTGTTTTGAGTTGCGTTGATTAGTCATTGTGTTCATGGTTCGAAGGTCCGGGAAACGCCTCAAGGTAATTACAGATCTCTCAGCAAAAGTTGGTCAGTGTTGGCTTTGGACCCAGCTTAGTGTGGTCGGTCACCCTTGAAGGATAAAGTTGTACAACTACAAAGACCAACCTTTGTAGAGTAAAGGGAACTCATACCCGCCAGATTAGAGCTTGCAGAGGGTTAATACAAACACGTATGTTGGCAGGATTATTTCTTTACCTTTGAACACTAAAATAAATGTGACCACAGCAGATTTAGAGCGGCTATAATCAATACTTTCATATCAAAGTAAACTAAAATACATACAGTCTAAGGCACTAATGGATTTTGTAGTATCACCACAGAAGGAGAGCATGTATTGTTCAAAGGACATTCTTCTGAAGAGAGACATTTTGCATACAAGACCGCAGCAAATATATATTCCCCTCACCATCAGTGTAGGATGCGCCCTCTCATCTGCCAATTAACCTTATCTATAGGCATTTGTATGATCCGCCGCCAACATTAAATGCTACACAAGAAAAACATATTTTTTCTCTGTAAGCTGTTGACAGCTAGCTGCTCATTAGCTACATTTGCTTTCAAAGCAGCTCCCAGCCTCTGAATTCAAAGACTGCTATTAACAAGCAGCAGAAACGTTCCTATATTTGCAGAGAGAAAAATCCTAATTCATTTTACCCATTTGAGATATATGCCCATGCCTGCATTATACAGGCGTTTTGCGAGTACAGTAAGGACACCTTTGTGCTCTGTAGACGATTGCCTCATTCTTTTAAAGTTTTTGAAGTCTTTAATCATGTTCTACAATGTTTATACAGGGACCTTGAACTGACAGGGATTTCATATCTCGTCTCTGCACAATACAGAGCACACGAGCGTAACCTGTCTTTAGGTGACTAAGCTCAGGTATCACACAAAAAATGAGCTTGCGCTTTTCATGTCTTGTGATACACAACAGTCTCTCGAATATAAAAGGAAACAAAACGAGGGGTTTGCTGCTGCCTTTGCTGGGGGTGAAGAGAAGTAGGGTACATTTATCCTTGAGAATCAGTTTAAGGAGAAGAGCTGCATAAAGACAAGTTACAGCTTCTGCATCACAATTAGTGACTTTACATGCCCTTCTCAGTCAGAGGAAAAGACGAAGCGTGTTACTAGCAGAGAGAGAGAGAGAGAGACAGAGATAAAGTGAATGAAGGTGGGATAGTAGTGGAGCACAGTCAGTATGTTTGTGTGTGAGAACAATACCAATTAAGTAATTACTTAGAGCCTGGATGGTGCACAATTATAGGGTGCAAGTTTTCACCACCATTAGTTTGCAGGTAAATACAGTGTTTTTTGTGACACTGGTAATTGCTTGCCTCTACTTATCCTTTGAAAATGTTAGTACAAAAGGCATTGCAGCCAATTGCCATATAATGCACAGTGTTGGCTAGTACATCCGTTTGAACACTCTAAAAAGAGGATGTATCCTTTCAGGCACATTTGATATTGAAATTGAAAGTTTATTTAAAAGAATGAAAACAACCTTTCTATACAAATGGTGACAACAAAAGCACAAACATCATGCTGTCTGGATAATGTCTGTAGATTGGCGGAGAGGGGATTATTAATGCCAAAAGAAGTTATATATACACATGACAATTATGGCTGCAACTAAAGATTATTTTCATCATCATTTCAAAATCTGCCGATTATTTTTAGATTAATCGTTTGGTCTATAAAGGGACAGAAAAATGACAGTTTCTCAAAGTCCAAGGCGATGTCTTTAAATGTCTTATTTTGTCAGTTCAAACCCCAAAGATATTCAGTTTAATAGGATATAAAACAGAGAAAAGAAGGAAATCTCCATATTTAAAAGGCTGAAAATCAAAATAGTTGGCAATCGACTAATCGATAAGTTCTAATCATTGCAGCTCTAATGACAAACTTACATCATGCATCATACAATATGTTAGCAGTGGTGCTAATGCATATGTGTGCAATACAAAAAACTAACATAGAGCTATTAATCTGTGCACACAAACTGTTTTGCACATGGAAAACAATGTGTGCAACATGTAATGCACATTTGCTAAATAATTTGGAGTGGTATGAAAAAATAAATAAAAAAAGGTGATCATGCAAATGTCCTAAAGGTGCGGACGCCAAGTAGAGGTAGATAAACACAGTGACATTCTACAAATGCAATATTCAGAGAATCTTTTTTCCACATATAAAAAAAATTAGTCCATTACATTAGGCTAAATATTTCTGGACAAAGGGAGTGTCATGCTATACCTACAACATTCTTTAGGTTATCTCCTAAAAAAATACATGAAATCTCACCCACATGTATTTTCTTGCTTTTGTATTACTTTATTTATTATTTAATCGACAGATGTGTAAAACTGAGTTTCTCCACAAGACATCATGCGACAGCTCCACTTTAAGCTTGTGTTTAACAGAAACGTGCTCATGAGTGTCTTAAAAATGTGTCATTCAGCATGAAAAAAAGCATTAAAAAATGGCTGATCGACTCAAGAAATCTTAGTCGACGAAGACCAAGCGACAGATTAGTCGACTCATCGATTAAGAGGAGACAGCCCTACTCTGTTGCCTTATTTTTCTTTGGCTTTTTGACATGGAGCCAAAAGGCTCTCCAAAACCCGATCTCACATACAACCAAATGCGCATGCTTCCTAACGTGAACCCATTCAATATCAGTTGAAAATCCAGTTAAATTCCACTTATGGAGCACAGTGTGAATTCAGGCAGAGCAGTGGCGCCTGCATTAGCTGATTGGTATCAGCTGCATGCTTCACCATTTTTCCTATGAATATACAGTAGGTCTCTGTAGCTGCAATTGGCCATTTGTTATCAGTTGATATTATACAAAACCGCAGATGTTTGAATGGTACATATGTTTATAGTGTCAAATGCCTGCAGCCAAAACATGAACATAAGACCTATATGAAGCTCTGATGAAACAAGCACCCTGGGGGTCTACTTTGCATTTTACATCAAATCTTTTTCAGTCTTGTTACTTAACAAAATGTATAAAATGTCCTTATACGTTGGTGTACTAGAGAGCAACTGTATAAGTTTTGTCAAAATTTTTTTTTAATTTGAAATGTATTTTATACCAGATTGTGATGGGAGCACCCTGTCAATTTACTCGGAGAACGAGAATGTCTTGGGGTTTGTTTCTTACCTCATTAGTGTTCCCAAATTCCCACATCACATTGCTTGCTTTTGCTTCTTTTAGGTGGTGGTGTAATGCTGCGAGCATAAATAAAAGTATGAAAATATATGTGCTGTATATCAGATTTGGAGGTCTGTGTCAGATTTAAAAACATTTAATTGGGAAAAAAATGTCTATTAGGGGACTGGTGTGCGTGTGCGTGCGTGTCAGTGTGTGTGTGTGTGTGTGTGTGTGTGTGTGTGTGTGTGTGTGTGTGT
>CALSBV010012075.1:1804462-1828438 GCA_943590825.1 Bovichtus diacanthus | reverse complement strand
TGTGTGTGTGTGTGTGTGTGTGTGTGTGTGTGTGTGTGTGTGTGTGTAATCCAAAGCTCCAGGCAGATGGAGGCCTTAAATGCTAGTCTTGGCATAAACTGACTCAAACTCCAAACAACAACAACAAATGGTAGCAATTTTTTTTCCATATCAAAAAGCAATTGTATTTAAATGTGCAAATTAAATCCATCTTGAGATGTTGATTGAGAACAACATTTGACTTTTCACAGGTTTTGAATCATACACAGGCTTATGGGGTTATGGATTTTGCACCTTTTGATTCCCATTAACGTTCACTGAATCCCTGCGTCTGCGCTGAATTAAGGTTTCTGTTTACATCCCATTACCTTTCATTCTCCAAAATATTGCCCACAGAGGCAGAGTGCCATATTGATTTAATTTCATTTGATTGCAGCAGCAGTTCACAGGGTTTTTAAGGCAACTTTTTTAAAAAAAACAGCAGGACTGATCAAAGCGATAGCAGGAGCCAAAAGAAACACAGGAATAATCAAAGTGACGGTGTCTGCTTAGACAAGGGATGACCTACTGTTGATTGCCTGCATGTAAAACGTATGACTCCTATTGATCTGCCTGCACACCCCGACTCGACAGATCAATTGAAAAAAGACGAAAGAGGAGAATGAAGAGAAGGAAGAAGCCGCTCCAAGATGGCAAGACGTAGGCTGAAAAAGTTATCTTATAGGGGTTGGAGATGGGAAATCAAGCGTCTGGACAGCTGAAAAGGCTTTGAAGTAGCCGGCTGCAGAATCAAAACAAGGCCAGATGTCACACCTTACCAGTGCATCCCTGACAGGTGCGGTGATTTGTGTTCTGCTAGAGCTAGAACTTCATTCCCATTTCCCCTTCAGCCAGACTGTCTCTCACGAGAGCACTGGACGATAACACAAAGCAATCCATTACAGAGGCATAAGGTCTATCAGCTCTATGCATTAATTCAAAAGAGAAAATGATAATTCTCAGGGAATGGCAGGGGAGCTGCTGCTGGATCTATAAATAGATCGAAGTGGTGTAGTCCACGTGCCGAAGCTTTCTTTACTGCACCACTCTTTCACAGTCAGTATCTCGCTCCGTATTTATTTATTTTCAGGAGCCTCTCCTCCTACTCATTTTCTCTCTTCTTCGCTCTCATTTCCTCTTGCTTACTGACTTGACTTTTTTCTGCCTCTTTCCTGACCCATCTCTTCCTCACCAAAAGGCATTAAAAAACAAATTATCTTTCTAAATCAATACTCAAAGCTGAGACTTAATCAATCACAGAGGGTATATTGTAAAGCAAATGCAATGAAAAAGTGAATTTTCCTCACGGCAGAGAAGTTCTTTAGTCTAAGACAGTGGAAGATTAATTGTTATGCCTCGGAGGAGGGAAATTATGGTCACAAAATGTACCCTCTTGAGATATCAAGGCAAGAAGATGGAAAGAAATGAATTTACCCAAACACTGACTGGGGTAGTGAGTGTATGGGGCAGTTTTTTTTATAAACAAATACAGAAAAGGTTGAAATGTTGCAGGACAGATACAGATATTTGAATCAGTAAAAAATAAATAAATAAATAACTGTGCCACAGGACCATTAAAAAAATTGAAAAAGCAAATGTATATTTCTGGCAAGTTTTCAGACAAACTCCTGGCAAGTGCAAACATGGGCTCCGTAAAGCACAACATCATTTATTACCAAATAGACCGACTGAGAAAGTTGACAGAAAAATCATTGCGCTACGCAAACATAACTGGTTTAGAATGTGTTTTCAAGCTTCAATTCCTTGAGGGTGTAGTGTGAAACAAACATGAAATTATATTATTCATTGCAAACACAATTGTCAGGGTATGCTCGCTAATTCCGAGCAGAACTGAGATGAATTTAGCATTGCAGAATGTGTTACATTTCTTTGATACATGCTCTTTTAAAAATGTTTTAAACAGGCTCAGCGCTGCAATGTCATGTTAAGCTGAAAATCTGTAGTGTTAATGGAGCTAGTTTGCTATTTTAAACTTTATGTAAACTAAAGGTGGTGCCACACCTGCTGCTGTAAACAAGAAATCTATAAAGACAAAATGTGCTCCACACTGAAATGTGGGGGGAGAGAGAGAGAGAGACCAAGAAAGAGAGATAGAGAGAGAGAGAGAGAGAGAGTGAGATAGCAAGAGCAAGAAAGAGTGATAGAGAGAGAGAGAGAGAGATAGAGAGAAAGAGACAGAGAGAGATAGAGAGACACAGAGAGAGAGCGAGTTAGAGAGAGCAATAAAGAGAGATAGAGAGAGAGAGATAGAGAGAGATAGATAGAGAGACAGAGAGAGAAAGAGAGAGATAGAGAGAGATAGAGAGAGAGGAAGGTACACATTGATTGCACAAGAGAGTAAAATGTAACCATGCCATCCATCAATGCTGCTACCGAACTGTCATCTGTGGAGTTTACTTGAGAAGCAGGGAAAACAGCAGCTATGCTTGCTCTTTCTCTCTGCGGGGTTCCCTTCGACTCCTCTGACTGAGCTTCTGATGGAGAGCAAAAAACAGAAGCAATTCGAGGAAACCATAGAACTCGTACAAACGACCGCCCCTGACAGGTTCTTAGTCATTCTGCCTGGCCCACAGAGGCTCATTCACATCTTCAAAAAGTGCAGAAGAAGATAGTCAATGAATCGAGGCGTAAGATTTGGCGCTGTCAAATGTAATACAGCAAGCAAGCTTTGCAAACACTTCTATCCCATACTTAAATTGGCAATAAGGAAGCTTTTTACTTCCCCCTGGCACAAAACGACTCTAATTCATCTAAGTATGGTCAAAAAGAGGCTGACCAATACCAATGACTGGGCGATTATTGTACCAGGAGCCAACATTTATGGCTCTAACAAAAGCTCCCTGTGAACAAATGTCTGTGGGATTGAATAACACTTTTCAGTGCAACAAACAGCATTTGAATGATGCACACATAGGCTAAACAGAGAACAAGAGAACAATTCAGCAGGCGGGAGGGTGAGGTGCTCCGATAAACAACTCTTAGTTGACTCTCACAACTAAGAGACCTCGGCCCGGATTCGAGTACATCTGACCCCAAAGTCTAGTTTTATGGATAAGTGTGAAAACTGTGTCCACTCCAGTACGGTACGAGTCAATCGTACCTAATATGAGAACAACCTTCGTCATCCTACCTGTCTGATGCCTAGTCTGTAGGCCACAATGCGGTCCACAGCGTTGGGGTTCATCTGGGTCCACTGGAGCTTGAAGCCGTAGACTCTGGGCCTGTTCTGCCACAGAGGGCTGTATGTATCATAGTAGAACTCCGGAGGGTAGGCCTTGCCTGGAGAGAGCAGATTGATAATTACATTTAATGCTTGAAAGCTCACTTAAGATGAAAAACATAATGTCTGCAAACCATATAGTGGAATTTACTGGCGCCTGCAACTCACACCTGCAGATTCCCAGGACTGTATTAAAGGGCTATTCCAGCAATAGTAGTATTGCACTTGCATGAAGTCGGGGTAGCCTACTTGTGACAGATATATTGATTAACGATGAACGACCTAATGATGATACTGAAGTGTTACAGTTGCCAGGCGCAATAGTTCTCCCGCCTGGTCTGAGACGGTGGGATGTCCCTTTATTATTGCTTTAAAACTTGCACATGCAGTAAAGCATATTATAAGCAACCATTTCTTATTATACATTGTGAATGCATTTCAGGAGTGCTTAAATCACAACAATTGTACCTGGCATGGTGCTGTGACTGTGCGCTAACACTTCATGATGTCAGACATTGACTTTCGTTACTTATGAACAAAGAAAATCTTTCCTAAACATACAACATCAACGGTTTAGCAATATTCACATTATATTGTGATAATACACACACACAAGCTCAAGACGAAAAAACAACTTCTTTTTATTTTGAAAGGTCGGTGTAATTAGAGATGTATTATTGTTTGAAATGGATGAGCTATTTAACTGAAATCACTGAGAGTTGCTAGGTTATAATTGTTAACAATTGTATAATTATTATGAGATCTCAATTCTTTGCTAGCATTTTCTGCGCATTACAAGCCAACTCTGACTTGATGCAGTGGTTATTTTGCACACTGTGTAAATGTTTCATTTGTTAACATAGTATCACTTCTTTAAAGCCAAAAGGAAGGCTGAATTAGCATACCAAAGATGTGGAGCATCTCTTATCTTCACCATGTTCGGTTTGTTCTATTTTTATCCAATCTTTATGCTATTCTTTGTTGCTGCTGAGAACCAACTTTTCCTGAAGGATCTTTAAAGTTTCATCTTATGTTACGACATACATGTACTTTCATGGCGTTGAATCAAAGCGTGTACCAGATTGTATGTTTAATGGCGAAACTACATCTTGAACGGCGTAGCTTTGTGCTCGATGCTTTACACTCAAATGACCTTCTGAAAAAAATCATTTCATACAGATCCAGACTACCACAGAGATCCTCACAAAGCCTTTCTTTCCATTACACGGCTTGCTTTGTTGGAATCTGTGAGGATTTATTTTTTGACAGCAATCGTTGCATGGACTGAACACATCTTTCAAGATTTCCAGCTTTCCAGTCACAGCCTGCCAGCTGATTTCTGACAGCTGAAGTGGGAGCATTGTATTTTAATCAAGATCTAGAAACAACCTAACAGAAGGATCTTCAAGGCAAAGAACTTCACCTCAACGACACGTAGTTGTGTTTGCCCCTCAGCTGTTTGGGCTTCTTTATTGAGGGGTGACAATACCTAAGGCAGATGATTTTTAATAGCCATGGAGAAGACAGTGGAGCAGCCATTGTTAGCTCAAACAAAAGCAAGACTGGGATTTGATGTACCCGTGTGGAGATGCAGCAGGTAGTTGATGTATGTCAGGCAATCGCATAAACCTGTCAAGCTAGTTTATGTCATTGATGAAAAATGATGGCAATGTTTTCCTAAACAGTTTTAGTGGGTCTCTCCCCGGGGGCTCCTTGGTGCGAACAGATCCTTGAACCATTTTGTTTCCTTCCATTTGATACTACGTGTCACACTCAAGGGAGGAAATAAACTGCGACTCTGGAGTTTGAGAAGGTCATAAGTTCAACGAGTTATATGTCTGGTTTCAATTCCCTTATTATAGTAATACAGTAGACTAGAGGTTCATAAGCTTGATCTGAATATAAACAAACAAAAACAACAGCGATGTTTTCTTGAGACATTATTCAAATTACAAGTAACAAGGTAAGGTGTTGTTAAACCAGTATTTAAAACTGTGAAATTATGAATGGGAATTAATTTATTCTAATTGGAATCGCTGCAATCAGTGGATTTGATCGAGGGGCGAAGACAAACTTTCGCGTAGGGTTCAACTTTATAATATATAATACCTTTGAATAAACTGAGGGAACTTATTGTGCTGTTGGTGACCAAGCTAAGTGGTTCTCTCCTCCGACAGCTTCCCACAGACACCACCCTGCTGCCATACATACTCACCAACAGTGGATTAATCCACAGCTGAATATATTTTTTTAACAAATCCAGTTTATTTCTGTTTAAGTACATTTAAAAAAAAGCAAACAAAAGAAAAACTGCAGTGCACAGCTGTTTTAGGAATTACTCAAACTAAAGAAAACAAGATTAGCAGTTTCATTCAAGCTCTTACTGATATGATTAATTCTCATAATCGTCCATGATAATAAGTCAAAATAAACACTGAAGGCATTTTGTTCTGCATTTCAGAAAATAAATCAGTTAATGATGCTTTGCGCTGCACACTGCAGATCACTTGGCCTTTACATGGATAAAGCTATTTAAAATACAATATTCTAATCTGAGGGAAAGGAAAACTCATTCATCATCCGATGAAATCATTCAGGGAGAGAAATATCACGCAGCAGCTATACCGTTGTAGTTCTTATGTCGAGGTGAGAAAAGCATCTCACTAGGTAAAAATATCCAACCTTTCGGTTTTGTAACTGAAGATGCTATAAAACAAACTGCCTCTATGGCTCACTGATATGCAACTAGAAAAACATATTTTCTAACAACAAATGCAAGGATAATTACTGTCTGCACTTCACTCGGCAGTGTTTCGCTGTATGGAGCCAGCTGTGTTTACAGCACGCTGTACAGTAAACGTTACATAAGCCAGCCTGGCAGACTCTGTCACTTTTGTTCATGCAGTTTATACTGTATAATAAGGTCGGTAAAGAAATAAGTGGATGTGCTTTGCAGCAGAGCAGAGGCACAAAGGGTTAATTAAACTGATTGTATGTTTTCATGATATGTCGAAAGATTCCACAAACTTTGCTTTAGGAACACATGGCTGAAAGGATCATCGTTTTATTTTCTCGTTAAAGTATTTTATACTAACCTATTGCAGCAACTGGCGCTTATTCTGAGGAGAGTACATTTCTAAAAGCAGAGTTACAGCAAAACCAGAGACATTGTCACACACTTACAAAGCAGATAGCTGTCTTTCACTCAAATACACAATGTAATGTAATGATCTCCCTTACTCCTAATAATGCGTTATGTGTGGTGAAGCACATTGCCTAACCCACTTACACCGCTTGGAAAAGATAACCCTGGGTGGGAGACATCAAACATAAAGTATAGAAGGCTTAATTGATAAAAAAAAAGAAAGAATCCTGTTTATAACAGCAGAACCAATGCAATGATTCATAACAGCTCAGTAAAAGCCTTCAGGCAAGAAGTTGACCTTGTTTGCAGACTTCCTTTTCATTTTTTAAGGGTTTATGAACATGTTTTTTTCTTGAAGAAAACAGTGCCATATGCTAAGCGGTGCTATATGGTGCAGGGCTGATGTGTGATGTAGGCTTTTGTGGCAGAAATGACGCTTACATATGGATGCACAGCTGGCCGAGACAAACCCCACACCACCGCATGGATAGCTAACTGACTATAGGGAAAAGACATTAGCCATTAAAAGACTTGGTGGTAATTGTCTGGTTGTGTCCCTCTGGCATAGAGAATGAAATCTCTATGTGGCTTTAAAAAAAAAAGAAGAGAAATGGTATTGAACTTGAAATGAGTCACTTCCATCCCGAGTATTCAGCTCATTCTTCATCAACTTCCTCCCTCATCGCCCAAACCACTCGAAGGAGCCAGGAAGATTTGTAATCGTTGATCATACTAACTGGAATTATATTTAGTTTGTCTTGACTTCTTATGTTATCCTTCTTGGTAAGTATAAATTGGTGGCTGTTTTAGAGTGGCTGCTTTTAAAAAAAATGATTATTGTGTTGATATAAAAGATGCAGAACCTGATCGTAGATAACATTATTCCTATGCTGCCTTTTTACTCTGACCATGTAATGTCAGGCATTACTACCTACAGGTTCCATTAATGTCAGTGTGTCTCTTTGAGAAGTGTTCAACATCATCCACCCCTTACAGCAGGGGTGGAGTTCAACTCAGGTGGACATGGCACAGACTATAAAGGCAGCTAGCTGAGTAACTAAAAAACATGTCTGGAACTCACACATGTGTATTGGAGATTTGAACACTTCCTGACAGAGGAATATGCAGGTTTAAAGGTCAAATCTATTCTTTTTCTTCTTTTACTTTACAAAATGAAAAATTATAAAAAAAAAACACACACACACACAGACACACACACACACACACACACACACACAGACACACACACTCACACACACACACACACACACACACACACACACACACACACTCACAGATCGGATTGTACCACTGAAGCTCAAAAAAGGCTCAAGATGCCTATTTAAAGCACCTCAAAGGGCCAAACAAACATACAACAAATAAATCAAGATGACAAAAACATTACTACTAACAGAAATGAGATCTTGAGATTGTGCATGTCACAGTACAATAAACACATTTCCTTCTTTAAACATTTTCAAATATCTCGTTGCAGCCAACTTTGGGCACCATGTTATAAAATGGGATTTCTGCATCATTAGGAACAATGGCTACAATAAAAAGGGAACAGGGACCATACAAGCGCAACATTGTGTAGAATATGAATCTATTTCATTTCAACTCACAAAATGCAGACAATGAATATCTGAACATTGTCCCTGAGAATTGACTTGTTCTTCTTTTGTAATTCATGACAGGCTGCCAAAAAGAGGAATTAAACGTGGGAGAAATGAAAGGCATTGTTTGCCTTTTCTTTGTGAATTTCTGATTTCCAGCAAAACTGCAGCATGCGTCGTTTAGGAGACTGGTCGATGAAGGGAAAGAGGGAGGTAGAAGTGTGGACTAGCTCTGCAGAAATTGTTCATGCATTTTAGTTTTGCAGTGATTAGAGAAATGCAAGACTTTAAAGGGAAGTGAAGTTCAGTTAAGGTGCAGGTTCAGGTTAGTCCTACTTAACCTGTGAAAAACGTTGTATTGTGTCTTGTGTAGCTTTGAGGGCGCTTTCTAAAGTTTTTAAATAACCCACAAGATATCATCTTGGCTTGGGCTTAAAACTATTAATAAAAAACTGTAGTTTTAAAGAAGGGGGCATTTAGGAGATTTAGGGTCTAGTGAAATGATATAGAGTTGCATTATGGGATATGTAGGACCCAGGGTTTTAAGAATGTAGCTCATACTCTGTGCTAAAAGTCAGAATATCTGAGCCTCTGATGCTTCCGTTTAAAACACAAAGTTTTAAGAACCTTTCTAATGTGAGTCTCCCAACTTTATGAAGTGCAATAATAACTTCATTGAATACACCTTTAAAATAAATGTCTGTGTATTCTGTGACCTGTGTTTTACCCCAGCACTGCTTCATCAGTACACTTTTGCAGCCCGGGGACAGGATGTACAGTAAATGCAGAATAGTGCATAAATCACACTGCATCAGACTGGAATGAAATCAGAGAGGAAAAAGCAGCAAAGAGTCTCTAAAATATGTCTTTCTTTATCCCCCAACTGTAACTCTTCAAAAGAGCGGGATTTCAGCATTTGCTCAAAAGTCAGGGTTCCCATGACAGAGAGTCTGAGCCAAAGCTCAGTGGTACACATTACAACCCTCTGAGGGGTCTCTCCCCTGGCTCAATTTAATGGCCAACTTGGCCATTACAGCCGACTCACTGTTTCCACAGATGTCCCAATGGCTTGGCACATGGGCATCCATGCACATGCACACACACTCTCCCCTGGCACAGTACACTGTGTGAGGCGACAACGTTTATATAAGCCAAAGAATGGCCTAATGCCTGACTTAGTTGACCGAGTTTGCATGTGTCTGTCGGCATGGTAACATGTATGTTTTTTTGCATGGTGTTGACTGAATCGGTGTGTTTAATGGAGCTACTGCGGCCTCAGGCTAAAACTCCTGACTGATGGGTTTATTACGTATCAACACAGTGGAAGAAGAAGTCAGGCGGAGAGCGGCGAGGGAATATCCACGGAGGTCTACCTGTCTACACTCCGTAAAGTGAGCAACCCAAGATACCACCTAACTGCATGAGCCATAACAAATATTTAATGAGCTTCATCTTGAAGTGGGCTCAAGTCAAGTCATAGAGAGGAGCTGATATTCTCTGCTGTAGATTATTTATTTCAGCCACACTGCAGAATAGTGTTGATTTCATACTGTGGCTATTAAGTTTCAGGATAAAATTAAATTAAAAAAATCTTAAAGAATAAGAGCTGGAGTTAGGGGAATAGGGCAGGCCAGATTTCATGGATGATGGGAGGAACAAAAGTGGATTTTCTGCACCATGCTCCTGCACTCAGGGGGTTACTAAAAGAGCCTCCATACCTTTGGCAACCACTGAGTCCAGATGGTGGGAATCTGGAGCATTGGGCGGGAGGAATGGAGTGATGGTAGGAGAAATGGAGGGATGGAGGATGAAAGGGAAGGAATGGGAGTGGAGGTAGGAAGAGGGAGGGAGGGGGCATGAGCAATAGCATGCAAAACCCCAGCTCTGTTGTGAAAAACAGATGACTGAAAGGGACTATCTGCTTCTGTCTCTCTGCACTACCTGTTTCACCATGGAGGATTGATTTATGACACGCACAGGGAAGGGTGCCCATCTTTCACTCTAAGAAAGCTGGAGAAAAGGAGGACGATAGAGAGATGTTTGAAATAAGAAAGATGAAGAACGAGGGAAAGCAAACATGGACAAAGAGAAAGAAACAGCAAGAGAGGAGATAGAAAGAATCGAGCGCAGAAAAGGTACAATTAGATTTAGCAATAGATGGAGAGAAATAGACAGTATCAAAGAGGAGAGGAACCTAAGCGGCAGAGGATCAAAGTGACAAATACTCCTCCTGTGACCCTGCAGCTCCTGTCTCTAATGGGAGGTCTGGGAGATTGAAACCTTGGCCAGAGTTCCTGCGGTAACTCAACGTGGCCAAACTAATTTGGTCCTGTCATAACAACACAACTAGGAGATGGACACTTTCAGCACTTGATGAAAAATAAAGGCAATCTAAAAAAAAATAGCAGGAAGGGGGTAAGTGTGTATTATCTGAAAGAAAAAGGTTTATCATGCGAGACAGAGAAAGAGGCAACTTGATTGATGTGTCCCATTCAGATTGACAATCTTCTTTTCTTTTCTTTCACTCTTCTTTTAAATTAATTGTCTATCGCACGCAGAGACATCCGCGACAAGGACTGTTATATGTTTGAGGAGGCAATTTCATCTATCCAAAAAGTTCACGGTGAACACTCTAATTACCAGCTGGAGTGCATGCTGAAGGAGTTGTTGAAATATGGTATGTGTATGATAACTTTGCAACTTTGAATAATTGAAGAGCAACTGTGCAATCACAACTTATCATATGTAACTCAGCACAGCAGGTCTGTAAAAGTTGTACACGGGGCCGCAGTCAGAGCTATACTTTGCATTCAAAGAGTCTGGAGGGTAGTGTCTTCCAAAATTCAAAACTCAAGAGCGAAAGTGCAAGTAATGGATTCATCAGCGTCTGCTCTAATGTGAGCCGCACACGTTAGCATGTCGTCGTAGTGTCATATCCTGCAATACAACAACAGTTCTGCTTCTTTATTCCCATGTCTTCTATGCAGATCATCAACTGGTGAGGACATGCAGCTCTCGCCTCAGTCTGCTAGTATGATACCTTTTTTTTAAGGGTTCTTGTTCGGCTACAGCTGATGAAATCTGCTAGCGACGGTTGCCAATTCAGTCGACGACTAGAAAATGAGAAGCTGCTTTTTTCTACCTTTGTGGGGAATGAAGGACTCATTGTTCAAATGACAAATCTTCCCCTATTATATTTTTAAACAGCATGTGTTGTGCGAGAATATAAAGGTTAACAGGCGTAGCAACAGTAAGTAAGGGCTTAGTGAAAAGTCAATTCCTAAGAGAATAAAAATATGAAAAAGACAACTCTTTCGTGACTCTTCACCTGTAACCTGGAAGGTGCATTTGCCTGCTCCGGCCTCGTTGATGACGTTGCAGGTGTACTCCCCCCAGCCGTCTCGATTCAGGCTGCGGATGGTGTACTCCGTCTCGTCTCTTTGGGCGTCGAAGGCTCCGGCGTGGAGCAGCCGGTTTGATAGGAGCCACTCGAATCGCAGCACGCGTGAAGGGTGGGCTCGCAGCACCCTGCAGGTCATCACCACAGGCCGGCCCAGGCCCTGACGCATCTCCATGTAAACCGGCTCCACCGTGGGAGGGTCTGAGTGGGAGACAGAAGGGCTCAGATGAGTTCAGACGACATAGTATTGGAACAGAAAAGTTTCTCAAGGATGTTGATCTTTTGATAGAGAGAAAAAAGAGAGTGAGTGGGAGGAAGGTGCGTTGTGGTCTATACAGGAAAGACACTATTCAGGGGAGTGCCTTCTTGGCCAGACAAGGTTGTCGCTGACCTCCAGAGATATTTATAGAGAGAAAATATCTGGAAGACAGAAAAGACAGTCAGAATAGTAAGGAATGAAATTAAGAAAAAAAACCTAAACAAGGACATTTTTTGAAAGTATGAAAGAAAACGGAATGTACTCGAAGCTCGCCGAAGACCTAGGGAGGACATAACTGGAAAGAAAATAGAAGCTTATTAAATGACAACCAACATCTATTTAAATCATGCACACACACAGAAAGGAAGAGAAATATTCTAATATCAGTCTAATATAGTCTATGGGAGCAGGGAGCCAGGAGAGGAAAAGGTGAGATTGAAGCATATTGCAAGTAAACTTTAAACAATAGGCACCGCAAAGTCAATATATCTCAGCAATAAATGAAAAACGAGGAGTGAAAACAATTGTAGGGAGAGCGGCAATGGGTGCAGGAAGACCAATTTTGCAGGACAATCTAGAACAATGTTCTGAATGAAATCAGTCACGCTTCACGGGAAAATTGTTAACAGGATGATGAAGTGCACCTAAAGCTTTCAAAATGGAAAATTAATAACTTATTTGAGTATCTGACAGGCTTCACCTCTTCCACCACACAGACAACCTGACGCTGAATTATTTAGCCAGACGTCTCAGAGCGAAATGAGGGGCTGAATATGACCTCAATCCTAGTTCCGCTGCAACGTGAAGTATGCGCGATTCTATATTTTACCTTATGTTAAATGTGCGTTAGATTATGTGCATGGTGACAAAACGTATTTGTGAGGAAAAAATGTGTTTAAGTGCTTGTGCATGCAAACGGTTATGAATAATTTCCCCCATCTTAAGCACCTTTGCTCTGGACTTGCTCATACAGATGCTTGACAAAAGTTACGGCTTGCTGAGGACAAAAGACAGAATGACACAGAGCAACTTAATTGCGTGAAGTTTCATATTTCCTCACGCAGTAAAGGACATGCGGGTAGCTATAGCCAGGGCTGGGGATGTTACTTTTTAGGGTGTAACATGTTACAGATCACTGATTACCTGATTGAAACTGTAATCTGCAACATAATCTTCTACATTATTCACACGCGGTAACATAATCTAATTACTGAGCCTTCCGAATTTGATAGGATATGCAATTAAATGAACAGTTTATTAAAATTTACAGCATATAATTTGATAACACTATTAATGCCATCATCTACAACCTTAATCATCCTTTTTTATTTATTTTTTGTTCTTTAAAGAATCTAATGAATTTTTTTAGCTGTTTTTAAAGTAGCTAACTTTTTTTTTTTTTTTTTTCTGTTGCACATTATTACCTCAGCCCAGGCCGTAGAGCAGGGCAGGTCCTCCAGGCCAGTGAGGTGCACTGGGAAACGTAGACTGTAAAAAAACCACGCTGTATGCAAAAGTGTGACTTTACTTTCTTGCCCTTTATGCTAGTTATCACACACACACAGAAACCTAGAATTCACACAGCAGCCACTGTGATTAATGACACAAGTGATACATAATAAATCATAACACATGGGATGACAGAAAAAATAAACACAAATATTCCTAGACGTTTGGGTTGAAAGGAAAAAAAATAAAGTTTGCCTCCTTCACCTGATGCTGTTCAGAACGTGGAGAGTAAAGTGGTTTTCCTCTCCGGTAAAAGAAACAGCAATCAGTTCCTCCTTTAAATGAGCCATGCCTGGGCTTTTACCCACACCCAATGGCTTGTTTCTGACTCCAAAAGAAGGGTCTGAATCTCTACTTATCACATTAAAATTGTAGGTTTGTGTGCGGCGGTGAATCACAGCCCAGCTCCACAGCCTCCCTGAGTGGCACTAGACCAAATTGCAGTAAGTGCATTTCCATTGACACAGAAAGACAAATGAAAACAGGGTTTGGGTCGGCAGCAAATTGGAAAAAAAAAGAAGAAAAAAATCTCTTATATAACCAAAACATCTTTTAAACAAGGGCACATGCCTCATCTCGCCCTGTGCATCTCCTGTGAAACAGCTGCCCAGCAAACATGAGGAGAAAGGAGTGAAAAGGTCCTGTGTGATATTCCCTGAGCAGCACTTGCCATGGTTAGTGTAGCAGCGAGGGCTCAGAGTTGCTGTAAGTCACAGAGTGGGGGAAAACCCTGTGCACTGGCTAAGATGTAATCCATCATCAGTCACCGGTGGATACTTTGACAGTAATGTGGAGAAAAACAACATTTAGGAGCACGTAGGTCTTTTCCCCAAGGTCCATATGGACCGCCATCTACAGGGAGGAGGACAGAACAAAGACCCGGGTATACATGGGGGAAATATGCATGTGTGTTTTGCAGCGTGTGCGGCAGGCTGAGGGGATTTTTGTGTGCACCTGCATTCCAGAAATACCGCTTGACTGCTTTTCAATACACTTCAACTTCAGTCAGAATGGGTTTCATTTTTCTTCCATGCGCTTCGGGGGAGTGCATCAAGAGAAGGACACTGCAAGCCCGCAAGAGGAGATTGTACTGTACAGACTGAGTATGTAAAGTGTGTACGTGGGACCACATTCCTCCTATATGGTTAGATGTTCATTTGGTCTGAGTTGTTTTTGTCCATCTTCTATCTGCTGAAAGCAACACAATGTTTCCCCCTGAATGGCTCAGTACCCAGACCTTTGATTTATATGAAAGTACTAACACAACAATATGAAAATACTCTATGTTAAAGTCCTACATTCAAAACCTTAAATATAACTACGGAACTATTTTCAGCAAAATGTTCTTGATGCATTAAAAGTAGTCAGTGAAGTGCATAATAAGGGTGCCTGATGGAAATGCTCATATAAAAGCTGGAATTGAAATAATGGCCGGACAAACAAATAAATGTTAAACATTTTTAACCTGTAGCCTACTACAACAGCTCCCATGGTAAATTCACTACAGCACTTCCATCAGCAGAAGTAGAGTCATGTTATAATCAATACTCCGCTAGTCTGAAATAATGTTTTCACACTACAATTAATTCCACTTCTTTCTTCTTTGCTCTACTCACGATCAATGTTAGGCTGCCGTCAACAAAACCTCTCTGTTTTCACATTAAAACAAAAAAGCCTTCCTACAAAAAGGAAGGCTGAACAACCCTTAAAGTGAAAGTTCTTGAGAAAATGTTTAATTCATGGTCGCTCAACATCATTTAGGGAAAAAGGTGAAGTGGAATGCCACACGTGACTCTTGTTACACTGAGCAGTGTAAATGGACATTATGCTAAATGTATTAAGACAAGAGGTAAACATGGAGGAAGTGTGTCTATAACAACTCATAGACTTAAATATGAGCCCGACTAAACATTGCTTGTTGTTGGAGTGACACACATAGTCAAGTAAGTACTTGAGTAAATGTCCTGAGTTACTTTGCACCACCAGCGGGTGACCTGTGTGACATTGGTGCTCCTTGTCGAGGCACCCATTTATTCCCTGTCTGTCGACACATGTTGGACACACCAGCGCTCCATTCAGAAATATGTCACGTTTTCTAAAACAACAGCCTTCAGCGGCTGTAAGTGGGGGCATGAAAGAAACAAAAGCCTTGTTATTGTGTGGAAGAAAAAAAGCATTATTGTGGGAGAAAAACCTTTGTAGAATAACATTCTTCAATATCGAGCCTTACTACAGGAAAGAAAAAAAAAACATTCATTAGGAAGTCAAACTGATATATACAGAATATGAAATGATAACTCTGATTCAACTGATTTATAATGAATCCCTCTGTTGAATAATGTAGGGAAACGCTGCTCCGCATCAACGCGCCCTCCTTCCCTCATGCTACAGCGGCAATGAACTTAAGCACTGTCTGCATTACCATATTGTTATTAAAACTTAGGGATAATTTATGAACTTAAATATACAATTAATGATAATCAATGTAGACTCTTCAGTGCGAGCAGAGGCCTGGTGATCCGCTAATAGGTTTAGCTCAGTCATTGACCAAGTTATGAATTATTCTGTCTAAGCCGTGTGCAGGATTCTGTTTACAACCTACATACTCGCTGACCTTTTCTGGTGTGGATTTGATGCGGCTGATCAATTCAATATTGTTCCATAAAAAAGGGTTATTAAAATTTCATCCCCCAAATGCGGTGAGTGAGCCCTGCTGTAATGCGAAAGATTAATTTGCTGGCGTTAGGCTAATGTGAATCGCTCTAATATGATTCACATTAGAGTGGGCCTCAGGGGCCAGCATTGCAGGCCTTCCTGATGCAGAAAGGGAAATTAATTAAAAACAATAATCGTGTAATTCTGCTCATTTCTTTTGCCAAGACAGTAGCTCTTTATCCCAGTGTGTCTTTTTGATGTATGTCAGATAGCGAGTTGCTCGCTCAGGGGGACGATCGCACGGTTGCATCAGGCAGGTGTCATGGGCGATGTGAGGAGGAACAGAAGGGAAGCCTGGATAAAAGGAACCTGTGCATCTGGGCTGGAGTAGAGCTTGATAACTCTCACTCTGACAGGCGGTGGTATCTAGGACAGGAGACCACTCTATACCTCCTTCTTCCCTCTTTTTCTCTCTGTTTCTTCACTCTCTCAAGCCCCTGGACCATGCCAAGTCAGTTTGACTAAGAACATTAGGGTGTCACAGCTTGGGATTTGGCGTTTGCAATTCTATTAGAGCGACGACTCTGGAGGCAGACGTCTTCCATTCCTTCTACCTCTCCTCCTGGCTTCGCCTCTGCCAGCCAACAGATGCAGGTTTTTACATATCAAAGCTGTTGACTTGCCAGAGTCGTTCCTTCACGCCTCTAATGCTCTTTGCTTCAGAGGACTGTACCTCGGTCCCTTGATCAAGTTACTAAACGCGGCTTTGCACATGGCTCACCACCAAAGGCGGGTGGCTCACGCTGGGACCTGGAAATGCAGGCGAGAAAAGCATCTCAGGGGGATTGGCTTGTGCTTACACACCATGAGACAGGCCAACAGTAAGAAGGGAGGGAGGCATACCGACAGAGCGTACTGAGCAAACAACAAAAGCAGGGCCAGAGTGTGCTAATAAAGTACATTCTTAAGCTGAGAAAGACGAGCAAAGGTCTGTGTGTTTGACAAACGCAACAGAGTCAACAGTTGATGTGTAAACGTGCTGGACACATTTCCCCGATACACTAAAATTGTGTCGAAGCGATCCAACAACTCGAGTACGGACTTTTTAAACTTGCGCTTTGAAACAAAGTATTAATAAGTAACAGAAGTCTGACGAGGCGCAGAACTGGCTCTGAAGTGAGAACACGGCAGGATGATTGATTTATCAATACAAAAGCCCGAATAACTCTCTTCATTAGGTGTTCTCCTTTGAAGATGATGGCAAACAGATGAAAGTGCCGTACAACATCAAGAACTGTAGCGGAAGAAGAGGTGGTTTATTAAAATAATACCACATAATAAGAAATAATTGTGTTCTCAGGAAAAAATTGTGTTAAAAGTAAGAGGCGAAATTATGAGGAAGGAATGGATGTGCTTTACCGTCCGTGTGTCATCACATGATGCAGCCAATGCCAAAGCTAATACATCTGAGAGCAGATTTCTCCCCCCCCCGCCTCGCCTCCTGAGGCATGTCTTCTCCATCCAAGTGTCACTAACAACAGTCACTCCAGGTAAGTGACGTCTGTCCACTGTCACTGAGACAGGGGGGGTGGGGGGAGGTGCAGGGGGCAGGGTGCAGGAGTAGGGTGTGATAGGAGGTGACATTGACATCCACTCTAAGACGGGGTCATTCACAAGGTTGTGGACGCTGCGTGGGAGATACGCCTGTGTTTCTTGTTTTTCAGTGTTCACGACATCCCTTTGGATTGAACTGAGCCATGGAAGTATGTAATGAATATAAAACCCTGGGCTTTGAATTTTTTAGTGTTCATTGTAGATTCAGTGGATAGTTAAGACCACCTGACTTTATAGTGTGAAGGTCCTTTTCCTCCTCTCCTTCTTTGACACATCTGTTACACTAGACGGCGGTGCAGTTCGTGATTCAATATACTTATCTGTATTCTCGTCTTTATGAATACTCTTGATCTCAGAGGAGGACTTTGTTAGAGACATATTGACTTACCTCCTCCTCCACTCATGTTCTTTTTTTGCCCAGATTTCCTCTGGATGTGGACGAGTCGCATCCCAGTTGCACCAAGGCGCCGTCATATTTCCAATATTAATTGATTTTGTTGTTTGCCGACATTTCTGTGTTTGACAAGCACCGAATACACGTCTGCAGCTCGTTTATGTTCAACGTGGTAACAGATACTTACTCAATTTCTGTAGTACAGCACAGCGTCTTAACTTTGTATCTGCATTTCATGAATAGTGCGTATGAGACGGTAGCGTTCCTTCTCCCTCAGAACAGACTTTGGGCGGTAAAGTGATATACAAACCAGAATTTTTATTTTTTTTTGCTATATCCCGGTATTTTGCCTTTTAACTTCCTTTCTACACCAGAAGTGGAAATGTGTTGCGTTGTGCACCTTGCGCCTACATTTTTATTAAATATCTGACCAGTTTTATAATATGAAATACAGCATGAAGGTCTGCCAGAGCTGGAAGAAAATGAGAGACTTTCTTCTTCAGCAGTATTTACATAGCATTAAAAACTAGATCAGTTCTCCTCCCGCACAGCGCCGGGATCAGCTGGACATGTCACTGTTATAATAGTCACGGTGACTAGTAAGAATGTGTTTGTATTTGGGTTTTTTGAGTGTGGCCCTGTCAATACAATATTTCTTCATCCAAAACACAGTGGAGACTTATTTGGTTCGTGTCATAGTGTATCAAGCTAATTGTTCCAATTTATATTATCAGTAAAATATATAATAAATGACATAGTTGTGTGATTCTTTCATTCATGTTGATAAGTAATTTAAATAATCAGATGCTTTAGCGGTCTTTTGTGAAGAATCAATAATAACCTAATAAGCAGTTTTTGTACACTCAATGCATTTCACACTTCACAGGTGCAAGCTGCTCTGGAGAAAATAGATCCACTTCCTAAAAATAGCAAAGCAGAGAGAAGAGCCACAAGTGAGAAACTTTGGTCACATGCCTGGTGGACATTGGCACACCGGCTAAAATGGCAGCAGATGGTGCTGGAACATCATTCGGGGGTTTAGGAAATCGGGGGTTCATTTTCTTATTCTAACATGACGTCTTGCAAACAATAAACAATGAATGAATACAATATTCATGCCTCATGCCTAACATTATAGAGTAATTGCATATTTCTTTTGTTTTATTCTTGAAAAGTTATATCTTCTATATGTAAAAATACCTATATTTTTCATTAAGGCTTTAGAACATTAAATATGCTCCTAATCTTTTATGTGAACTTTTACTAAATCTGTTGAGGTAAATCATTTTTGGGCTATTTGTGTCATCGTTTTGTTTTTGGTTACTGTTTTGCTGATGAAGCTGTAGCACGTGATGTTGCTGCAAATGTCCGAAAAGCTGCTGGACAGTTAATGCTTATTTGCTATTTCTCTGCTCTAAATGTGCTGCCCTGAGAAAAAAAAAAATGGTCCACAGAATACAATATATGCCCCTGCTGCTTTCCAAACAGGCAAGAGCACTGTAACCTATTGCTGCTCGTGGCAGTAAACTGCTCTCTCTGCTGAGAGGGGGCAGAGGGGAAAGCAGCATCATCCATTCTTTAACTCCCTTTGGCTCGATGGTATGTAGATGTGTGTTAGTTCTTCACATGGACTACTATAGGGAGAAATGAGGACACGGCGTGAACAAACAGCAGCATTCTAAATTCTAAAAAGCCATTAACACCAATCTTCTTTCAATTTTGCATTCAACAATTAGTCTCTATCTTACCACACCCTCTTTGCATGAAGCAGCGGATCCACCGAGTGTTGCTAATTAATGAAGGGCATCTAGGAGTCCAACCCTTTGTTTACTTTCTGGTGTCAGCACTGGTGCGTAGCAAAGCCACTAACCTTTAATATGGGCTGTCATCACTGCATAATCATAATCAATTCCGTCAAAAATGTAACACAGTCTTCTTCAAAGCACATCAAAACTTCATTAATACTCTTAACATAGCACAATCAGTAACAGCTAAGCTGAAACGTGAACGCCATAGCAAAGAGTGCAATAAAAGTCTTGAAAGAAAATGAGGGCAGACTCATGAGCTAATCCTTATCGGCAAGAACAGTATGGGGGCTGCTCTTGTTCCTGCTCAATCCAAATATTGGTAGTGGGTGTGTCAAGTTTAACTTGAATCAAAACCCTGGTTGAGCTGCGGCCATAATTCAGTTTTATTGTTCACACTTGAAAAGTTAAGACTGCGAACATTTTCTGCGGTCTTACGTTTGGCAAGTCCCATGGGGGCCGAAATTTAAAACATGCAGTCAGCGTGGAGCGTGTTAATTGCCATTCATGTCAGAGTAGTTTAAGAGCGACATACTGCTGCACAGGTTCTTTCTAGATTAGGGTTAGTTGAGACAGAAGAATGTATGGATTAACTAAGTAGGCCATGAGGAAAACAATGGCACTGTGGCTATGAGACTCAGTTTTTCTATTTCCTATAATCACTTGCCAGAGAATGGTAGCACTCCACATAGATCGCTTTAATTTCCTTCCTATCCATCTTCTGTTCTTTTTTTTCCGGCAGAGAGAAACATCCCCAGCCCTTGAATGAGTGAAAACGCTTTGAATCCCTGACGTTCATTCGAAATATTCCATTCAAATCTCCATAAATGAATACAGAATGAATAGTAGTGGGAATAAATTAGCCACTTGCTAATTAGCCGTTAAGCCATCTTTGAATGTGACATTTTAAGGAAGGGAAGGGGTTTCACAATGAGCGACAGTGGTGGGGGGTCCAAGGCCCTGGGGATATGGTGCACACACTCTTTGGGTCTTCTCCGACTTGAGCGTGCACACACACACACAGTAACAAACACGCAGAGAGACCCTAATAAGTTTGGACATCAGTAACTAGAGCTTTGTGCCTCGGTTAATATTAGTTCCGCACAGTTCACACTCAGCAGATAAAGTCCTCCACTCAGTGTAAGAGGTGGAGTCAGAGCTGTTTCCTCTCAAACCTGACTGAGGGCACCAAGGGAATGGACTACTTTTACCAGCGTTCAGAAGGAAATTGGATGGGCGTGGATGGAAAGAAATGGAGGAATCAGTTTAGTTTTGGTCACACTGGACCAGGACACAAAGAATAATTACACTACGTACATAGAAAATACATCACAGCGACAATTGATGCACCACACTTAAATAAGTATGGATGAACACATATCACTGCCACAACACTGCAACATGAACATATACACAAATATAAACACACATACATAGACCCGCAGTCTGTCTACTCACATTGTACGATCAGCTCCACCACGGCCTCCCGGGGCTTCACATTGAACCCATTATACTGGCTTGTCTGGCAGCGGTACGAGCCCGTCATCTCCCTGGACACATTAACAATACGCAGCACACCATCGTAGCTCTCCATCTGCATGCTGCCATCCGGCATGGGCACCTCCTTGTCGGCTCTCGACCACAGGATGATGGGCTTTGGCTTCCCTGAAACAAGGCACTCCAGCTCCACTGTGTCACCCTCGCGGGCCACCAGGGGGGACTTGCCCCGAGGGACTGTCAGGTTTGGGGGAACTAAGAAAGAGAAAAACAGAGGAGGGACTGATATGGGGCTCTAGAAAGTCAGCAGGCGGGGTAAGAGGAAATGATCGACTGGGGGAGAGGTTGCGTGGAAGGCATGGAGAGGGGGGAGCGAATGAGCATCCAAGTTGCAATGGCAATGAAGCTGAGTCTCAGACACATACACAGCTTATATGGAAGGACCATGCGGATACTAGCAGCGGCAATAGCTAACAGCTTGGACCATCAGAGCATGTACCTTAAGTAAAACCATCATGGAGGGCAGCAGTGAGGAAGTTAAATGCAATCAAGCAATGGCAAACAATGAACAATGCAATGAAGAGCTGACAAGCAAATGCACTTGGTAACCATGACGGCCAAAGAAAATGATCAATAATAGCCCTCTTTCACCAACGGGTACTAGGTGAGCACATGAACTAAACAAGGAACAAGTCCCCTTTGTGCATCCTTGTTTGCTTTTCCACTGCATCTAAAGAACTGTGAACAAATGAAATAATTGCCACACAAGGAAATATAGCTGAGTAGTTGGATAATATGAGTATTTTTTGGGCGGGACTATTTCAAAAACGCAAAACTTTTACACTTTTATATGTTTTTGGTTTAATCTGTAATCTTGGCCAGATTTTCTGCAGTCCCCTCTGGTTTCCTGGAAACCTCATGGTGTCCACAAGACTCCGGGTAGTCACTGACTCTGGCCAAGATTACTGATTAAACCTGTTGATTATTTTTGTACCTCTGAATGGAGCCAGTCTACCGGTTTCTCCCTGCTCCCAGTCTGTATGCTAATCTTGGGTAACTTTCTCCTGGTTTTACTTCTTTCATTTCTTTCTCTTTACCTTGCCCTTTTTGGACTAGTCAGAAACCTGGCAACCTAACTTTGTCAATAAATGACCCTCGCCCTCATATAGATCCTAGTGGCACCTTGTCCTTGCCTATTGTTTGAATGAAGCTGTGCAGAAATTGTAGCAGCCTTGAGTTTTAGGTTCGACCAATCAGTGACGGTCAGCACTGTAAACTCCGACCTGATGGTTCCCTCGCCAGTCTCACAGCAGGCACTGTTCCGTCACCAGGGACTACGGCAGAACAACTCAATTTAGACCACGGTTCCAGCAATTGTAATGGAAGTACGATTTCTAGAATAGTCCCCGGGCCCTAGGAGAAGTTCTTGCAGTGGAAACAGGCTATAAATCACTGAATAAGAAGCTAATAGTATCAACCGACTAATCTTACTCTAAACACATTCTATCGACTCTACATCTGCCTAAGCAACACATTACCCTTCTAAGATACCATCACCATCATCAGCAGCATTGCCATTCTCATCAGCAATGCAGTATTATCATCATCCTTGTCACATTTTCAACATAATGTTCATCATCGCATTCTCATCACAAGGATGGATTTCGCCACCGTCATTACAACATTCATAATTCTTATCACCATCATTACCATCAGTCTCCACGGCTTTTTACTTCTCTGCCCGCCTCTTCATGCTGCTACTCAATCTCAACACAGCGTCATATATTTCACAACATTTACAACAGAACACTCCCAAAGGTGATATAGAATTATTGCTGTCCATGTTACAAAATATGACCCAATAAATATTTTGCCTTTGTTTAACGGACAGTAAGAGCCTTGGCTAAAGGAACAATGAATAATAAAAGAATTGCAAAGTGCCAAAATGCTGGACACGTACGCGCGCACGTGTGTGTGTGTGTGTGTGTGTGTGTGTGTGTGTTCCAAGTATGGAAAGCAGGAGAACTAGCAGGTTGGACCATGCAGTCTGGTTCCTCATCAAGCATGCTAGCCAAGTAAATTTGTTTAATTAGCAAACCTGGCAAAGTGCACCGGCTCCTAGAGTGCTGTGTGTGCGTATTTGTGTGTTCATGTATCTTTGTGCAAGTCCAAGCCATCAGAGGACTCCAAGACTATTTTGTAGTATTGCTCCCAAAAATAGTTTACAGCCAGCGAGTCGAGGAGTGAAAATCTTCTCAACAATGATGAAACCGTGTCATGCTTCCCCGATGATTTTCGAAGCACTGTCATTCTGCCCAAACAATGCTGCAGCTGGAATGAAGTCAAGCCACAATGAAGTTTATAGTGATGAAATCGCTAGCAATCTCCAGAAAACGAAACTGAGTCCAGCTATCGTTCTTTTAACCCCATTTCTGTCTGGGTGAGAGGTAACAATCTCAAGTCTGCAACTGTTCCTTATTTGTTTTGTCTATAAAGTGTGTCAAAAAGTATGCTGGAACAATGGTATGTAAATCTGGATGTGAATTCAAACTATTAGAAACAAGGAAAAGCTTAACATAAAGCCCCAATTCTAAAGTTGTGCTGACCCCATGTTATGCACTGAGAACGTAAATGTCCAGGAGGTAGAAAAAGTGAGTCTAAAACTCACAGAATCCTCTCTTATTGAACTGTATTTTTGGAAACCTTTTTCCAACTTATAAAATAGCCTAAATACCAGGAATAACTGCATTTGTTTGGAGCAGTGGAAACAAGCTGCAAACACAACACCAACATTTTATAAGTTAATATAGCAAACGCGTTGGC